>JASDDO010000008.1:204041636-204641636 GCA_030015575.1 Agapanthus africanus | reverse complement strand
CTAAACGTAATGGCCACCCGGGTATTGAGCGATCAGAAGATCGACGAGCAAGCCCGCTCACACTCCTGTGAATCCAACCAGCAACACTTACCGTACAGTCCGGTCTGATCGTCTGATATGTCGCATATCTCGCCTAGGGGTGGTAAACGTCAGACCCCAATAGCTCGATAAGTCGTGTCGATCTGAGGTCTATAACAATTCGAGAAACTACTGGTAACACTTACCAGTAAATCTCAGCAACCCTGACCAGGGATTTCCGGTTATAGCCAATCGAACACAGCGCAACATCAACTCCCTATACCGGGAGAGACGAATCCCCTCCTATCGCTCATTACCTCCATGTGACTCGGGACTGTACCCAAAAACCACCGTTTTGCACGCCCTCTTAGACGTGGTAAGGTGGAAATCAAAGCACAGTGGGAACCACACAAGACTCTATGACGATCTCGGGTCAACAGACTACTCTGTACCAGTGTCACCAGAGAACTGCCATCTGACGTAAGGTATAATACCATCTGGGAGTTCTCGGCGAGTCCGTCCAGTGTACCCAGTCTCCACTGAGCACCCGTATATCATCTCTGATGTCAAACACCAATGGATATGGGATCATCCATCGCCCATCTGTATGGGTCGAGAAGGTATACGCTAGTCTACACTGGTATATCGATGCCCCGTCTCGATACACCCACGACTAGGGACTTTGAAGGATGTACTTATGGACTACCATGTCCCCACTAGTATGATCCGCATCATAGTCCAGATAGTCAAGTACACATCCTAAGGGCTTTACCAACATGTATCAGAGAGACAATCAGTATACACGTTAAGGTAAAGAGTAACCAGATAGCATACTATCATGTCGAGCAAGAAAGTCCTCCCTATATATGTCCCATCATCCACTACAATATACATCCTATGTATAGTAATGGCCTCTGGGGCATACATATAACTAACAATCTCCCACTTGCACTAGGGTCATCTGATAGCAGTGGTTGTAGTATCTCATGCTCAACCATCCCATAAAAGTCTCTCTCTGGGAATAGGCCTTCGTGAGTGGATCCGCCGTATTGTCCTCTGAGTCTGTTCTCCTAGCCTCGATCACACTGGAGATCAACCATCTCCATGATCAGGTGATACTGCCTTAGATTATGTCTGGGTCACTGATGGGACCGGGGTTCCCGGGCCAAAGCCACACTTCCATTGTTACACAATGGTAGGAACCTAGTTCATCTCATGAACCAACATACACCCAAACAGCCTCTTTGGTAGCATCTTAAATAGCGATGTATCTAGCCTTTATCGTCTAGTATGCCACGGTATGTAGCTTGGAACTCTTCCAACATACCGTCCCTTTACTTAGGGTAAAGACAATGCATGTGACTGACATTCAGTCGTCTTTATCACCCTGGAACACTTCCAGTGATTTTCCATAGGATCAAGTGATACTATCTCACTATAACTAGTGAGTTTCCTAACATCCATTTAGATCTATCTCATAGATCCAAAATCCAGGATTTAGTAGGTATCACTTTGATCCTAGATGGAGAATCATTATGATAAGCGGAGATTGATCGAGCGTAGCATAGGAAACTATTTCCCTATCAAGAGTATGTCATCCACGTACTCTACGAGAATCGCCACCATACTCCCTACTACCTTTTTGTTTATACAAGGTTCATCTACCATTTTGATGATGTCAAACTCTTTGACTAATCCATCAAAACAGATGTTCCAACTCCGCGATGTCTGCTTTAATCTTATATCTTATAAAGCATCTTGTACACGTTTCCGCTGCTCCCACTGTCTGCGAGGTCCTCTGGCTGTGTACTTATAGACGTTCTCTTCTAAAACATCATTTAGAAAAGCAGTCATGACACCCAACCACCAGATATCGTAGTCATGGTATGTAGCCGTGACAAGTAGGATCTGGATAGACTTAAGCATAGCCACTGGAAAAGGTTTCATCATTATCCACTCCTGGTCGATGACGAAAACCTTTAACAAGTCTAGCTTTGAAAGTCTCAACTTTTCCAAGTACACCAAGTAATCTTCTCAAGATATACTTGCTCCTGATGGGGATTTAACCCTTCAGATATAGCAACCAAAGTCCATACTTTGTTGGTGTACATGGATTCCATCTCAGATCACTAAGCATCCAGCCATTCTTACAGAGTCTTACTCCTGATAGCCAGCTCGAAGCTAGTTGGGTCATCGTCTCATGATGCAATCCTCGCTCCCACTGTCATAGAGAAACAGAAGTATCTCTCAGGTGGGTGAGGAATCCTACTAGATCGGCGGAGAGGCTGAGGTTCGTTGGAATCTACTGAATCCTTTGGTTCTACCAAATCATCTGCTGTAGTTTGTATAGCTGGAACCTTTCCAGCTCTACATTACAGACCTTGCCTCGAACTTGTCCGGATTTTGTTTTTAGACATAGGCTGGTGAACCCCAAATCTTAACTAGCTTAAGACATGGGCTCTTCCCTTTCCATATCACATATGAAGTGGTAGGCAACTGATTTGATTTGAACCTGATTCAATAGGTATGCAGCTTCTTAAGTGCATAACCCCCAAAAGGAAATAGGTAACTCAGTAGTACTCATCATAGAGCACACCTTATCATATAGGGTGTGATTGCTCCGCCCCGATATACCATCGTGCTATGGTGTATACGGAGGAGTAATGCTGAAAGAGAATCTCATTCTCCTTTAGAATAATCCAGGAATTCCGTGCTCAAGTATTCTCCTTCCTGATCTCATCATAGGACATAATACTTATACCCGTATTTTGGTTCTCTACTTCTAACTTATATTCTGTGAATATCTCAAAAGATTCGGACTTGTGTTTCAACAGGAACATAGGTCTGAATCTCGAAAGATTATCAGAGAATGTAATGAAGTATAAAGAACCAGTCCTGGCATGTGTAGACAGGAGACCTTACATACATCATCATGTATCAGTCCCAAGAGTTCACTAACTCTTTCTCTGTTTCCAATAAACAGGGCTATGGTCATTTTATCTTTGTGACATGACTGGCAAGTTTCATAAGATGTAAATTCAAACTGATTTAAATATGCATCTATATGTAACTTCAGCTAGTCGGGTCGCATTGATATGACCTAGTCTACAATACCTCAAGAAGGATCCGTTCATTTCTGAACTCTTCCTCTTGTGTGTGTTCTGTATACTAAGAACTGTAATTTGATTTAGAACATCAATACTTTTAGATAACGTGCCTGAACCGATCAACTTTTGATATAGGAAATGTTCAAAACGTTATCCATCAATACAAAATTTTATCATTTCTTTACTAATAAAGAGACTGATATGATTTTGTACATCAGGTTCGGTATCTAATAACATTCATTCAGAATCAATGTATTGGTAATACAGGGTGACAGTGACCAACAGACTTGGCTGCAACACTTGCCCCGTTTTCTATCTCATGAAACTTATCACCCGTTCTCAGTTTTTCTACCTTTTTGTAGCCCTATGTAACAGATTACATATCTGGGATCCTGATCCGGTATCATATACTCAGGATGCAGAGGATACTGAGAAACAGTTCTTTGTAAAGAACACACCCGAAGATGATGCATCAGCATGCACTCTCTTCGTTTGGGCGTCACGGGAATTATGGTATTCCCCAATTTCCTGCTCTGTCTTATAACAATTATAAGTTGGAGCGGGACTAACGTTCCCCAGCTCAGTATAACAAGCAGGTTCGGTCAATAATCCGTATTATTATCTTGATTAAGGCGTGACATGGTCGCTACAAGGAGAGAGAGAGAAGAAAACACTCAGCGTGCGCTCTTGCAAGAATAAATTGGTTTTTATTTTATCTAATCAGGATGGCTCCCACTGTTTTTATCAAATCTTCCTTCAAACCCTAAAAGGAAAGACTAGCCGGGATTAATTACACACTACAAGTTCGCCAATCTTTCAGCCAGGCCAGTGTCGGTACTTTGAGGGAAGTCCCCCATGCTTTCGCACGAATCTAATTAATGTAAACCTCATTTTCCCAGAGACGTAACCCCGTTAACACCTTTCTAGACACCTACTTGATCGGCTAATTGCAATGTGCAAAACTCTCCCAGGAGTAACAATTACTCGCAGTGGGTATCGGGATCCAACTATCTCATAGAAGGTATGCAATCTCATTGCAAATTTCAACACTTGAAATTCCCGATAATATTTTGCCCCTAACGTGCTATGACCTTGACAAAAGCCAACAAACCATAGCCCGCTAGTCAAGTTCAACCCATACATTTCTTGATTGAATTAAACCCACCCGCACGACCCTTGACGAAAGCCAACAAAACCGCACGACTACCCTAATCCAATCGCATCGTATGCTGGAAGATAAGCAACATATAGCTACCGCACACTGCACCTTGACGAAAGCCAACAAATGCAGCACGAATACTATATACAACTTATCTGAAATGACGGAGGGCTACGACAGGTTTTTCTGAAAACCTATTACGTAATGAACTTGATATCGTTGTAGAATCAAATGATTTTGAAATGGAGTGCTTTTGAGGCTTTTCAAGTTTTGCTAAAGGAGTCACTCCCGGTGAAGGGATCGTCGGTCCTTTCCTCGTCGAATGAGGTGCGGGATATATCATATATATCACTGTGCAAAGCAAAAACACTTAAAAGCAATCAAAAGACAAACCGAGTGTGTAGCATCTGCCAGTTATTGCTAAAGGAGTCACTCCCGGTGAAGGGATCTCGGTCCTTTCCTTATCGAATAAGGTGCAGGATATACCATATATACCGCTGTGCAAAGCAAGAACTGTAGCTACCTGTTTTATTTTTGAAATTCGATTCCACAACATCTTAGGTTTCTTTTACTTTCATTAATCATATTAATGAAGTCCCATCATTTAAGTACCTAAACATCACAAATAAATACGACGTACACTTATGCCATCCGCATTCGCCTCGATGTCCCCTCGTGCATCGTTAGGTTAGGTAACTAACGGCAGAGTGGGGCAGGGCTAGCGCGGGTGTAAAACATAAGTAACGTCTATATAATATATCATATATACTATATATAGTATCCATCACAGAGCATCACATGATCACATCACAGATATCGCAGCAGAAGAATCATATGAAATATTGGATATACTAGGACGTCCGTATTTTCAATACGAGCCAGTATAAAACACGGATTCCACGGTCGCGATGAATAGCCAAACCCACACCCCTAAACACCTACGAGAGCGGCAAGCAACCCTACCAATTATGGAGTTAGGAGACCCGGACTCGACTCCTCGAGTTGGTCTCCCACTGGACTCCAGAACCCGGTTACTTGTACTCCCCTCCTTGGGTCTACCCTAGTGCGGAAAAGTAAATAATATACATCAACGGTGATAACTTCCGCAACCTGGAAGTGCCCCAATAAAAGAATATTACATACAAGTTTATACATGAATGAAAATGAAAAACACTCATCTCACATAAAAAAAACCCGGCTATTCAAACACGACGATCCAATATAACATATCCAGCAACACATAACATCACATGTCATCAACGTAAGTAAATATGTCCATCCCAATTGTCGTTGACATATAGCAACGAAACCGGCGATATCACATATTATACTTACGGTCACAGAAAAGAAAGTGTAAAACTACAACAGTTGGAATCCGCAACCACCTCAGACATCGCATGCCTGACCAAATGAATTACTTAGACATCGCATGCCTAACAATTATAAACCCCGCATTTTAGTCTCAAAATCGAAAACTCTTTTCAATATCAAGTCGGGCAATTCAACAAGATTCCCGACATCCTGATCGAATGCTCGTCGCAAACTTCAGTAGACGGCCGCACCCCCGATACCGTCGACGAAGTGCACCAAGGAGGAACACCGCTACCGCGAGCACCCGAACGGATGCTTTCGGCGACGGGATTCTCCTACAGTCACTTGGTCGGGGCTATGGAGTGAGGCTGTCTATTATGTTTACCCGGCGAGTATCCGCGTACGCTACGTGATTGCGACGGACTTTTGATCACATCAAAATTCCGTGGCAACCGATCAAGTGAGACTAAACTGCGATTTTTATAATATTCATTCAGTTATCTCATAACTTCTTGTGAATTCCAATTGTTGTATCACATTCCAGATAAACAGAAAATGTTAAACTTTCCGATCGAACAGTCAAACACCCGAGTTTTCCCGAAGCAGCTCAACTCTTGAAATAAGTTTAAAAACATTCACTTCGTGCCTCAGTACCAACGGTCCAGCCGTAGAACGGTTAAGCCAACGCCTCACATGTGGCACGCCGTACTGCCCCAAACCCGAAGGTTCAAAGGGCAGTTCAAGACGGTCACATAATCGAGTTAAGGTCTGTTGTCTTCTAGAGGGACCATCGCATTACTTGCACTACTTTGAACGTCATTAAACTACGGAAAAGTCCAACAATTGGAAATTTCCCGGCAGGGAAAAAAGTGGGTATTTATATCCGGTCGAACTTTTTAACATATTCTAAAATTATCCGGAAAACACATAGACAAAATCTGATAATCCGATCGAATAATCGAACTCCCAATACAACCCCAGAAAACTCAACTCTTGAGTAAATATTAAAATATCCCAGAAAATAGAGCAATATTAAATTGAAATTATTGTGCAAAATAAAGTGGCAGAACAGATCGTACGGCCGCGGAACCGCCGCACATGCCAGGCTCGTGCCGCGGTTCCGCGGTGGTTTAATTGAATTAGACCCCCGTATTTCACAGTAATTCAAATAAGACCCTGCTTAATTTTCTACATATTTTTAATATAGAAAAAAACCCAGTTTTTGAAAAAAGTCCAGAGAGCATGGAAAAATTAGGGTTTCGGGTTCGATCGGGTTTCAAACGTCGTCTAGACTTCGCCTAAGGCTCTAGCTAGGCTCTGATACTACTGTAGGTCAGGCAGCCACCCCATCCAATGGGGTCGCCGTGGCACCAACGGGTCCCTCAGCCGCTACTTTTTACGCATGCCCCCTCGCAAGGACTACAACCCGCCGGAACACCTTCCGGTCTAGGGACACCCTAGGGGTAAGAGCCTATGCTTCGCCACACTGTCACACAGTGAGAACCCCTCATAGGTAGACATCCAATGCCTAGTAGCTCTGATACCACTGTAGGGTTCCTAGGCACGATAATGAGGTCTCACAAGGCATCAACCATGCCAATTTCAAATTTTACGGTGTCGAGAAACCCTAATACGGATCGTTAACTAGAAATTTAGGCGAAACTAGCAACTAGTTAATAACTTAACTATAAGAACGGAAATACAACCTTTGTAGATCTGGTTCTCCACCTCCATAGCTCCGCGATGACGTCCCTCCGCTGTCCAAATCGGATCCCGGACTCTGGCATCGGCTTCATCGGAAAAATGGGCGGGCTTGGTCGTCGGCTTCGATGCCGAAGATGATCTACGTCGAGACATCACTAGATCAAGCTCCCACTTCACCAAGTCATGAAACTTGTGAAGAAAACACCCTATACTACTTGGCAAGAGGTAGAGGATGAAGAAATAGGAGGTGGGTTCACTTTAGAATTGGATTTCTCACTCATATGCTCAAGTTGCCATTGAAGGAGCAAGGTTTTCTTCTTGTTGTCAAGATGAAGAAGAAGAAGAAAGAATATAATAAGTTAATTAAAAATGGAAAAGAAAATGAATATTTATCATATTCAAACCATGGTTAAGTGTAGAGAATGAATCGTGGTTAAGTGGAATGGTTAGGGTTAAGCATGAGACAAATGTGGTCAAACTTTCAACACTTCATGAAGCTTCATCAAAGATACAAAGAAAGCCACCATATTAATTTATCCTTTTAATTTTCAAAAAGAATAAATAAATAAATAAATGAATAAGAAACCCTAATCATCAATTTAACCATGGTTTAATTCTTTACACTTAACCAAATAAGCATGCATCATCAAACATGATACAATCATGTGCACAAAAGTATATCACATATACAACTTGCACAAACCAAGTGAGAGAATCCATTTAAAGTGAACCAATACTAGTTAATGCAAAGTAATATATCAAATATATAATTATGCATTAAATCATTAGATCAACACTTGATTCAATGATCCGGTCATGTCGCACACAACCGACTAGTATACAATGTACCGGCTTATCGAATCAATCCTTGATTCGATAACTAGGTTATATCACATACAACCATTCGATACATTCATCGCGAGAATAGAATACGGTATCGCATACACGCATTATTCTCGGTCCCGCACATATCTCATATGCGCTCCTATTTCGTTTCGCTTGAGCCAGGAAACATCTGTGTAGGACTCTAAAGACTCGTCAATACGCCGGCAGCAGGTGATGATCATATCAAACACCCACAAGCCGCAAGCGGTCTGCTAAACGTAATGTGTAAGTCTACGGTAGTGCCCCGGCCGTCTACAGACGCCAAAATGCGGAACAAAAAACTTTTAACTGGCGCTATCGTATACTTTAACCCGGATCTTTCATTATTGCTAAACTAACAAACTGTAAAGAGTGTAGAAAGGTTATACCGAACGATCCGAGTCCTTCGTTCTTCAACCATCATCCCACGCTCCGTTGCGGCTGCTCCGATCTCGTCGATCTCCGATATCCTCGTCGAGATGGAACCACATCGACGATTCTTTAAACGGGCTCCCGCCTCTGTCTTGAGGCAACTCGATCGTCAAGTTTGCTAAAAGAGACGACCAAGAATGATGTAGATAATGAGTAGATGACTTTGTCTCACTTCGTCCAAGTCCGTGGACGATCGGTTAATGAAGTTGCCGAGGGAATCGGGTGAATGGAAATTGAACTAGGAAATTTCCATACACTAAACTATATGAAATCTTTGGCCAAAAATGAATGAATCAAATCTATATCTCTCCCACAATGAAGTGGCCGGCCATATATATCAAAGGAGGGAGGTGAGTGTAGGAGAGTTCAAGTGGTGACCATAACAAATGATAGTTATCATAACAATAATGAAAGAATGAATCATCAACTATCATTAAATGGAACCAATCACATTAAACCTAGTCACCTTGCATCATTAATGAACCATTAATGACACAAATGAGTCATATGCTTAATCACCGCTTCTAGAACCTTCTAGAAGCATGACTCACCTCATCAAGAAAAGATAAATCCGTATTTAACCGAATGTCAAAATACGGCTGATAGAAAACTGGAAACTGGCAACTTCCAAAAGTGATCCTGAAACGACTTTCAGGATAACCCCGAAACTGTATAAATATACCCGCATTTATATTACGACCGAATACAAATGCAACTGAGACAAAGATATTATACCTACTCAATATAATACTCGGATCCGGCTTAAACCAAAGCCGACCAGTATTATCTGCCCGAAAAATAACACGTGCGTAAACGCACGTGCATTTTCCGAACCCTGCCATAAAACCATACGGCCTCTACAACGTTTCGCCCGAACTTGGGAAACTGTCTGTGGGGGACTCTAATGACTCGTAAGTACCCTGGCAGTGGGTTTAACCACAAACCGTCAGCGGCACTAGCAATGCGTAACGGCTGCCCATGGACTGACCTCAAGGGATGCCGATGAGCGCACTCATCCGGAAAACCCTACTGAGCCTAACAGTGACAATGTATATACAGTCCGGTCCGTTCGTCTATGAGTATCGCATATCTGCCTAGGGGGATAGTAACGTCAGACCCCCAAGAGCAGTATAAGTCGTGTCGGAGTGAAGCCCAATAACACCCTGAGATACTACTGGAGTACCTACCAGTAAATCTCCTGCCACGGCCGTGGGCTTTGTGTAATGGCTCTCCTAGACACAGCACGATCTCGCCCCCAATACCGGGAGAGACGAATCCCCTGCCGATCCGCTCACGTGCCTCCATATGGCTCGGGACTGTACCCAAAAACTACCTGTTTGCACGACTCCTTTGAGCCGTGGTAGGGTAGAAATCAAAGCACAGTGGGAACTCACACGAGACAAATGACGACCTCAGGTCGATGAACTAACCTGTACACATGTCACCAGGGAACTGCTATCTGACGGTAGATATAATACTAACTAGCAGATTCCCGGCGAGTCATGTCTGGTGTACTCATAACCCAATGAGCACCTGTATACATCTTAGGTGATCCAACCGACACCAGTGGCTTGTGAGACCGGCCACCGCCCCTCGTCGGGGTCTCGACTGTACACACTAGTCTACTCCGGAGTATCGATGCCCTGTCTCGAAACTCCCACGACTAGGGACCACAATTAAGGATATGCGTATAAACCACCTCACTCTCACGTATATGATCGCCATCATACTGTTGGTGGTAAAGCAAGATCCTAAGGGCTCTATCAAAGTGTAACATGTAATCAGTCACCTGAACATGTACACGACTGATAAAGGCAAACCAGATAGCATACTATCATCTCGAGTAAGACTGTCATACCGGTATAGGTCCTCCGCAATCATTGCAATCACGTACCTAAGATCCAATAATTGAATATGAGGGCACTATCTCCAACAATCTCCCACTTGCACTCAAGGCTAATTATTGCGATGTCGACTACTCACAGCCCGTGTGAAACCGAACATCCAACTCCTCTACTAATCAGTATCACAAAGCACGTTTGTAAAACTATTGTGTTCGAGAAATAGCCTTAGTGAGTGGATCCGCCTAGATGTTTCTTTCTATATCTCTCTAAATCTCAAGTTCGCGGAGAAAGCCATCTCCCGAATTGAGTAATACCTGTCTTAGAATATGTCTGGATATCTGATAGGACCTAGTTCATAAATGAACTCCAAATCCAAACTTCTTAGACTGTATCGATCACTGAACCTAATCAGTATCCGGCACCATGCCACCCACAGTATCCTCTTGGACCACCTGTCCATAATACTGTCCCTCGTCGGAGGGAAAAACTATAACTCTGACAATCACTCTGTCAACTACGTCACCTTTGAAGCTTGGAATGATAACCGTCTCCCGAAGGAGGCTGCCGTCATCAAATCCGTAGAACATGTACTTATGTTCTAAAACTGCTTCCTTATGTTTCTCCAGGATTGGATTAATACAAACTTATTGCATCTAGTGCAAAAACAACATCTGGTGTGGTACTTGACATCTCATGATTGACTCAATTGCCTAAGCAAGTGATCTGCCAATCATGCACATCCCTCTCCACTTTAGTCTATACGACACCTTTAGAGAGGGTGACTCCATCACCTGCAGGTACACCACCATGCTAGGAGTCAACTATTCCAAAAACCATTAGAATATCTGTCAAAGTACCCACATTGGGAAACTACCCAAATCCAGATCTAAAGCCATAGATCCAGAAACCAGAATGTCAAATATTATATCCATATCCTGTCTGGAGAAACAACTGTGTGACGACCACAGTACAACCGATCGTAGTATAGGAATTTTACTTCCTACTTTGTGTATGTCATCCAGATACCATGACATCACACCCTACTACCTCCTTAACAGATCCATCCCCTATTCTGATGAAGTCAAACCTATGACTGTCACATCAAAATTAGATGATCTATCTCCGCTATAACTGCTCTAGTCTATAAATAGACATAAGCTACTTTCCCACCATGCTTCCGTTGCTCCCACTGACTACGACAACCCTCCCACCGGGTCTCATAACCTGGAACAACAGTAGTGTCAAGTCTGGGTAGATAAGAACCTCCCTGTCACCGTCTCTGAGGCTACCGAAGTACCTCTCGGGCGTCTGAGGTTACCTACCATACCTGCGGAGTGGCTATTGGAATGTCAAACCTGATTGAATGTATAGGTCCTATTAAATTTTCCGTAATCGTTCGCGGTTCTGGAATCACTTCCAGTTCTACCATACTCCCACTACAGTTTTCTGAAAAAGATCCATTTTACTAAAACTGTGGCAAGTCAAGAACAATATCACTATTGATCTTCCAAATGGTAGAATATCAACCCTCGTCATAGCCAGGGTCAACCCACAAACAGCAATTACAGAAACGTGCCCTGAGTTATCCAGAGTCTGGTTTTAAGCATAAGCTAGACAACTCCCCGTACCTTAACATCTTTTAAGGTACGAACCATTCTATATCCAATATAGAAACTTTGGCACTAATTTAATTGGAACTAAATTCAAATCATGCAGCTGTCTCCAGTGCATATCAACTTAATGGAAAGAGGCTAATCAGCATTACTCAACTTAGGAATCCATCCAATTATGAGTAACCTGAAAGAGAAACACGTTTCTCAAAACCATCACTATTATCTGAATACCAATCACAAGAATCTACATCTTCGATCTCTTTGAAGAATCCCGATACTTGTGATACCTGGTTCTCTACTTTATTCTTATACCCACAACTTCTCAAAACTTAGACCTTGTATTTCTACGAAACACTTGTCTAAATACTAGAGAAGTTATAAGTAAACAGAACATAGTACGAGGACCTACCCCTTTGTCCTGATGGACACTGGACAACATACAATACTCTGTATAAGTCCGCTGAGTTAAACAACTCAAAACCTGTGCGTCGTAGGTTGAAAACTGTACCCTGGCGATTTCCTCAAATATCACCAATTACAACGAATTCCGATATAATGAGGATGATCACCTAATTCCCAATATCTTACTCCCACTCATCATCTGTAAAACCATACAGATATGAGAATGAAACCTGGTAAATACATACCCTTGGAGTAAGTGTCTAATTGGGAAAACAGGTTTTCTTTAACAATGCACTGAAACATGAAAATGTTTCGTAGGGGTATCCTGGTATTCATAGCAATGCCTCTTTCATAATCCAATTCATGACTTCAACCATATATTTTATTGCCGTCTCTCCAAATCCCTTTATTTGTCTTTAGTCGTTACCTTCTGTACACCACGTTAGGCTAAATGGTTTTCTTCCTTCCCTACCGTTCGGCACCAGCCTATGGTTTGGAAGAAGACTATCCAGTAAGCATAATAGGTGTACCCTCCTAAACCAAGGAGTACTCGCAACTGAGAGAAGGTGATGATAAAAGACAACTGAATAATACCTTATTAATTTAAAGGTGAAATAGGAGTGGCGATGAGGTACGCGGTTTTGGTCGTGAATGATATCAGTCGCAATTTACTTTGCCCTCTTTCTAATCCCTTTATTTTGTCTTTACATATTACCTTCTGCACACCCTACTTAGGCTAATTGGTTTTCTTCATTCCCTACCTTTCGGCACCAGCCTATGGTTTGGAATAAGACTATCCAATAAGCGTAATAGGTGTACTCTCCTAAACCAAGGAGCCCTCGCAACCTGAGAGAAGGTGATAATAAAAGACAACTGAATAAACCAATTCTATTTCTCCTGAACCTGGATCCATCCTCGAAGAAGTCCCTTCGAGTTCGTATATAACCATACGATGGATCTATCCAATGGAAGTGGATATCCGTAGTAATACGGGTGTTCTGAGAAATTCAAAGGGTAAAAGAAGGAGTGGCAATGACTTATGCAACTCAGACAATCCAAAAGCCAGTATTTTAAGAAGGTTCGATCAACCTGGTCACTGAGTCATGGTCTAGGGTCGGTCAAAGGTCGCTGCCAAAGAGAGAGAGAAAAGAAACACTCTGCGTGCACTCTAACCTAGATCAGAATGGTTATCACTTTATCTAATCCGGAAACCTCCCACTGTCCTGTCAAATTCTCCTCCAAACCTAAAGAAGAATCAATCAGGATCACCCGAAGAGTAAACCAACTCATCAGTGGGAATCGGGATCCAACTCTCATCGCATGATAACGTGATGGAATGCATCCACGTTACTCATACTCCAGATGGTATGCGCATACTTGGCAAGTTTCAGTTTCTTTTGAAACTCCCGATATAGTTTTTGCCCCATGCTCTTATGATCGTGACTAAGGGCCAGCCCATCATAAGTCACATGTCAAGTTCTTCCCATCATTATCTTGTTAATTTGAACCCACCCGTACTCGCCCTTGACTAAGGGCCAACAAGGCTGTACGACTGTCCCAAACCAACTCATCTATCTATGCAACATGTGAACACCCCAGCAGCTACCAATCACTATGTCCTAGCTAAGGGCTAGACCAACATAGCTTGAATACTACTGACCATTCATATGAAATGACGGAGGGCTACGGCTGGTTTTTGGCGAAAAACCTTTAACGTAGTGAACTAGATATCGCTGAAGGAACCTGATAGCTTTTTAAAATATAGTGGCGAAAACCTTTTGCTAAAGAGGTCACTCCCGGTAAAGGGATCTCGGCTCTTTCCTCGTGGAATGAGGTGCAGGATATTCCACTGAATACCGCGATGCAAAGCAACTTGTAATCGACTATAGTGAAGTTATTACTCTGACGCAAAACTTCTGCCCAAGGGGTCAGTCCCGGTGAAGGGATATCAGCCCTTGCCCCGTCGAATGAGGTGCAGGATATTCCACTGAATACCGCTATGCATAACAAAAGGAAACGTCTTTGCAATAACACTTTTTAAATTGTTCCAACAACTGCAAACAGGTTTGTTTTAACTTTGCATTGATCAGAATCAACGCAGTCCCATCATTTAATCACACCAGAAAAGAACGAAAATAAAATGTACGTATATGCCATCCGCATTCGTCACTGGGTCCCGTCATCACTCGTTAGGTTACTTAACTAACGACAGAGCGGGGACTGGACTAGCGCGGGTGTAAAACATATACAACATCTAATAGTATATAAACCAATATACAATAATCGATCCAGGCGTGATAGTATGCAACATTACAGAAAAGTAATAAGCATCACAGAACAATACAGATATCTGGGATCCCGAGTTTCACAGAGCCGCTGCTGAAACTCGACGTTCCCCTGTCGTGTGGATAGCCTGTGCAATGAAACCTAGACCCCTACGGGTGCGGCAAGTTACCCGCCAAAACCTGAAGCGAGGCAGCCCCCTACAGCATAGTGAATGGACCACCCAGCACTTCACGGAATCCGGTAATCTTGTGCACCCCTCCTTGGGTCAACCTGTACCCCCTACGAGTGCGGCGAATAGTCTGCCAATTCTAGAGTGGGACCCCTCTGCCTCTCAAAGTCATGAGATGCGGACCCGTTGCCCCCCAGAACCCGGCTATCCGTGCACTCCGTCTCGGGGCATAACCTAGTACAGTAATGAAAAATAGTACAATAGGTACATCGACCGCAACCTGGTCGTGCCCCAAAAGAATATTATACAACAGGCAGTGACGGCAGTCCACAAGTTGGATGCTCGCCCCGCAATATCAAATGTACAAATAAACTCAAACTGTACTACCATTGTACACTGCTATCCACCACGACAAATCCGCAACATCACAGCACAACACAGAACATCAACGCGAATGTCACGTTCGCAAACCCGTCTAAAAGAACTATAGCAATCAAACGCGGTTTACCGATCAAATGACATTCCCGGTCGGAGATATAATGTAAGCACTGTAAACTAACATGTTTAAATTTCGATCGACCAAATATCAAAAAGTGGGCCCCACGACTTACTGGTGAACAGTAACAAAACCTGGGCGCAAATGATATATACCAAAAACCACAAAATTCAGAGAAGAACATACTGTTCAATTTTGGGAGCATGATCTCACCAAGTGGCGGCGGATCCGCGGCCAAACCATGGGTTTGGCCGCGCTTCCGCGGCGGCTTGGTGGGATCACGTGCCCAAATTTGGTACGTGTTCTTAGAAAAGCCTGCACAGATTTTTAAGACATGTAGAATTAATTTTTGAGACCATTTAAAATCAACAGAAACTGTCAAGCTAGGATTTTGCAATTTTCGATTTCCGGTTCGATCGATGTTTTAAACGCGTTAGCACAAGTTAGTATAGCAAAATGGTGAGGCTCTGATACCACTGTAAGTCTACGGTAGCGCCCCGACCGTCTACAGACGCCAAAATGCGGAACAAAAAACTTTTAAATGGCGCTATCGTATACTTTAACCCGGATCTTCCATTATTGCTAAACTAACAAACTGTAAAGAGTGTAGAAAGGTTATACCGAACGATCCGAGTCCTTCGTTCTTCAACCATCATCCCACGCTCCGTTGCGGCTGCTCCGATCTCGTCGATCTCCGATATCCTCGTCGAGGTGGCACCACATCGACGATTCTTTAAACGGGCTCCCGCCTCTGTCTTGAAGCAACTCGATCGTCAAGTTTGCTAAAAGAGACGACCAAGAATGATGTAGAGAATGAGTAGATGACTTTGTCTCACTTCGTCCAAGTCCGTGGACAATCGGTTAATGAAGTTGCCGAGGGTATCGGGTGAATGGAAATTGAACTAGGAAATTTCCATACACTAAACTATATGAAATCTTTGGCCAAAAATGAATGAATCAAATCTATATCTCTCCCACAATGAAGTGGCCGGCGATATATATCAAAGGAGGGAGGTGAGTGTAGGAGAGTTCAAGTGGTGACCATAACAAATGATAGTTATCATAACAATAATGAAAGAATGAATCATCAACTATCATTAAATGGAACCAATCACATTAAACCTAGTCACCTTGCATCATTAATGAACCATTAATGACACAAATGAGTCATATGCTTAATCACCACTTCTAGAACCTTCTAGAAGCATGACTCACCTCATCAAGAAAAGATAAATCCGTATTTAACCGAATGTCAAAATACGGCTGATAGAAAACTGGAAACTGGCAACTTCCAAAAGTGATCCTGAAACGACTTTCAGGATAACTCCGAAACTGTATAAATATACCCGCATTTATATTACGACCGAATACAAATGCAACTGAGACAAAGATATTATACCTACTCAATATAATACTCGGATCCGGCTTAAACCAAAGCCGACCAGTATTATCTGCCCGAAAAATAACACGTGCGTAAACGCACGTGCATTTTCCGAACCCTGCCATAAAACCATACGGCCTCTACAACGTTTCGCCCGAACTTGGGAAACTGTCTGTGGGGGACTCTAATGACTCGTCAGTACCCTGGCAGTGGGTTTAACCACAAACCGTCAGCGGCACTAGCAATGCGTAACGGCTGCCCATGGACTGACCTCAAGGGATGCCGATGAGCGCACTCATCCGGAAAACCCTACTGAGCCTAACAGTGACAATGTATATACAGTCCGGTCCGTTCGTCTATGAGTATCGCATATCTGCCTAGGGGGCTAGTAACGTCAGACCCCCAAGAGCAGTATAAGTCGTGTCGGAGTGAAGCCCAATAACACCCTGAGATACTACTGGAGTACCTACCAGTAAATCTCCTGCCACGGCCGTGGGCTTTGTGTAATGGCTCTCCTAGACACAGCACGATCTCGCCCCCAATACCGGGAGAGACGAATCCCCTGCCGATCCGCTCACGTGCCTCCATATGGCTCGGGACTGTACCCAAAAACTACCTGTTTGCACGACTCCTTTGAGCCGTGGTAGGGTAGAAATCAAAGCACAGTGGGAACTCACACGAGACAAATGACGACCTCAGGTCGATGAACTAACCTGTACACATGTCACCAGGGAACTGCTATCTGACGGTAGATATAATACTAACTAGCAGATTCCCAGCGAGTCATGTCCGGTGTACTCATAACCCAATGAGCACCTGTATACATCTTAGGTGATCCAACCGACACCAGTGGCTTGTGAGACCGGCTACCGCCCCTCGTCGGGGTCTCGACTGTACACACTAGTCTACTCCGGAGTATCGATGCCCTGTCTCGAAACTCCCACGACTAGGGACCACAATTAAGGATATGCGTATAAACTACCTCACTCTCACGTATATGATCGCCATCATACTGTTGGTGGTAAAGCAAGATCCTAAGGGCTCTATCAAAGTGTAACATGTAATCAGTCACCTGAACATGTATACGACTGATAAAGGCAAACCAGATAGCATACTATCATCTCGAGTAAGACTGTCATACCGGTATAGGTCCTCCGCAATCATTGCAATCACGTACCTGTGATCCAATAATTGACTATGAGGGCACTATCTCCAACAATCTCCCACTTGCACTCAAGGCTAATTATTGCGATGTCGACTACTCACAGCCCGTGTGAAACCGAACATCCAACTCCACTACTAATCAGTATCACAAAGCCCGTTTGTAAAACTATTGTGTTCGAGAAATAGCCTTAGTGAGTGGATCCGCCTAGATGGTTCTTTCTATATCTCTCTAAATCTCAAGTTCGCGGAGAAAGCCATCTCCCGAATTGAGTAATACCTGTCTTAGAATATGTCTGGATATCTGATGGGACCTAGTTCATAAATGAACTCCAAATCCAAACTTCTTAGACTGTATCGATCACTGAACCTAATCAGTATCCGGCACCATGCCACCCACAGTATCCTCTTGGACCACCTGTCCATAATACTGTCCCTCGTCGGAGGGAAAAACTATAACTCTGACAATCACTCTGTCAACTACGTCACCTTTGAAGCTTGGAATGATAACCGTCTCCCGAAGGAGGCTGCCGTCATCAAATCCGTAGAACATGTACTTATGTTCTAAAACTGCTTCCTTATGTTTCTCCAGGATTGGATTAATACAAACTTATTGCATCTAGTGCAAAAACAACATCTGGTGTGGTACTTGACATCTCATGATTGACTCAATTGCCTAAGCAAGTGATCTGCTAATCATGCACATCCCTCTCCCCTTTAGTCTATACGACACCTTTAGAGAGGGTGACTCCATCACCTGCAGGTACACCACCATGCTAGGAGTCAACTATTCCAAAAACCATTAGAATATCTGTCAAAGTACCCACATTGGGAAACTACCCAAATCCAGATCTAAAGCCATAGATCCAGAAACCAGAATGTCAAATATTATATCCATATCCTGTCTGGAGAAACAACTGTGTGACGACCACAGTACAACCGATCGTAGTATAGGAATTTTACTTCCTACTTTGTGTATGTCATCCAGATACCATGACATCACACCCTACTACCTCCTTAACAGATCCATCCCCTATTCTGATGAAGTCAAACCTATGACTGTCACATCAAAATTAGATGATTTATCTCCGCTATAACTGCTCTAGTCTATAAATAGACATAAGCTACTTGCCCACCATGCTTCCGTTGCTCCCACTGACTACGACAACCCTCCCACCGGGTCTCATAACCTGGAACAACAGTAGTGTCAAGTCTGGGTAGATAAGAACCTCCCTGTCACCGTCTCTGAGGCTACCGAAGTACCTCTCGGGCGTCTGAGGTTACCTACCATACCTGCGGAGTGGCTATTGGAATGTCAAACCTGATTGAATGTATAGGTCCTATTAAATTTTCCGTAATCGTTCGCGGTTCTGGAATCACTTCCAGTTCTACCATACTCCCACTACTGTTTTCTGAAAAAGATCCATTTTACTAAAACTGTGGCAAGTCAAGAACAATATCACTATTGATCTTCCAAATGGTAGAATATCAACCCTCGTCATAGCCAGGGTCAACCCACAAACAGCCATTACAGAAACGTGCCCTGAGTTATCCAGAGTCTGGTTTTAAGCATAAGCTGGACAACTCCCCGTACCTTAACATCTTTTAAGGTACGAACCATTCTATATCCAATATAGAAACTTTGGCACTAATTTAATTGGAACTAGATTCAAATCATGCAGCTGTCTCCAGTGCATATCAACTTAATGGAAAGAGGCTAATCAGCATTACTCAACTTAGGAATCCATCCAATTATGAGTAACCTGAAAGAAAAACACGTTTCTCAAAACCATCACTATTATCTGAATACCAATCACAAGAATCTACATCTTTGATCTCTTTGAAGAATCCCGATACTTGTGATACCTGGTTCTCTACTTTATTCTTATACCCACAACTTCTCAAAACTTAGACCTTGTATTTCTACGAAACACTTGTCTAAATACTAGAGAAGTTATAAGTAAACAGAACATAGTACGAGGACCTACCCCTTTGTCCTGATGGACACTGGACAACATACAATACTCTGTATAAGTCCGCTGAGTTAAACAACTCAAAACCTGTGTGTCGTAGGTTGAAAACTGTACCCTGGCGATTTCCTCAAATATCATCAATTACAACGAATTCCGATATAATGAGGATGATCACCTAATTCCCAATATCTTACTCCCACTCATCATCTGTAAAACCATACAGATATGAGAATGAAACCTGGTAAATACATACCCTTGGAGTAAGTGTCTAATTGGGAAAACAGGTTTTCTTTAACAATGCACTGAAACATGAAAATGTTTCGTAGGGGTATCCTGGTATTCATAGCAATGCCTCTTTCATAATCCAATTCATGACTTCAACCGTATATTTTATTGCCGTCTCTCCAAATCCCTTTATTTGTCTTTAGTCGTTACCTTCTGTACACCATGTTAGGCTAAATGGTTTTCTTCCTTCCCTACCGTTCGGCACCAGCCTATGGTTTGGAAGAAGACTATCCAGTAAGCATAATAGGTGTACCCTCCTAAACCAAGGAGTACTCGCAACTGAGAGAAGGTGATGATAAAAGACAACTGAATAATACCTTATTCATTTAAAGGTGAAATAGGAGTGGCGATGAGGTACGCGGTTTTGGTCGTGAATGATATCAGTCGCAATTTACTTTGCCCTCTTTCTAATCCCTTTATTTTGTCTTTACAGATTACCTTCTGCACACCCTACTTAGGCTAATTGGTTTTCTTCATTCCCTACCTTTCGGCACCAGCCTATGGTTTGGAATAAGACTATTCAATAAGCGTAATAGGTGTACTCTCCTAAACCAAGGAGCCCTCACAACCTGAGAGAAGGTGATAATAAAAGACAACTGAATAAACCAATTCTATTTCTCCTGAACCTGGATCCATCCTCAAAGAAGTCCCTTCGAGTTCGTATATAACCATACGATGGATCTATCCAATGGAAGTGGATATCCGTAGTAATACGGGTGTTCTGAGAAATTCAAAGGGTAAAAGAAGGAGTGGCAATGACTTATGCAACTCAGACAATCCAAAAGCCAGTATTTTAAGAAGGTTCGGTCAACCTGGTCACTGAGTCATAGTCTAGGGTCGGTCAAAGGTCGCTGCCAAAGAGACAGAGAAAAGAAACACTCTGCGTGCACTCTAACCTAGATCAGAATGGTTATCACTTTATCTAATCCGGAAACCTCCCACTGTCCTGTCAAATTCTCCTCCAAACCTAAAGAAGAATCAATCGGGATCACCCGAAGAGTAAACCAACTCATCAGTGGGAATCGGGATCCAACTCTCATCGCATGATAACGTGATGGAACGCATCCACGTTACTCATACTCCAGATGGTATGCGCATACTTGGCAAGTTTCAGTTTCTTTTGAAACTCCCGATATAGTTTTTGCCCCATGCTCTTATGATCGTGACTAAGGGCCAGCCCATCATAAGTCACATGTCAAGTTCTTCCCATCATTATCTTGTTAATTTGAACCCACCCGTCCTCGCCCTTGACTAAGGGCCAACAAGGCTGTACGACTGTCCCAAACCAACTCATCTATCTATGCAACATGTGAACACCCCAGCAGCTACCAATCACTATGTCCTAGCTAAGGGCTAGACCAACATAGCTTGAATACTACTGACCATTCATATGAAATGACGGAGGGCTACGGCTGGTTTTTGGCGAAAAACCTTTAACGTAGTGAACTAGATATCGCTGAAGGAACCTGATAGCTTTTTAAAATATAGTGGCGAAAACCTTTTGCTAAAGAGGTCACTCCCGGTAAAGGGATCTCGGCTCTTTCCTCGTGGAATGAGGTGCAGGATATTCCACTGAATACCGCGATGCAAAGCAACTTGTAATCGACTATAGTGAAGTTATTACTCTGACGCAAAACTTCTGCCCAAGGGGTCAGTCCCGGTGAACGGATATCAGCCCTTGCCCCGTCGAATGAGGTGCAGGATATTCCACTGAATACCGCTATGCATAACAAAAGGAAACGTCTTTGCAATAACACTTTTTAAATTGTTCCAACAACTACAAACAGGTTTGTTTTAACTTTGCATTGATCAGAATCAACGCAGTCCCATCATTTAATCACACCAGAAAAGAACGAAAATAAAATGTACGTATATGCCATCCGCATTCGTCACTGGGTCCCGTCATCACTCGTTAGGTTACTTAACTAACGACAGAGCGGGGACTGGACTAGCGCGGGTGTAAAACATATACAACATCTAATAGTATATAAACCAATATACAATAATCGATCCAGGCGTGATAGTATGCAACATTACAGAAAAGTAATAAGCATCACAGAACAATACAGATATCTGGGATCCCGAGTTTCACAGAGCCGCTGCTGAAACTCGACGTTCCCCTGTCGTGTGGATAGCCTGTGCAATGAAACCTAGACCCCTACGGGTGCGGCAAGTTACCCGCCAAAACCTGAAGCGAGGCAGCCCCCTACAGCATAGTGAATGGACCACCCAGCACTTCACGGAATCCGGTAATCTTGGGCACCCTTCCTTGGGTCAACCTGTACCCCCTACGAGTGCGGCGAATAGTCTGCCAATTCTAGAGTGGGACCCCTCTGCCTCTCAAAGTCATGAGATGCGGACCCGTTGCCCCCCCAGAACCCGGCTATCCGTGCACTCCGTCTCGGGGCATAACCTAGTACAGTAATGAAAAATAGTACAATAGGTACATCGACCGCAACCTGGTCGTGCCCCAAAAGAATATTATACAACAGGCAGTGACGGCAGTCCACAAGTTGGATGCTCGCCCCGCAATATCAAATGTACAAATAAACTCAAACTGTACTACCATTGCACACTGCTATCCACCACGACAAATCCGCAACATCACAGCACAACACAGAACATCAACGCGAATGTCACGTTCGCAAACCCGTCTAAAAGAACTATAGCAATCAAACGCGATTTACCGATCAAATGACATTCCCGGTCGGAGATATAATGTAAGCACTGTAAACTAACATGTTTAAATTTCGATCGACCAAATATCAAAAAGTGGGCCCCACGACTTACTGGTGAACAGTAACAAAACCTGGGCGCAAATGATATATACCAAAAACCACAAAATCCAGAGAAGAACATACTGTTCAATTTTGGGAGCATGATCTCACCAAGTGGCGGCGGATCCGCGGCCAAACCATGGGTTTGGCCGCGCTTCCGCGGCGGCTTGGTGGGATCACGTGCCCAAATTTGGTACGTGTTCTTAGAAAAGCCTGCACAGATTTTTAAGACATGTAGAATTAATTTTTGAGACCATTTAAAATCAACAGAAACTGTCAAGCTAGGATTTTGCAATTTTCGATTTCCGGTTCGATCGATGTTTTAAACGCGTTAGCACAAGTTAGTATAGCAAAATGGTGAGGCTCTGATACCACTGTAAGTCTACGGTAGCGCCCCGGCCGTCTACAGACGCCAAAATGCGGAACAAAAAACTTTTAACTGGCGCTATCATATACTTTAACCCGGATCTTCCATTATTGCTAAACTAACAAACTGTAAAGAGTGTAGAAAGGTTATACCGAACGATCCGAGTCCTTCGTTCTTCAACCATCATCCCACGCTCCGTTGCGGCTGCTCCGATCTCGTCGATCTCCGATATCCTCGTCGAGGTGGCACCACATCGACGATTCTTTAAACGGGCTCCCGCCTCTGTCTTGAGGCAACTCGATCGTCAAGTTTGCTAAAAGAGACGACCAAGAATGATGTAGATAATGAGTAGATGACTTTGTCTCACTTCGTCCAAGTCCGTGGACGATCGGTTAATGAAGTTGCCGAGGGAATCGGGTGAATGGAAATTGAACTAGGAAATTTCCATACACTAAACTATATGAAATCTTTGGCCAAAAATGAATGAATCAAATCTATATCTCTCCCACAATGAAGTGGCCGGCCATATATATCAAAGGAGGGAGGTGAGTGTAGGAGAGTTCAAGTGGTGACCATAACAAATGATAGTTATCATAACAATAATGAAAGAATGAATCATCAACTATCATTAAATGGAACCAATCACATTAAACCTAGTCACCTTGCATCATTAATGAACCATTAATGACACAAATGAGTCATATGCTTAATCACCGCTTCTAGAACCTTCTAGAAGCATGACTCACCTCATCAAGAAAAGATAAATCCGTATTTAACCGAATGTCAAAATACGGCTGATAGAAAACTGGAAACTGGCAACTTCCAAAAGTGATCCTGAAACGACTTTCAGGATAACCCCGAAACTGTATAAATATACCCGCATTTATATTACGACCGAATACAAATGCAACTGAGACAAAGATATTATACCTACTCAATATAATACTCGGATCCGGCTTAAACCAAAGCCGACCAGTATTATCTGCCCGAAAAATAACACGTGCGTAAACGCACGTGCATTTTCCGAACCCTGCCATAAAACCATACGGCCTCTACAACGTTTCGCCCGAACTTGGAAAACTGTCTGTGGGGAACTCTAATGACTCGTCAGTACCCTGGCAGTGGGTTTAACCACAAACCGTCAGCGGCACTAGCAATGCGTAACGGCTGCCCATGGACTGACCTCAAGGGATGCCGATGAGCGCACTCATCCGGAAAACCCTACTGAGCCTAACAGTGACAATGTATATACAGTCCGGTCCGTTCGTCTATGAGTATCGCATATCTGCCTAGGGGGCAGTAACGTCAGACCCCCAAGAGCAGTATAAGTCGTGTCGGAGTGAAGCCCAATAACACCCTGAGATACTACTGGAGTACCTACCAGTAAATCTCCTGCCACGGCCGTGGGCTTTGTGTAATGGCTCTCCTAGACACAGCACGATCTCGCCCCCAATACCGGGAGAGACGAATCCCCTGCCGATCCGCTCACGTGCCTCCATATGGCTCGGGACTGTACCCAAAAACTACCTGTTTGCACGACTCCTTTGAGCCGTGGTAGGGTAGAAATCAAAGCACAGTGGGAACTCACACGAGACAAATGACGACCTCAGGTCGATGAACTAACCTGTACACATGTCACCAGGGAACTGCTATCTGACGGTAGATATAATACTAACTAGCAGATTCCCGGCGAGTCCTGTCCGGTGTACTCATAACCCAATGAGCACCTGTATACATCTTAGGTGATCCAACTGACACCAGTGGCTTGTGAGACCGGCCACCGCCCCTCGTCGGGGTCTCGACTGTACACACTAGTCTACTCCGGAGTATCGATGCCCTGTCTCGAAACTCCCACGATTAGGGACCACAATTAAGGATATGCGTATAAACCACCTCACTCTCACCTATATAATCGCCATCATACTGTGGGTGGTAAAGCAAGATCCTAAGGGCTCTATCAAAGTGTAACATGTAATCAGTCACCTGAACATGTACACGACTGATAATGGCAAACCAGATAGCATACTATCATCTCGAGTAAGACTGTCATACCGGTATAGGTCCTCCGCAATCATTGCAATCACGTACCTGTGATCCAATAATTGACTATGAGGGCACTATCTCCAACATAATGGCCACCCGGGTATTGAGCGATCAGAAGATCGATGAGCAAGCCCGCTCACACTCCTGTGAATCCAACCAGCAACACTTACCGTACAGTCCGGTCTGATCGTCTGATATGTCGCATATCTCGCCTAGGGGTAGTAAACGTCAGACCCCAATAGCTCGATAAGTCGTGTCGATCTGAGGTCTATAACAATTCGAGAAACTACTGGTAACACTTACCAGTAAATCTCAGCAACCCTGGCCAGGGATTTCCGGTTATAGCCAATCGAACACAGCGCAACATCAGCTCCCTATACCGGGAGAGACGAATCCCCTCCTATCGCTCATTACCTCCATGTGACTCGGGACTGTACCCAAAAACCACCGTTTTGCACGCCCTCTTAGACGTGGTAAGGTGGAAATCAAAGCACAGTGGGAACCACACAAGACTCTATGACGATCTCGGGTCAACAGACTACTCTGTACCAGTGTCACCAGAGAACTGCCATCTGACGTAAGGTATAATACCATCTGGGAGTTCTCGGCGAGTCCGTCCAGTGTACCCAGTCTCCACTGAGCACCCGTATATCATCTCTGATGTCAAACACCAATGGATATGAGATCATCCATCGCCCATCTGTATGGGTCGAGAAGGTATACGCTAGTCTACACTGGTATATCGATGCCCCGTCTCGATACACCCATGACTAGGGACTTTGAAGGATGTACTTATGGACTACCATGTCCCCACTAGTATGATCCGCATCATAGTCCAGATAGTCAAGTACACATCCTAAGGGCTTTACCAACATGTATCAGAGAGACAATCAGTATACACGTTAAGGTAAAGAGTAACCATATAGCATACTATCATGTCGAGCAAGAAAGTCCTCCCTATATATGTCCCAGCATCAACTACAATATACATCCTATGTATAGTAATGGCCTCTAGGGCATACATATAAATAACATTTTCTACAAATTATTCTCTCTCAAAATCATACTCAAGAGAGAGCAAGAACAAGAAGGAGAAGTGAGTGAGGAAATGGCTAAGTGTTGAGAATAATCTCACTTGAAACATGAACTAGGACGTAGGCAAAATCAAGTGTCGAAGTGAATGGCTTCTCCTTTTACCACCATGCATCAATAGTGCATCCAAAAGAATATATCAATATAAAAATGTAAGCAATACTCATCTACATGTCCACAACCATGCTTCGTGCCACCTCACTTTCCATCTCGTTTCCATTTATTTTTCTAAATAGAAAAATAAATTTGAGGTGTCCTTCTTCTAGAAACATTCCCGTATTAATACGGAATACTTCACCCGGTATATGTATCGCTACATATACGCATATCCGTATAAAAATACGGATAGCAATAAAGAGTGAAAATGAATAGTGAACAATAATACTAATATATATATATATATATATATATATATATATATATATATTATTAAATCAAAACCTGATTTAATAATCCAGCTTAATCCTAAACCAGCTAGTAATATCAACCGTCCAATTAAAGTCCGTGTATCCCATACACGTATTTAATCGGACCCCTGCACATACTAACATACGGCTCCTACATCTATCGCCTGAACCGGAAAAACTCTCTATATGGGACTCTAAAGACTTGACAATACGTTGGCAGTGGACTTAACCATAAGCACGTCAGCGGTACTAGCTGTATGTAACGGCTACCCAGGTAATTGACGAAAGAGGGGTCGACAATCAAGTGCGTCCTTACCCTACTGAGCCTGAAAGTGACAATCTCCGTACAGTCCAGTCTCTTCATCAAAGAGTATCGCATATTGGGTATAGGGGGTGGATAAAATCAGACCCCTACTGACCCGATAAGTCATGTCTGAGTCAAGCTCATCACCAACAGAGATATTACTGATCAACTATCAGTAAATCTCGTCCACTGTAGCTACGGATTTCTAGTAATAGCCAACTGAGTACAGCGCGACATCGACTCCTAATACCAGGAGAGACGAATCCCTGACAATCGACCACTGCCTCCATGTGGTTCGGGACTGTACCCAACTAAAACCTGTTTGCACGACTCCTTTGAGCCATAGTGGGGTAGTAATCAAAGTACAGTGGGAACTCACAAGACAAATGACGATCTCAGGTCAAAAGACTAACATGTACTCATGCCACCTGAGAACTTCTATCTGACGATAGATATTATACCATCTAGAAGTTCTCGACGAGTCCATCCGGTGTACTCACCTCCAGTGTGCACCTGTATACTATCTTAGGTGACACAACACCAATAGCTTATGAGACCGGCCACCACCCTTCGTCGGGGTCTAGAAACGTATACACTAGTCTACTCCGGAATATCGATGCCCAGTCTCGATATTCTCACGACTAGGGACATTTAAGAATGTGTTTATGGACAACCCAGCTCCCACATATATGATCGCCATCATAATGCTGGTAATCAAGCAAGAATCCTATGGGCTTCATCAATGATGAAGACAAACCAAATAGCATACTATCATCTCGAGTAAGACTGTTCTACATGTATAGGTCCTCTTTCAATTATCATAATCGCATACTTGCAATCACAATAATTTCCTTGATGGCACTATATCAAACAGAGTTACACTGGACGGAATCACCGAGAACTCCTAGATGGTATTATACCAATTGTCAGATAGCAGTTATCTGGTGACGATAGTACAGGGTGGCCCCTTGACTTGATATTGTCATAGTGTCTTGTGTGTGTTCCCACTATACTTTGATTACTACCCTACCACAGCTCTACTGAATCGTGCAAATAGATTTTAGTTGGGTATAGTCCCGAAGCACATGGAAGCAATGAACGGTCCAAAGGATTCGTCTCTCCCGGTATAGGGAGTCGATATCGTGCTGTGCAGGATATGACTATAATCAGAAGTCATTGGCCAAAGCGGTTGAGATAAACTGATAAGTGTTATCAGTTATATCTTGGATGGTTATGAGTCCAATATCGCACGACTTATCGGGTTATTGGGGTTCTGACAGTTTCAACGCCCCAGACCCGGTATGCGATACTTTTTGACGAAGAGACCGGACTGTATGGTATTCTTCTCTTATAGACTTTGTCGGGTCCGAATGAGTTTGCTCGTCAGCTGTTCATATCAGAATTTTGCATTATTATATTCCCCATTCTTAATCATATTGCAAATAAATAGGTGCTTTTGATCCATGTCTGTTAAATAGTTGCAGGTTACAGGTTCTCGGAACAATACAGTGAAAATGGTGAAAAGACGCTACAAAAGTGAGACTGCGACTAACAAATAGAAGAATCTTTATGATGCCGCCTACAGTTTAAGGAACAAGTGAAGATCAATGAACAGTTCAATTGCACAAGGTACGAAGGCAGCATAAGATTCAAGACTTCAACACGAAGCGAAAGGTAAAAGTCCACAACATTCTGCACTGTGGAAATCTGGAAGAAACTAGAAAAGATTCTGAGAAACCAAGTGAAGAAATCATAAGTAAAATGCAACATGAAGTATACCTGAGAAATAGAGCCCAAGAACCTTCAAGATGGTCGTGGATCCGCGGCCAAACAAGGCTTATGGCCGCGGATCCGCGGCCATATAGAACACGTGTCGGTGTGTCGGTGCGTGTCGGTGGGAGTCGGCGCATTGACCCGGTTTTCTTAGGGTATTTTTGTAATTCTAGATATGGATCAGATGTAAACCCTAGGGTTTCTATTATCTATAAATAGGGATCCTACAGCTCTTTTTGGAGCATGCCTCTTTTTATTTCTCTAGTTTAAATTTCCATTCGATTGTAATTGTCAAAGAGTGCATCAATAAAAAAGTAAGTTTTTTATCTTGAATTTGTTATTCGCAATTTTTATTTCTCTGCAATTTTTTTATCTGCCGTAGTTATTTTCAACACGTTAATTAGATTAAATAAAAACCATAAAAATGAATTCCTTTATTAATTCCCTAATGAATGAGTAGTTCCTCACTTGTTAGGGTTAGGTTTGGGGAAGGTTTGAGAGATGAAAATCTCTCATCCCTTTCTTGCCCGTTCAATATTTTAAAGTAGGACTCTATGCAAATATACACACACCGCTCACTATGCCACCCTATCCCATGAGGTCGCGGTGATTCCATAGTTAAAGACCGGTTGTGTTTGATTTCCATAGAGGTTAGGGCTAAGAGTTAAGAAAGGACGGAAAAGGACCAAAGGGAAGAAACCTAGTTTCTTCCCGATCGTGCTAATCCCCTTTGTTAACTATTACCTTAACATCTAAAAGTTCTTAATTAGGGCAAAGAAAGCGGTGAGAATAATTGACTTTCCATACTAACCTAATCCTAACCCTAGCAAGGTTTTAATCCTAATCAAACTCAACTTCGGTTTTTATTGAAAATCAAAACCTACCACAAATAGGAATTGACTCGTTAGAACAACTAGAAAATATACGTTTTCCCTGTGGACCGACCCGTACTCAACCGGCTAGCTACCAAGCGACACCGTTCTTGATTGCGGTTAATTCTTTGATTTCAAAACGCATAAGCACAAAATCTCTAACAATCAAATGGCGCCGTTGCCGGGGATGGCGTAGTTATTTTCTTTTTGTAAATTCGGGTTAATTAAAAATTTAAAAAATCATAAAAAAACTGAAAAATATAAAAATATAAAAAAATTATCATCTTGTTATTTTTTGAAGGGTTTTCGTGTGAATTGTGCAGGATCGGAAAGACGAACAGAATCAGATCTGGAAAAATCCAGTAAGAAAAATAGCAAACAGCAGATCTGAACAAACAGAGGAGAACCACAACAGAGAAACAGAAAAATTTGGAGGCCTGATTCAACTCTCCTACCTCGGAATCGCCGCAATATCAAGCATTCTGCCGTGGAACTGCGGCGCTTAGCTGACATCAGCAACTCGAAACCTCTCTATAAGCACTATTTTCCTCTCTTCTGCCCTCTATAGTCCTCTGAAAAATTTTCCTGCAGGGTTCTTTGCGCAAAAACTCCTTCCCCTTCTCCAATAACTTGATCTTGTGTAGGATTCTTTGCGCCGCAATAAAAAAAAATTTGGCAAGTGTTTTGGATTTTTGTGTGCTTACTGCTTTACATTTTTAAAACGGACTTTTAAGGGGCTTTAACACCAATCCAGATTGGGTGGGGATTTCATTACCCTTCCTAGAACCCCAAAAATCACAAAAAGAATTTTGCATCAACCCTCGAGTTAAATTAAAAAATATTAGACTCAGCCAATAAGGACTGTCGTGCTCATTAGGACAAAGGAAAGATTGTAGGCATCGGTCGTTTATCTAAACCTGAGTTTGTGGTGTCTAGGATAGACAAGTAGGAAAGGTAATTTTAAAAGGCCCGTCTCACGGTGATTCGTGAGTGGATCCCTCCTTTCTTTACTTGTGCTTACCTGGCCACAATTGGCGGTGAAGAGATGATTTGATGATCTCATAACTTGTCCTTTGGAACAGTTAGGAGCAGTCTAGTTGACTTAGGAGACCCTAGCTCTAGGCTTAATTGTGCATATTGTGATTGCTTGAACGTGTGTCTAAGCTCCTTATAAAAAAATATTTTGCAAAAACTCCTTATAAAAAAAACACAGAACAAAATTTTTTACAAAAACTTGCCATTTTTTGTCGCTAGAAATCCACTTGCACCCCACTTTCTTTCATTAACGTTTTCTTACCCCCACTTTCTGTTTTTACCTTTTGACTACACTACACCTTTTTAGTGTATGTCCAGTTGGACTAGGGACACTAGCACCCGTTTAGTCCGTGTCTCGTTAATACCTACTGACGACGCTTTCGACTCCGAAATCGAAATTCCCTCCACTTCTTTACCTTCATCTTCAAATTCATCATCTTCTAAGGAGATGCCGGGATTCAATCCTAACAACCCCTTACCTACGGGACTGATTCCACCTCCACTAGGTGCGAATAACCCACCACACCCTCCTGTCGAAGTGCCCCAACGAATCGCGCTCCAGGATCTTTTCGATCCCATCCGCACCGCACTTCCCATTTGTCTTTCACTTCCACCGGCTAATAGGGATAACTTTGAAATTAAACCCCACTTCATCAATATATTGCCCAAATTTCACGGGCTGGAATCCGAAGATGCCTACATCTTCATTAACAAATTCCAGAATGTTTGCGCAATGATGAAGACCACACAACTTTCTGATGATGCTATAAGGCTACGTGTCATTCCATTCACTTTATGTGACCTAACTGAAAAATGGTTATATAGCATAGCATCACACTCCATAAAAAATTGGCAAGAGTTTGTTAAGGATTTTCTAAAAAAGTTTTACCCACACCACAAGACCGCGAGAATTCGCAACGAAATTATTCAATTTTCCCAGCTTCCTTCCGAACCTTTTTGGAAGTGTTTTGAAAGATTTAAGGACCTACTTGTTCAGTGCCCTCACCACGGTATCGAAAATTGGAAGCTTTGCCAAACTTTATACGAAGGACTGAACCCAGCAACTAAGCAATTGTTGGAAACCATTTGTCAAGGTCACTTTCTTACAAAATCTAGCGAGGAAGCTTGGCAATTTCTCGACGATCTTGCTGAACAAATACTTCAGTGGGAAAAGCACTAAGACCACTTCATCTACTTCATCAGGTCAGTCTAGGGCAGGCATACATCAACTTGATATGTCGATTGCAATGAAGGGCGAAATGGCTGCACTCACGAAAAAACTAGAAGCAATTGAAAGCAAATTCTCATCGCCTTCTCCTGCCCCTGCTTTACCCCCACGCACTGTTTGCGCTTGTTGTTCGGATCCGTCACATCTAACCGAAGAGTGTCCTTACAACCCACGTGTTCAAGGACAAGATCAAGTCAATGCTGCATTTCAGTAAAGACAAAGAAATGATCCATACTCTTCAACTTACAATCCTGGTTGGAGGAGCCACCCAAATTTTGCTTGGAATCAAAATCAACAACAATTCCAAGGCAATAACAACTTTCAAAGGCCTCCTCCACAACAACAAGCCCCTCAACAAACTCAATATCAGCAACCTTTCCAACCCCAACCTTATCCAAACCAAATGAACAATTTTGTACCCAACAATTCTTATCCTCAAAACAATTTTGTTCAGCCGAATAACGATAGGGTTTCCTCGCTAGAACGAAGTCTGGATGCGTTTTTAAAACAATCTACACAATCCTCAGCAAGCATCCAGTTTTCCATTGAGTCTTTGGTGCAACACAGTGCTTCACATGATCAAAGCATCAAAACAATTGAGGCCCAAATTGCAAAACTGAATGCTGCGTTAAGAGAGCGAGAAAAGGGAAAGTTCCAACCCCAACCTTATCCAAACCAAATGAACAATTTTGTACCCAACAATTCTTATCCTCAAAACAATTTTGTTCAGCCGAATAACGATAGGGTTTCCTCGCTAGAACGAAGTCTGGATGCGTTTTTAAAACAATCTACACAATCCTCAGCAAGCATCCAGTTTTCCATTGAGTCTTTGGTGCAACACAGTGCTTCACATGATCAAAGCATCAAAACAATTGAGGCCCAAATTGCAAAACTGAATGCTGCGTTAAGAGAGCGAGAAAAGGGAAAGTTCCGTCTCAACAATTGCCAAATCCCGGTCACACACACAACGTACATGTTGCTTATGAACAACAAAATCATAATGTAAATGTTGTGACTACGTTGAGATCTAGAAAAGTGTTGCACAATAATATGGGTATTAGTGATGAAACCCCGTCCGCCGCTTCTTCTTCTTCTTCTTCTTCATCTTCTTCATCTTCTTCGTCATCTTCTTCTTCGTCAGAGCCTGTTCTTCATTCTTCACAAGACTCTACTTCTTCTAACTCGAACGGACCAACATCTCACTCCACGATAACACCAACACTGGGATCCGTTCCAACTCCGCAATCTACTCCACAAATATTGGACTCAACAAATTTTCAAAATATTCCATTTCTAAACAGGTTGAGATCCAATAAACAAACTCCACAAATGGAGAAGATTGTGGAGTTATTCAAACAGGTTAGCATTAACATACCTCTCTTGGATGCAATCCAACAATTCCCTTCTTACGCTAAAATCTTGAAGGACTTATGTACCAAGAAGAGGAAGTCTCAGGTACCCAAGAAAGTATTCGTAGCTAGTGCCGTGAGCAATGCTCTTACCCAACCTTTGCCCCAAAAATGAAAGGACCCTGGCTGTCCTACAATTTCAATAACAAGTGGGGATAAGAACATCAATCGCGTACTTTTAGATCTTGGTTCCAGTGTTAACCTGCTTCCCTATTCCGTTTATGAGCAATTACACGTTGGAGAGTTGAAATCCACTCATTGTACTCTCCAAATGGCCGATCGATTCATCACCCATCCTAGGGGTGAGTTAGAGGATGTGTTGATTAAAGTAGGGGACTTCATATTCCTCGTTGATTTCATTGTTATGGACACACAGCCTGTGGCTAACCCACGGAACCAAATTCCGGTGATTCTCGGTCGACCATTTTTGGCCACTTCCAATGCTGTAATCAACTGTCGTAACGGCTCTATGACTCTATCCTTCGGGAAGATGTCAAGTGAGTTCAATATTTACAAGATGGGAAGTCTACCCGCCGAACCTTCTGCTCATGCATGTTATGCCGAATTAATGGGTGTCGACAACAGCGAATTTGATCAGTTTCAGGATACTGATCTAGACTCTTTTCATACGTTGTTTGACCCAACTATGTATTATACACATACGGACTCTTCCATTAAGTTGCCCGGGTCAACATCTACCGCTGTTTATGAATCTTTCATGGAGTCTAGAGATCGCCCCACTCTTTCGGATGACATTATTCTTCGGGGTATCGATGAAAGCTTTGAGGAAATTTTCACTGATGAACTCGTATTTTTAGCAAACACGGGTGTTGTTGTGAAATCTGGAATGTAGGACACATGTTGCATACATGATCTTTGAGATGAATCAACTCCAAAAAGAAATTAAACCTCCGCCCCTTCTTCTTGACAATCACAAAAATGCGAGTAATCCATCGTCACAATCACTTTGTCGTCTCTTCAAATTGAGATGCAATCCATTTCTATTACACCGCTTCTCTCTTCCCCACTTCTTCGTGATTCTAGACAACATACTCTTCCACCAACCGCTGTGTTTCACTGATAAATTCTTCGAATGGTTGTATTGACTTTTGGCCTTTGTAAAGCTTGGCATTGACTTGTAACTTTGTTTAATTCAAGTTTGGGGAGATTATGTTGGCTCTAGAAAGAAAATAATTTTTAGCCAACCGTATGATTGGGGGTATGTTTACCACTTGTAAATATAAAAAAAATTGGGGTATTTTTGTAAATTTCCAGTTTTAATAAAATAAAAATATAAAAAAAAATAAACATGGGAGTGCCGACAATTTTGACCCTCTTGGTGTAGCCTGACAGTGAGGACACTGTCAAGTTTAAATATTTTGGGGTATTTTTGTAAATTTCCAGTTTTAATAAAATAAAAATATAAAAAAATAAACAGGGGAGTGTCGACAATTTTGACCCTCTTGATGTAGCCTGACAGTGAGAACACTGTCAAGTTTAAGTTTGGGGTGTGCTCGGTAAGCCTTCTTCCTTCGCATTCATATGTATAATTTTGCATTTGCATACTTATTTTAAAACCCATAAAAAAATTGAAATACTTATTTTAAAACCCATAAAAAATTGAAAAATTTTAAATCATAAAAATTGAAAAATTCAATTTTGGCCATATTTGATTTAAGTTTGACAAGACGGTTAACTAGCTAGGAAAAACTAGATCCTACACTTAATAAATTAAAAACCCTAAAAATAACCTTTCTTAAAAATTTAACGGTAAAAAATATATGTCCTTATAGTTTACTTAGAAATAGGCAAATTTTGAGTTCACTTCTTGGGCTAAGTCAAAATAAGGGAAGAGTATTGAAATTTTTATTAAAGTGTAAGTCAGAAAAATAATTTTGAACCTTAAGTCCAAAATATATACCCTACAACTTGCACAAACACGTACCTTGAAACTTGGAATAGTAGAGAATACCTTGAAATGCTCTTGTCTAAAATCCTTAGTATGAAAGAAAATAAAATAAAAGTATAAGTGTGAATAAAGGAAAAAAAATGAACACTGATTTTGTAATTACTTAAGGCTGCGTAAATAAAAAAAAGATATATAGCGAGAGTGCTTTATCACCTAGTGCCGTAGACCAACTGGTTTGGGAGTCACTGCTAAAGCCTTAGGTGTTACAAGACGAGGAATTACGCCTAAATGCGCGAACACGTTTTGTAATCGGTCGTTAGTACCTCAAGAAGTATTAACGGTCGCATGAAAGATATGTGAGCAATTTCATCTAAAATTCACCAACTAAAAGTACTTTGGACAATGAACAAGAGTATAATAGCTTGAATTGAATTTCCAAGTGTAGGGGTGATACATACACACACAAAAGGGTATATGATTGGGGTTTGGATGAGAGATAAGAATGAAAAATAGGACTTATATTTTTAGTAGAGATGATAAAAATTCCTAAGTTGAGATGGAACCTTAGAAGAAAAATTCAAAAGATGCTGAAAACTAAATAAATTTACAGAACATATACAATCTTAAGTTACATGATAAGGTAGCGTGAAAAATACGGGTTGATAATTTCTAAGTTGCAGATAATAGAATTCCTTGCTAGAACACCGAATTGAAAAATGAAAGTCAATGGCCAAATTGATCGGATTTTGTAGGTAGTATCCGCTGAAAACCCTCAGGAGACAACACTCCTCCTACTAGGGACACCTAGGGGTTTAACGTCTTGTTGCACGAGCTCAGTGCAATCGCGTTTCCCTGCGAAAGTGACGTTAGACTTTTTCGAGAATAAAACTAGTTTTGCTCGGGACGAGCAAAAGATAAGTTTGGGGGTATTTGTTCATATCAGAATTTCGCATTATTATATTCCCCATTCTTAATCATATTGCAAATAAATAGGTGCTTTTGATCCATGTCTGTTAAATAGTTGCAGGTTACAGGTTCTCGGAACAATACAGTGAAAATGGTGAAAAGACGCTACAAAAGTGAGACTACGACCAACAAATAGAAGAATCTTTATGATGCCGCCTACAGTTTAAGGAACAAGTGAAGATCAATGAACAGTTCAATTGCACAAGGTACGAAGGCAGCACAAGATTCAAGACTTCAACACGAAGCGAACGGTAAAAGTCCACAACATTCTGCACTGTGGAAATCTGGAAGAAACTAGAAAAGATTCTGAGAAACCAAGTGAAGAAATCAGAAGTAAAATGCAACATGAAGTATACCTGAGAAACAGAGCCCAAGAATCTTCAAGATGGCCGTAGATCCGTGGCCAAACAAGGCTTATGGCCGCAGATCTGCGGCCATATAGAACACGTGTCGGTGTGTCGGTGCGTGTCGGTGGGAGTGGGCGCATTGACCCGGTTTTCTTAAGGTATTTTTGTAATTCTAGATATGGATCAGATGTAAACCCTAGGGTTTCTATTATCTATAAATAGGAATGCTACAGCTCTCTTTGGAGCATGCCTCTTTCTATTTCTCTAGTTTAAATTTCCATTCGATTGTAATTGTCAAAGAGTGCATCAATAAAAAAGTAAGTTTTTTTATCTTGAATTTGTTATTCACAATTTTTATTTCTCTGCAATTTTTTTATCTGCCATAGTTATTTTCCACACGTTAATTAGATTAAATAAAAACCATAAAAATGAATTCCTTTATTAATTCCCTAATGAGTGAGTAGTTCCTCACTTGTTAAGGTTAGGTTTGGAAAAGATTTGAAAGATGAAAATCTCTCACCCCTTTCTTGTCCATTCAATATTTTTAAAGTAAGACTCTATGCAAACATACGCACACCACTCACTATGGCACCCTATCCCACGGGGTAGCAGTGATTCCATAGTTAAAGACCGGTTGTGTTTGATTTCCATAGAGGTTAGGGCTAAGAGTTAAGAAAGGACGGACAAGGACCAAAGGGAAGAAACCTAGTTTCTTCCCGATCGTGCTAATCCCCTTTGTTAACTTTACCTTAACACCTAAAAGTTTTTAATTAGGGCAAAGAAAGCGGTGAGAATAATTGACTTTCCAAACTAACATAATTCTAACCCTAGCAAAGTTTTAATCCTAATCAAACTCAACTTCAGTTTTTATTGAAAATCAAAACCTACCACAAATAGGAATTGACTCGTTAGAACAACTAGAAAATACACGTTTTCCCTGTGGACCGACCCGTACTCAACCGGCTAGCTACCAAGCGACACCGTTCTTGATTGCGGTTAATTCTTTGATTTCAAAACGCATAAGCACAAAATCTCTAACAATCGTCAGCCTGCCTTTATCTTTCTCATACCTAAATAGCTGTTACGTGCAGTTAGTACCACTAACGAGCTTTGTGGGTTAACCCGTGAGAGAATTGAATCTGAAAGTGTTTCAGATTCAATCGAATGTGATCTTGTTTAACCTACTGCCGGCGTATTGACAGGTCTTTAGAGTCAGCAACGAAAGTGGCTGCCCGAGCAAAATGATGATGTGGCGTGTGTATTAGATACGTGCGGGAGTTCGATTAAATGCATGATTTAATCAAACGTCCAAAAATACTAGCCGGTTTAAAGGCCGGAATATTAAGTCAAGTGTTGACTTAATATCCGTATATGCGATATGGTTTCTAGTACCGTGTATATATTACACACACTCTCTACAGTATATGATACTGATGGTTTATTGTATATGTGATACATGAAGTGTATGTTTATATGATACATATGCTTCCTCTCATAATACACACACATTCTCTCTCTCTCTAAATGGTTACATGTGTGTGTGTGTTTTTTTGTCATAATATGAAAAGATTAATAACCATGTAACGGGGGGGGGCCCTCCATCTCTCTCTTTTTGTATGACAACAAAGAGGAGAGAGAGGATATGAGAAAGCACTCATATTAATATGAGAAGGAAAAAAAGAAAAGATGGGGATAATTCTTTTTCCCAAGCCATCATCTTCTTCTTCCTCCTCCTCTCAAGCTTGACCTTCTCAAAATGGCAAGTCATGAAATAGTGAAGGAAAATAGAAAAAAAGAGTTTTTATTAACCGCATCACCTCTCTCTTTAACCTGGCGAGTTCAAAGAGCAAGTTTCTCTACTTGTTGATGGAGATGGAGGTTTGGGCGGGTTCCTTTCACCATGGATCATGTACGGCGAGGTGGCCAGCATCCACGTTCATCCAGAAGCTCACGGGTCTAGTTAGGGTTTTCCGATAAACGATCGGACACGCTACAAAGGTTGTAGCCCCTTCTAAACCTTCTTGAGTTTCCATTGTTTGCAATTAGTTTAGTAAATGGTGATCTTGGTAGGAATCGATTGCAATTGCTTTGTAAAATTTTCGTCGTATGCTTCCGCCGGGCCACGATTGTCGCGTCCCTTACGCCAATCCCTACATCTCTTTCCCTCTTCTTCCCGCATGCATTATACCCGGTACACCAAATAATTTATCAGAAGTAAGGCTCTTATATAGGCATAAATTGCTCCGAAACATACTATTGCAACAGAATGTACCACAAGATGGTTTTTTGCCAACAAATAAAAAATCAACAAGATTGTTTTTCATAAAAGCCTCAAACCACATGTGGTTTTTGGTAAAATATCCATATTTTTTTAACCTTTGTTAAAAACTTTCTTCTGAATTTGTTCCTACCAAATCCGTATATACAAAACTACCTTATATCAGCTGAAGTATAAAGTCACCACAATCACAAACCAGAATCTATAAAAATGACATGCAAAACAGTCTGAAAATGGCCCAAAATAAAGAACTTGCGAAACTGAAGCAATTTGTATATTAATATTCAAACAAGTCACAGTCAATAACAGGGCAAAAAAAAAGGCCCAACCCAAAACAGCAAGAGAATGACTCAAACTTATCCTCCAAAGCAAACCGGCTCCCCCAAACCAGAAACAGCAAGGTAAAAAAATAAAGGAAATAAAATGCAGGAAGGCCTTTCTGAAACCGTAGGTAACCTCCTGTACAATTCTTTCTCAATTTGTTGTATTTATATAAATATTATCTCCTACGGCATTGCAAAACCTCGAAAGCTCTCCCTGCACCCTTCCTTATAGTTTCCGAGGAAAAATCGGAAGCACCCAAGATGAGGATCATTGGAAATAAAACAATAGAATTCACATATAAGTTATCTACTAGAATTGAAATATGACAAAGAAAAGATATTTGGAGATGGTGGATAGGGCTTGGCATCACTCTGAGTCTTTGATAGTGCCAGAGCTTTTTTCTACTCAGCTAGAAAATTCTACACCATTGGGGGAGGTCGACGGGCTAGCTTGGTGGTTCTCTTCGTATCCGTAGGCCCTCAATCTGCCAGGTCTCGACCTAATATTAGTCCCCATTGGAAAAGGCTCCTGCAAAATGAAAGGGAAAAAAAATTGAAAAAAGATATATTAAGTAAAATATCCAGTGTTAAGTAAAACTTTCAATACAAAATAATAAAGTTTGAAGTTGTTTAGTTTTTCTATTAGTTTCAAATTTCAATCTAATATGGCGATTATTCAGAATATTAACCAACTAAAGAAAGGAATTAATTGCATATTATACCATTCATCTATGGCTTTGCCAGCATTAATACACCCTCAACCAATGTCATGGAAAGTGTGAATCATAGCAAAGCGGGAAGACAGGGATTAGGCTTTTGCGGGTTTTATTGGAGATATGATGGCAAAAAGCGCCACAACATTGTTTAAATAATAAGTAAAAATAAAAGCAAAACCTTAAATTAAATAATAAAGTATAAAAAATGTGATGAAAAAGTTAAGTTTTATATGCAACAAAAGAAATGTACCAAATATTTTTAAGACACGTTAATAAATATGCCATAATATAAGGTTTAAAAAAGCATTATAGATTAAAGAAAATAATGAGATTCAATTGTTCTATTATTTAATATGACGATTTGTAAATTTTAATAGAATAAGGACTTTGTCCTATTATAACCTGCTGAAAAGTGTGTTTTACTCAGGGCTTCAAGCTCATAAAAGCGCAACAAAGCAAGGTTTCAGGCCACTAAAGAAGCGCAGAGACTTCATACTGCCGGTTTATACGAAAGTGAAGCGCTTCTTGACCGCTTTCCGCTAAAGGCTTTAGTAGCGCTTTATGGGACTTTTTATAACAGCATCCTCAACCGATTATTAGCAAATGAAGTTGATCATTCTCAATCTACACTGAAATAGCACTTATAGCCCTCAACTGATAATAAGGGTCATGGGTGCTAATAAGCCATGTGACAGGTTACTCGGTACTAGAAAAAACATACATGGAGGGTGTTTCATGCAATTAACTATACTAAAGGTATTTGGTATGCTAAAGATGACGTTTGTGACTTGCAACCCAAATAAATGTCAAATAGAAGCTTTTGGAGAATCTCCAGATGTGGTAATTGATGGCAACATATCACGAAAATAAATGTTCAAATAGAAGCTTTTGGAGAATCTCCAGATGTGGTAATTTTACAAGAGATGACAACATATCACGAAGCCGACTATATTGGAAATTATCTAATACTGGTTTTCCTTCCAATAAATTGAGAATCCTTACTTAATCTGTCATATGAAGCCCATATCAGTGAACCGAAGGCTAAAGTTTCCAATGGACAATCTTCTCAGGCCCCTTTTATTAACAGTAATAAGAGGGGGGAAATAAAATGTTTCATCTCTATTATATAGACTGCAAATATAAAAGCGCTATATTTAGCAATGCATGACATAAACCTTCAGTTTGTTCATATCTGATAAAGTCGTGCATAACATGTAACATATGACATGTGTGTTAGCTGTCGTATTATTACCTGATCCCCTGCATTTGGACCCTCTGTATGGAAAAGAATAGGACGGCAGCGTTTATCCTCGTTCATCAAACTTGAATTTTGGAAATGAGCAATTAGTGCAGCTTTCCCTTGAATTCTGGCGTAGGCAAGTGATGCAACCTTTTCGCTATTGAACTTCTCCCATTTCTTTCCATTGAATGCCTGCAAAAAAGACCAACTTACTATTCGACAAAAGAATTTATTTCAAACATAATAGCCATTATGATAAAAATACAAAGATAATCCTCATAATAATCATAAAGACAAATTGTGCAATAAACAGAAAATAAAGTCAAAAAAACCCAGAAATTTAGACTTCAAACATGTTTATGTCACCAAGTACTTGTTTAACACACAGAACAGACCTGAAAGAAAGGGATGATCTGCTGAGGATCAATCATGTTGAGGAAAGCATAACCAACATTGCACTTGTTCTGGAAGGACGGAAATGAACTTTAATTAGCATTCACATATAAAGAAAGTGATCACAATGGTTGCGTAGGTACAGTTACCTTAAAATCAATAGGCAAGTAGATAAAATCATAAGTTCCCTTGTGGTATTCATCAATAGCAGCCAACAGCATCTTAGAAGTGTATCTGTTCATAGAAAGCAGTTTAAATATTTGGAAAAATTCCCCAGGAAACATAATTTTTTTTAAAAAGAAAGAGAGGTGTGCAGGCCAGATCAATTACTTGTTTGGGATGTTCTTAATCATCAAAGTAGTTCGAGAGTCTTCGCCTCTTATAATGCATTCAATATCGAGCTCAAATTGTTTCTTATTGTTCCCCTGACTTCCACTGGAATCACTCCTTCGACTCCAGATCCGATCATTTGAAGCATCAAAAGAAGCAGACATAGGAATGATATGGTTTCTCCCTCGGAACATGTGGCACCTTTGTTGAGGTGAAGCAATTCCAACATCAAGAACGTTACGAGCAACAAGCTCAAGTGGGTGCATAGGAGAGCTGGGATGGAAATTGTGTGCACTGGTGGAAATGGTATCTCCGATATAAAGTTGCCTCCGCTCCCAAATCGAAGGATTTGCAACAGGAGCTGAACCAACGTGATGAGGGTGCAAGGGTAGCACAGAGTTCAGTATATGTGACGGTGCTCTTTGAAGCCCATGCATTTGTGATGGTTGATGAGATGGGATGTTGTTTGTAAACGATGGTGAAATTGAATTACCCCATGAGGGATGAGGATATGCATGAGCATTGTTCCAAATGTACGGGTGCCCGTGAACTGGGCAACTTCCATTTCCTGGGGCTGTAAATGCTGTAAAAAAAAGCTTTCACTACAAGAAGCGACAGTAAAATAAACGTAATCATATACATGGAAACTAAAATTTTAACCCATGTCATATGAGGGGTCAAACTGCATCAATAACCATCCAAACCAATTCATCATTTATAAAATTGCTTTAACATACCTAAAATAACAAACCACACAGATCAAGTGGTCGTATAATGATACTTTCTTAATAAAAAGTCAACTAAATACCATGTATGCCATATGAAGTGAGAATCCAACCACTGGTCATGATTTTTCCATTTTTGGAATAATTGGTCATAAGCTCGATGCAAGCATGTTTGAACCCTAAACCTCCTGCTCAACGACAGGAAGTCTAACCACTATGCTATAGTGACACTTTCTAGTAGTTATGATCTAGGGCTTAAATATCTATTTAAGAAGATATGTGGTTAAATTTATAACCCCCTATTTTCAACCCCACCCCCCAACACCCTTACGTTGCATGTCTTGAGTTGTGGCCTCCTTGTCACAATTATCATGCCTTGTTAACTAGCCACACCCTTTACGCGATCGAGATCTCCAATATTATAGTAACATTAGATAAATTTGGGCCCTCCAAGAAATAATCTAATAAATGTGTTATTAGAAAGCAATGTTTGGAGAACTAGTATATACCAGTATATCGGTCCATGACCGATATCGGTAGAAGAGTATAATTAAATATTTAAAATCAATATTTTATATTTAAGCTGAACTTCAACCCCTATAAAACATATATTTGTAGTACAATAATATTACATATATTAAGATAATATTGAACATCAATATACCTACTGGTATTGACAGCGATTCCGGTTCCGATATAAAGGCCGGTTTTACCAGTTTACTTCAAACATTAGAAAGTATGCATCTTATGTGAAATAAACCTTGTAAAAAGAAGATATAAAAAATCTTACGATATCTGCCACTTTTTTAGTTTAAACTATAGCTGAATTATAGTGATTGAGTTTGATCTACCATCCTATGCATCTGTACTAATTGTAAGAATCTGTCTTTGGCTATGCAGAGACTGACAACTTAGTAAGCTATAACTACACTACATAATAACAAAAATGTAGCAGCAAATGCATGAGAATTTCATGTTCGTTGACCTCCTTCAGATGAGTGAATGTATCTGTTATCCATTCCTTCACCGGGTCTGGAGCTGATATTGATAGGCATGGCTGCTGACATGGCACTTGAGGAGTTGTATGGGATGCCATTAGTCAGCCCATCTTGATGCTCAGGGAGTGAATGAGGATGTGTGACCAGCATGCCCTGAATCCCAAATTTCAATTGTCCAAAAGAATTTCCATTTTCACCATGCCCGGTTAAGCTAATGGGAGAGGGCAGATTTTGAGGTACAATCAAAGAGGTTCCATGGAACGTGGAATCCAATAAGGGACGAATTGGTGGTCTAGTTGCAGAATGCAAATTTTGTACAGTTCCATTGTCAAAACCAGAAGTAATTGCCACAAGAGGAACCGACCCTGGAGACACCGATGTTAGAATCAGTATGCATAGTCAAAAGCAATATCTAATCTTCAAAAATGAAATTAGTTATAAGCTGGAAATAAGACAAAAGACATACCAAAGTTTCCTGGTGGAGAGCTGCTAGGTGAGATTCTGGATTCTTCCCGCTCCAACTCTGGCGAGAGCCGATGCAACAAGCTGCTGATGTGGATAAAAACATCCAGTGAGCAAAATCGTACCATAATAGAGGCTCCAAATAAGGTAATAACATGCCATTGATAAAACTTCTCCCAAACAAGAAAACAATCCTAGAAGATAAAAGTTGAAAGGGTTCTTCCTTGAGAAACAAATCCCATGATCCATAAGAACCGGGGAAGAAACTTATGGCTTTAGTCCATATATTGCAAGGCATCTGACAGTGGTCAATGGGTAAAAGGTTCCATTGCAAGGATTTTAGCATGCAATGATGCAAATTCAATATCCTTTAATTTATTCATTGCCCCATGAAAAGCAATTAAACCATTACTGATATGAAGCAGAGAAGGAATGAATGCGAAAAGTTGCATACTAGATGGTAGTATTTTACTTCCTAGAGTAGACTATATATAAATACACCACCGCACTAAGATTTATTGTAATTGTTTTCCTTTGGATTGAGCCAACATCCGAGACAGTCGTTTCCTTTATACAAAAAAATCTTTATCCGATACATCATATCACATAAATTCATGTACGCGACTATATCTGGTTAAAATATACCATCTTCAAATAAAGCATTTTTAATGCCAGCACCATGAATAGTGCATAACAGACTAACGCCCAATGCTCCGGTAGATATCATGGAACAGTTGTTAATAAAAGGCCAACTGTGTGTGTCGAGCATTTCAGGAAAATAGAATTTTCACTAATCGCTTTGTATTTTCTCCAATAAAATAAAACATGTACTGTGAAAAAGAAAATGTTATTAAAAATAATTGAATAATTAGTTGTATAAATGTAACCCTTTTCTTATTTAACGTAACTCTTTCCAAAATATACAGTTCTTATGTGAGCGAACTATATATTATGTCTGAGATATATACGATATTAATGCATGTAATGTCTATCATGCAAAACAAATTTCACTTCAGTTAAACATGGCATATCATTAGGCCGTTACTTATATATCTTGTGCAGCTTATGAGCACGACCTTATTTGTATACGTATAAATATCATATACAAAATTTCAACTTTATTCCACTCCTTAATTTATCCATTACATGATTGTCCATAAACACCCCTATTTGAAAATTAAGGTAAGAAAATACTTCCAAAAGCTTCCTCATAAATGGTAAATAGTTTCAGGAAGCTTACTCAGAACACTCAAAATTTATTTTCCAAAAATTCCAAACAAAAGGGAACGAGTTTCAAAAAGGCATCCATCTACCAAGATGTTACTTTTTAACTATTATCATAAACATTCCATGTAACGTTCATGTCGGACCCTTCACAATAATTGAAAATTGTCGCATATATTTCTCTTTTGTGATTATATATAAATATATTGTATAAAACATTTGTGCAGTTTTTTCCTTATCCCTAATTTCATAAGTACATTATTATTCATAAAAACCCTATTTGCAAATTAATGTAGGTGAATACTTCAAGAAGCTTTCCTTGGAACTGGTAAATAGTTTCATTAAGGTTTTCAAAACGATTCCTATTTATTTTACAAGATTCCGAACAAAAGGGCAGCAGTTTCCCAAAAGAATTCATCTACAAATAAGTTACTACTCAACAAATCTCATAAAGTAAATAATCCGGCGAAGGAAAAATGATCGTGGATGCGGAATCCGATCCGGTGAAGGAAAATGATGCCCAATCTTTGAAAGCAAAGTCCGATCTGGCGAATGGAAAGGATGCCTGATTGTGTATGCCGAGTCCGATCCTGCGAAGGAAGGATGCCCGATTGTGGACGTGGAGTCCGATCCGGCGAATGGATAGGATGCCCGATTGTAGATGCAGAGTCATATCCGGCGAAGGGAAAGGATAACCGATCATGGATGCGGAGTTTGAGCCGGTAAATGAGAAGGATGCTTGACGGAGGATGGAATGGAGTAGGGACTTGGAGCTTTTTTTGTTTTTCTTTTTTTTGATAAATGTGCTAGTTCGTTAAATTTTCTTATAATGAAACACGGGGGCATTTTTGCCTTCGTTTTCAATCAAAAACAAATGTCATAAGCATTTCACGTAGAACGTGTTTTTCAGACAAGGGACCATAAGCATCCAAACATGAAAGATTGTAGAATAATTTTTCCTTAGTTTTTCTTAGACTATACACGTTACGATAGTTGCTTCCTTCACCACTCACGTGCGGTGTTAACTAAGTTTAAAAAAATACCTATTTATCTCCAAAAGTTCCAAACAAAAGGTCAGCACATCCCCAAAAGTTCCATCTACCAACAAATTACTACTCAACAAATGTCATAAGCATTTCTCAAAACATACATTTTGGATAAGGGTTCACAAGCATCCAAACTTTTGAAGATTGTCGAATAATTTTTCCTTTGTATCTCTTATACTATACACGGTATAAAAACTGAAAACATGGAATGTAACTTCAGTAAAAAAAGATGTGAAGAAATGAGTGTCTGGTGCAAAATGTGGCCGTGAAATATCTAGGTTGAACCATTTTCGTCACTTATGTTCTATAATTAATCATAATGGAGAGATTGAGAAGGATGTAACTTATAATCAAAGCAGGTGGTTGAAATGGAGGAAATGCTTCAAAAGTACTATGTGATCATAAAGTACCTTTCAAATTGAAAGGAAATTTTTATAAATGGGCGATAAGACCTGCACTTCTTTATGAATCAAAATGTTGGGCAATTAAAAAACATGTCAAAAATGAAGTATGGCTGAAATGAGAATGTTAAGATAAATGAGTGGTAGTACGCTAAAATATAGGATAAGATATGAATGTATTCATATTAAGGAAGAGGTAGCTCTTATAAAGGATAAGATGTGAGAAAACCGATTGAGATGGTTTGGACATGTGTAACGAAGACCCTGATTAATGCCACGGTTAGACAAAGTGACAAAATTATAGTTCATGGCGTTACTAGGGATAGGGGTAGATCTAAACGAACATGGATAGAGACAATTAAGAAGGATATGTTGTTAATTTGACCGAGAAGACGGTCCTGAATAGAGAGAAATGGAAGAGAGGGATTCATATAGCCGACCCCAAAAATATGAGATGAAGGCTTGTTGTAGTATTTCAGACAATCGTTTCCTTCTCCTGCTCATGTATGGTTTTAACTAAGTTTAAAACAAGTCCATGTAGTTTTGTTTTTGAGTCTAAAAACTAAGTTCAATAATTCAATTCTAAACAAGTTCATGTGGAATACATTAACTCCAAGCCAAAGACATGTATTTTCAATTGAAATCGTCACAACTTACCGTCAACATTTTGATCCAAAACATTTACATGGAATCCGTTGTTTAGGTAATTAAGCCATTCATGATTGGCAACTAAGCATCCGGCTGGAAAAACATAGTGTAGCAATATGCGACAGAGAGTTATTGTTCGTCATTAAGGTTATTTGTATCTTGCACCAGCTTAAAAGCATTAGTAACAAGGGCATCACAAGTATTGAGAATGTCGGAATATAGTTCCATATTTAGAAAATTATGGGATGCATATGAGTATAAGATATAAGATGGAACAACCCACCATATGGCTTGAGTCTTTTGGATGGAGTCTCACTATATTAAAGCGCATGTGCATCCATGTGTGGGCATATCTGTTGTGAGCTCAAACCGAGTTTTATATGGTATCAGAGCTTGGGTGTTTGTTTCTCCACATTACACATGAGGTCTAAGTCCTCATTGCACGTGAAGTCTTCGTTGCACGTGAGGAGAAGTATTGAGAAAATGGAAATATAATCGCACATCAGGAAAATTGTGAGATGTACATGGATATAAGATATAAGATAGGGCAACCCACCATAAGGCTAGACAAAATCCCACTATATTAAAAGCTCATACCACTATATTAAAGCTCATGTGCATACATGTGTGGGTCCATGTGTTATGGATCCAAACCGAGTTTACAACATAAAATAGTCATTTGAAGGTGGTCACCTGTTTATCACAACCTATCAACAACAATGTGTTTAGAAGTTGTGTAATTTGCTCCTACGTCGAGAAACAAGTCAGATCTGATATAAGCATAGATTCAATTTTGTCAATTTTAATTGGACATAACAGTAGTCGCAACACAAGCTATTCATGAATTAAAAGCTGCATTAAAGCATTATGGCTCTAATACAGTAATACACAGATAGTGATTTCCAATTATATATTATATAGAAAGCTGTATGAGGGGCATAATCAATCTTTTTTGTCGTTATCCCCGGAAAATTATCCTCCGCCCTTTAGATTTTAAGGAAATTTGCATTTGGTCATTTACTTTAAATGAATGGGGATTGCTGGTGATGGAAACATTTGCTCTGCCCCCCATGTTTTAAAAATTTTGCATTTGACCCCTTCTATGCTTATCTACAGAGACCCAAAAGATCAGAAAATTAGATTATGATCTTTTTTATCATTGAAATTTCCATTCAATTTAGAATGGATCTTTTGGCCTTTCAAAACTTGTATGTACATGACTAAAATTCTAAAAATTTCATTTCAGTTTCTCACATTTTCTTCTTTCTGCTTGAAATCGATTAAGCATAGCTGCATTATCTTAATTGATATATATTTTTGAGTTATATGAAGTTGCGGTCAACAGTAATAAACTGGATATGGTCCGCCGCGTCTAAAAAAGAAAAGAGAGTTGAACAATGTATCTTTATGATTATTGGAGTTGCGTCCAACACTGCGATTACATCACACGGTCGCAGTCATGAGGTTGCAATCTACCTTTGAACCAATTTTGCTTATGTTTTGTATGGTTTTTGAATTAAAACAAACATGACAGAATCTACTTCATGATTTTGCTTCGTTAAAAATAAACTTGTCAATCAGGTAAGTTGCTACCGATAAATAATAGATTGCTTAATTAACAATATATATACATTTTCATGTTAATCATTTTTTATTCAAGCACAATATCAAGTAACTTTAACTTGTCTAAGAGGCCACAGAACGGGATTTCCTCCTATGGGGTCGAAGAAGTACGCCCTCCACCATTTTACAAGACGATCAGCACCCATCATCATCATCTTTATTATCTAATATGTGGATACATCAAATTTCATTTGATTCCAACACTTTTCACCGTTGAATTGGCAATGTTAAAAGTTCTATTGTCGGTAAACCGTTAATTTTCCTCCCACTAAATCAACGGTGAAAATATGTTAGAATCACATGAAATTTGGTGAATCCACGTCTTAGATGATAATGATGGGTTCTGATCGTCGAGAAAAATGGTGGAGGGCATATTTCTTCAACGCCATAGGAGGAAATCCCCTCCAATGGCATCTTTCCTCCATTATTCTCATATATATATATAACCAAAACCCATACCGAAACCAACGAAACTACCTCAAATCAACCGAAATAGATCCAATTTAGAAGGATTGAACCTAAATTGAGTTATAAAGCCATGATATTGCATCTTTCCCCCCCCCCCCCCCCTTCCTCTTAAAAGAAAACTACTATACCTGTATAAACTTTTTGCACATACAAGTTTAAGAAAACAGGAAAAGTAGTTATCACTTGTTAGGAAGAATTCACACTAGCCACCTAAGAGTTTATTACTTGCTCCAAAGCCACAAGTTGATTACCTGGACCATAACAGGGCAACTAATAATTGGGTGAAAATTCCTAGTATGGGATGTTGAAGTGATCAAACGACCACGGTTTCAGAAACTGGATTCAACAATAGCCTAACTAGAGAGGCTTATGCAGATCCAAAAGTTTCTCGGATGAGGTGGAGTCTAGAGACTAGATGGTTGCTTCAGCTATAGGTTACTTTCTAAGCATAAAAGCCACAAATAAAGTGAGCTTAGGTAGTTCAAGTGTGCTAAGGCAGGTTAGAGCAAGTTATGTGATCCTAGCCTTTGTGAAGCAATTTAAACATTCACTGCAAACAATCTCATTTATCTATAGAAAAGTTGTTGATTTATTGAGGAAAAAAATAAAATCAGATAGCACCACTACTGTTGATATTTTCTTCTTCTTTTTTTACTAAACTAATTAATGTATATATTTATACCTATAACTTTCCATTCTGAGCATTTTTTCCACATTTTTCATTATTCAAATACTAAGCGTCAACATACCTTGGCCTCCTAGAAGCTCCAAGACGTCTACAAAGGGAAGGTGTTGTCTAGACAAAACCGCAAACCTGCCTAGTTCGGTAGTTTTTAAAGAACTCTTGATAACCAAAAGAATTGTATGCTATAAAACAATTATTAGCCACCACACACGAACCTGAGCTTTTGGGTAAGTGGTCACCAACATCATGTCAGAACTTTAGGAGTGCAAAAATTATTCAAAGTCCACCACCAACATTAAATTAGAAAGAAAACAACGTCCTTTGTGAGCATTGTTTTCCAAGTGTAAACAAGGTGTAATTTCTTCCATGTGACCGTTGGTCCAACACCCACAAGCTTAAGCTTTTGGGTTGTGCAACAGTCATGACTTTATTTTGGTTTAGTAAATGTAAGAAGGTTAATTGCAGATTATGAGCTTGCATGAGATGCCCAGCAAATAGTTTCAATAAGTCTAATTCTTTGTCAAGTCAAGACCTAAGATTCAATTGCATCCATTTATGTGCTCCAAGACACTTGTCACATTTAATATTTCCCAGATTAAAATTCATATTCCAATATTTCAAATAATGTCAAATGCCCACCTCACTACATAATCTTAGGTAAAAACTCTCAGAAGCCTGATGAACTTGCAATAACTAATAGTAATGGACATTAATATAATATAATTAGATACTAGGATCATAAATATTACAAGGTCAGGATGATCCATCATTAAATCTAAAATTGTTACGCTGTAAACCAACTAACCATTTTCAATGTCTTAACATTAATTTTCTTAGAAAGTCAAGGAATGGTCATTAAGATTGTCGGATCATTGCATTATATAAGTAGTCTTTCAGATTGTTTGTGGGATACCCCTATATTCATAAAGTTATATCGTACTTCCAGTAGGTTTCCAAAGGAGCATAGCTCTTGCCGTAGAACTTTTTCGGTTTTTCCTCCAAAGTGAGAGGCCGCTGGTTCGATTCCAAAAGGGGTTGCTTCCAAATTCCAAAAAGTAGATTTCCAAATTTTTTGGCTCTCATTCCACAGTGTCCCAGATGACCACAAAAAAAATTCTGAATTCTCATTTTATATATAAAGACTATGATGATTTACTAAAACCAGGAAAACATGCATAATCATGAGAAGTAGGGATTGAACCACTTATGTAGAATCAGCATTCTTCAGGAAAGTAACATGCAAAAAGATCATGTAACCTACTAACTTCTAGCAGTTAAAACCTTGCCTTAACAGATCATAATGATCCAACTACTATTAACTAGCAGCTATCCTCACGCTAGCAGAAAAATGAAAATGCCTACAGATTGCATGACCATAAAACATCGCAATGGTTTATATATGAAGATTATCAAGCATGATATCATCAATACTTTCTAAAAGATAACAGAAAGTATGTAAGTAGATAATTTAATTTGAAGACAACATCTACTGAGCTTAATGCTTCTACAGGAGCACGTGCAGGAAAATAATAAGAGCAAGTGAGATTGCATAGACAATACCACCGTCTTGCAGCACCAGGGCGACTCGGCTCCAACTTAATATTCCTGCCTGCGATACTGCTCCTGTTTAAAGCACGCAAAGCAGCTTCTGCAGCTCTAACATCATAGAACTCTATGAATTTTTGATGGCACTTATGTGGTGTTTCACGAATCTGTAAAATTAAAAAGTAGATGCATTGTAACCAGCACAAGTATCATTTCTTCGGGCTTCAAGAAAGTTGATATCGGAGATAAAGCCATTTTACCTCTTTGATGTCCCCATAAGCACCAAATTTTTGAAGGAGGTCATCATTAGAAACAGAAGAATCAAGATTAAATACCACAATTGTCCCCTGATTATTATCTTTTTCTGAAGTATTATCCTGATAAAAAGATGGAAAAAATCAGGATAATTACATATATAGCTCATAGGCATGCAGATCATAACTTGGTCATACAAAGTAAGAGTCGGTAACAACATAACAAGGGAGATGATCAACATTAGAAAGGAAAAGGAAACATGATAGTGAGAAGCATGACGATTATTTTATACTTGCTTCCTCATCATCTTCACTATGTCAGGATTTGACAAATGAATACTGTTAGAAGGAAAACATCAAGACTAAAGATGCAGCAGATAAAGTCTAAAAGGGGTGAGGAGAGTTAGTTGGGAATAACTGTGGCAAGGTCACTAGCTCAATTCATGTAACCAACAAAGGGGAGGAGACCAATCCTATTTTCTTGGGGGACGGACCGGACGGTGTTGTCCCTGCATAACTGGTCATAAAATGTTGTTGTCAGGTTGGCAAGCAGTCGTAAAAGTTTGTTTAATCTTTCATGAAGCTTTGCATTACATCCAACCCAATCTTTGATGGGAAAATTTTTCGATGAATTATCATGAATATAGTGGTGGGTGGTCCCACAAAACAAAGTTTAGAAAGATAAGTAGGTCAAGAAACATATATTAGTTTGCAAGCCTGAGAGCCAGTCGCTATAAAAGTTTAAGATCGGTAACAAAAGCATAACTTAAAAGGAAAAAAGGTATAAACCTAATTGCACCGGAAGTATAGGTTCCACAGTTTGCACCAGCAAAAACTATTATAGGTTCCCCAGTTTCTAGCTTGGTCAGTTGGTAGGGCAATCCCTAATATGAGCTTTTCCCTCCATTATGCCAAAGAGGTAAGGTGTATACAATGGATGGATTCACTTGCACAAGGCATGTCTAGGTCCAGATAATATATCAATAACAACATTAAGTGAAAACGAATAGAAGACAGGAAGATCATTGACAAATCCTACACATACGATTTAAAAGAATGGGCATATAGCAGTCACCTTTGGAATAGAAAAATGTATGTCAAGCTTCCGATTCCTCAACGGCGTGTTCTGCAACAATTTCATGGCATTTCGTGCTGCTCTTATGTCATAGTAAGATATCATAACAAACCCACGGTATTTGCAGGTTGTATAAAGGGTTTGAATGTCACCATATTGCTGAACAGATATGACCAAAACAATTAAGATACACAAGACTGCACCAACTATTCCATAGAGTTTACTATAGATTTACAAAGTGGAAGAATTTTCATACCCAAAAAAAGAAGGAAAAGAGATAAAGAATGTCTACCTCAAAGAGCATCTTCAACTCAGAATCCTCCACACTACTATTGATGTTTCTCACGAAAAGTGTTCTTGAAGGGTGATCCCCATAAGGATGCTCACCAGCAAATTGGCTATTCAATCCCCCCTGTAGACCATTAGATACCCATTAATAAGATCATAACCATTAATGCAATTGTTGTCTCCTTCTAATTCCATGCCCCCTCCACTGCAAAATATATCATCATCAAAGTCCTCCCCAGAGTTGGGTTGAGCTATATATCCAACATCATCAATAACCCCAGAAAATAGATCATCTTCATCAGGAAGGAGATTCCCGATAGTTTGGGATTCAATGTCTTTCAAAGATTCTAAAGGATCCTCTTCCTCAAAGTTAGCATTGATTGTATGGGCAGACTGGCCATGACGGCCAATGGTTGAAGATAGTTTCACTGCAGCATCAATTCCCAAAGTCTAATTAGTATGAAAGAAATAGAATAGGCTAAATTTCAAGTTTATACCATGAAGTTGAGTCACTTTCCCCCCAAAACTAACATGAACTTCTAGAATGATGCAAAGCTACCACAAACGTACTTTGTACCAGGGTTAACATGGGGTTAACAGAAACAATAAAATGACTGAAATAATCAATATATATCTATTCAACAAAATTAACTTTCCTTCTCAAAAAAGCACCTTACACCTAACACCCCCAAATTCCATCAGTTACTCATCTTCTTCCTTGGAGTTGATCTCCTCCCCAAAACCATAGGTCTTTCATAAAAACCTTATATTGCTTCGAATTGGTCTTTAACAAAAAGTAGACGAAAAGGACAAGTTATTTTTCCTTCTTGTTGTTTACTTTAGCAAGGCATCATGCTTTTGGGTCACATTTATGTCAAATTTTGTGTTTTGAGTAGCAATTATTTTTTGACTATTCAATTTTTATTTATTTTTTGGGAAAGAAGAGTTACATTTTACATTGATATATGTTGGGTATTTCGGTCATTTTATCTATTGGTTAACTCCATGTTCTAGTGTTCTAAATATTGGCCGATATCTGATATGTCAATTTTGGAGAGAAAACTCTCCAATTTTTCATAACTATATCATTCTGCAATATTTAGAAAATATCGGCCGATATATCTAAATATCGGCCGATATATCGGAAATATCATATTTGCTGATATATTGCGATATTTTCTCATTAAACTTATTTTTGGTTTATTGGGTTTTAAGTAGTTCTAAAATGCACGATCCGTCTTCGAGTAGCGCATATCCATTAAAATAACGAAAAACAAAGCATACGAAAACAAGATCTCGCTTTCTCTGTATCTATATTTCTCTCGCTCAAAGTCCATGAATCCTTGATCTCTCGATCTTGTGTCTTGGAAGCTCGACAACCGACCTATCTCTAGATCGACCAACCCAAAAACCCTATATCGACCGTCAAGGTACCCCTCTCTCGCCAGCGCCCTTTCTATCTTCTTTTTTTATATTAAGGCTGAATATTATCTGAAATTGACTATGCCTCTTTCCTTCTCTTCCAAACTTTTTTTTGAATGTGAGAATTTCTAAAATTGATGCCTAAACTCAGTCAATTACAATCCTTAATTTTTTTTTCTTCCCAAATTTTGGCTATGTTAAAAAGTTTAAATTATGTTGAATTTAGTTGGTAATTGTTAATGTTATTTGTAGATCATAAATGTCATGCAAAACTTCTAGTAAACCGAAGAAAAAGAGTACCGATCCGAATTGGGGAATATGGGGAAAAAACAAATCCTATTGAAACCTTAAAAGTTTTATGTGCTTTTCATAAGAAAGTGGTTAGTGAAGGAATAAGTAGATTTATGAAAACCGACTCTTTATATTAAGTTATAGCTATGATATTTATAATACAAATCTTTGTTGTCCGATATTTAGAAAATATCATCCGATATATTACGATATCCGCTATCCGATATGAAAATCTGCGGACCGATACGATACCGGTATCCTATATTTCGAACATTGGACCCCATTAGGGTGTTTTCTGTTACAAGGAAAGTTCATGGTATTTTGGAGGAAAGTAACTAAATTTGGAGGTATCAGCCTGGAATTTAGCCGATAAAATATAATAAACTGCTCAAAAAACTAAACAGGGAATATAAACAGAAACTGAATTCCCAAATTAGAAGCCCAGCAACAATTGTAGACAAATCTCAGCGAATTTCAATTCATCTAGATTAAAATGGTTTTGTAAGGCCAATATAAAAACACTAAGAGGAAGAATGTCACATACATTTTCTGTCGAGTATTTCAGATAAAGAGCTTGAGAAAAGACCATTCTCATAAGAGAACCCGTTCATATCAAATTTCTGACCTTCAGTTACAAGGTTTGCAGGATTCATGCTCAGGTTAGACCGAAAACCAAATTCATCATCATTAGCTCTCCAAGAAGTCATTGTTGAGCTGGTACCGTTCTTTGCTTCAGCTGAGCGATGCTCCATATTAAACTTGGTCTTTTGGTCTTTAAGCAGAGAGCAAGGTGAGAGTTCTGAGCCTTCCACGGAACTTGGACTCAGAGGTTGGTGCTTTTCCATCGAAAAAAAGACCGGCTTTCCCCCTGACTTTAATGGCATTACCTCCGTTCCTGCAATTGAAGAAATAGAAAAAGGATCCTTAAGCAAAACACGCCAAGAGGATCATGAAACATAAAAAGAGTATCAACAAGATGGAACCAAATAGTGTAAAAATGCATCCACAAACCCTTAAAAAAATTAGGGGTGCTGAATTAGAAAGAACCAGCTCTGGTTCAATGTACAGATAGTGGAACCTAACCAAAGAAACCTAATAGTTGCAGCTTTTATTGATAGGTCATTGAAAGGTAAATATTATTAAAATCCTTCCAAATTATCCTAGCAAACAAATGCAGTGAATGCAACATTTCAAAAGAATGAGCCATAAGAGATTGGAAGGCAAGCCTTCAAGTTTCCGCCAAAACAAATAAAACAAATTTAAGGTAAACCTCATCTTTTCAAACATACAAAAAGGTGAGTAAATGTAGACATATTAAAAAGGCCAAAATAGTAATATACCAAAGATAAACGGAACTTTTGTTAAGAACAAAAAATTGGATTCTGCTGCTTCGTGGATTATTTCTGACATTACTTGTATTTCAAATTCTTCCAAATACAATGAATGGATCAACTGAATCCTTATCCCATACGAATGTGGGGAAAATCCATGGCACTGAGGAAAAATACAACTTTCAGATTGGAGACATGCACTCATGTTAACCTGATCTGTGTACTCATGCTAGACTAATTCTCGAATATACCCCAATTAGACTATCAAATTATACATGTAGTAAATTGTGCCTTTTTACTTCCACAGTTTTTACTAGGCCAGACAATGAACCAATTGTTTATTCAGGATTCATCTGTAAAGGGATATGCACTCAAACCACAGAAAAAAATAATGCATGGTAGCTAAGTAAGATCATGAATCACAAAACCGACATTTAAACCACATCCTAATAGTCTGAATTAGCTAAAACAGGAAAGTTGTGATGTTCAATTACAACATTAAAACAATTCCCGATAGCATTGTGGACTATAAAACTCACCTTGTCGATCAGGCATAGATTCCGGCTTCCGGAAGCCAACTTGCCTCTAAAAACAAACAAAAGAAAAGACTAAAACTTCAGAACTGCAATGCCCTTAGTTCAATGGTTAATTGCATTCATCTAACACTTATAAACCCCCAACTGACTAATTAGAACCTGACATCCCCAGCGGTAGTCTCAATCCAGGCTCCAAAGTAGCACTAATAACCGTCAATTTTCCAAACTCAGGCGTGCCAGGTGCAAATAAGACAATTGAGGGGTTACAACTAATTGGTGAAGTACAATTGAAGTGCGTTATATGCAATTAACCCTTGCAACAATGCCTAGAAAGAAATTTCACAGATGTGTGTATTTCGTGTATTCGTACCTCGGCAGGAAACTGAAGTTCTTCTGAGAAGAAAGGAAACCGCCTTCGATCCAAGATTTCAGATGGCATTTTTCCAATCCCTCGGACCCGAAAAAACACCAAGTATAAATCTTTTGAAAAATACAGCTCCCCAATTAACTGCCAAACTAGTAACTCAACAACTTCCTACCTGAAAAGCAAAATCATTCACTAGGTCAATCAATACCAAAAACTTCTCAAAGTATCATTTTTTTTATTTAAGGTGGAAAATGCAAAAAGAGAATTAAAGCAATCTGTCACACGGATCATAAACCCCAAAAAATCCTAATTTGACAGTAAAATTTTATACAACATATTCTAAACTAGCAAAAAGAATAATCTTTACAACAAAATAGTCAAAATCTCCATAAAAATTTCACAAATAAAACGAGAAAATACCCCCAAATTCAATATGGATCGTGCCACCAAACTCCAACCCCAAGCGAAAAACAACAAATAAGCTCAAAAGAACAAATGATTCACACAGATCCCCTCACACTCCTCAAAATTCTCTCAAAATCAAACATCTACAAAACAGCAGCAGCAGCAGCAATCGAATTTAAGAGGCAGAGATCGTATGCTTGAAGACAATAAATTGCGGCAAAAGGCAAGGAGAGAAGTGAATTCTCACAAAGGGATTCGTCGAAGAAATCTCATCGAAATCCGTGCCGTGTGCGATTGCCTAAGCCCTCGCCTGCATTTCAAGCAACCTCGTGAACACCCTTCGAATAATCTCATTTTTGCATTTCGGCCCTCTCTGGCCGCAGAACTCGCCGGTGAGGAGAGAGTGTAAAGAGAGAGGCGAGGTGACCGAAAATAAATGTAGGGAGAGAATAATAGGGGGAAAGGGCGGGTGGAGGGATTAGTAGCTTGGTTTAACTTATTTTGTTGGGGTGAAAAGACGGTGACAGCGGTGAGCGGAGCACCAGATCCAGCTCTATCACCAGAATTCACATAATCACAGTTGACATTTTATGCAGAACCGGTTTTTTCAACTTTAGCGGTTTTTTCTCTGAATAATACTATTTAATTAAATAATTTCCAAAATAATATAGGAAAAGCGTTTTCACTTTGTTGATATTGATTTTGCCATATGTCTGGTAAGATATTGATTTTTTATTTTTTAAAGATTGTTTTAGATTTTAATTTTGTTAAAATTATAACAAAATTGACAAAAAGTAAAGGAAAAAATCTCATAACTTTTGAAAATAGAATAAATTTAGTTAGTATACAGAAATCTATTATGATTTTTTTTAATAGAAATCTATATTTGATTTGGAAAATATATTTAAAAAAAGCGTAATAGAACTCTATATACTAACTAAATTTATTCTTTTCCAAAAAAAACTATGATATTTTTTCATCTGCTTTCTGTCAATTTTGTTACGATTTCAACAAAATTCAAAACAGCCTTAACAAAAGAAAAGGATATTGACACGGAAATATTTCGGGGAGGGCACCGTTTGGGGAATTAATTATTCTAATAGTAATATTTTGGTAAAAAACTCCAGCTTTGCCGGGTAGGTTTGTTAATAAAGGTTTTGATATTTTCTCTCTCGGCACTTTGACATAATCACATTCACATTATCTCTTTTGACGTTTCGTTAAGAACCAAGTCTTTTTGCTCTCCTCTCTGAATGAACTTCAAAAATATTATGGCGATCTAATCAATTCTAATATAGCATCGAGTGTTAAGTTACAATGTCATCGTTAAATAAAGACTCTTTATGATAAACTCGACCTATAATCAATTGAGAATTACTTTCTAATCGAAACATGGTGGTATATAACTCATAACTTACAACTCACCCAGCCTTCCAAAACAGCTGAAAGCTTTCGAAACTCCGAGGTATGCACACTGTTATTAGAAATAAGTTGCTGTCGGAGAAAATTAATGGCCAAAATCAATTTTCAACTATGATCTTATCATTCACAATCCATACTCTAAAGTAAAGATGCACCAAATTTTACACGAGATTCATACTTTTTTATCTATCAGTCAAATACTAGAAAATATCCTATTATCAAAAAATTGTTATTTTTAAAATTTATTTTGTGCGCGTGCATCAAAAATACAAAAAGAAATTTAGTCCATGACTTTGTATATTCAATTGACACCTTGCATTCATTTACTTTTGTATTCTTGTCATTAATAAATCGTGTAAATTTGCTACAGAGTCAAACTAGAGATAGACTCGTGTACGGAAGCAAAATTAGTTAGATTGACGAATTTACCCTTCAAAATCTCTCAAATCACATACGTAACAGACTAATTGCGTAACGCTCACCGCTGCGTGGCCCTCGTGCGATGCAGGATGCAACGTGGCGAGAAGGAAGTGAAGGGTACTTTTGGAAAATCGCCGGCTGAGATAAGGGCGCATTGACAGTGTGAGCGCTCTTCTGAAAGTACACGTGGATGTCGATTGTGTGAGGACATGGCTGTGTTTTGTTGTGGATGATACAGGTGATTTAGATTAGTAATTCTCTGTTAGGTCATTGGTTGGTATCTAGGAGAAATTGTGTGCATGTATATTCGATAAATAATTACTAGTTTGCAAATTATGCCCACATATGTGAAGACATAAATGGCACACTTTCACTGAGGTGTGGCCCCACATTTAGATTTGTTTTTGGGCCCAACTCTAAGTTAATTAAGGGGTTACTTTTTAATCACTTGCAATGAGCCTCGCGCCATTCGCTAAGGTGAAATCCAAAAATCGAGAATAATCATATTAGTTTTAAATTTATATTATTTATAATTTGTAATATCTCATACTTATGAATTTCATGGAGAAAAATATATGAGAGATTAACTGTCGATACTGTGCATTTTCTTTAGATTTTCAATATTTTTCTTGCTATAACATATAGAAATCGTGAAATTTATTAAAATCTTAGAAGAATTATCCAGTTTTTTAATATTTGATTGTTATAGCACATGAGAATCACATAATGTCCGAAAATCTATTTTTTTTTTGTTTTCTTTAAATTTTCAACATTTTTTCACGCTGAGTACACGAATATGGTGAAATTTAATAATCTCAAAATTTTTATTTTCCAATATTTTATTTTCTATAAAAAAGAAAATTATGAAATATTCAAGAATAATTTTTTTTTCCGGTTATTCAATATTTTCTATGATATAACACATGAAATTTACAAAATTTTCAGTTTTCTTTCTTTTTTCAATATTACGCAAGTTAGACTAATTTATAAAAAAATCTCAAAATTTCTATTTTGTCTGGGTTCTTAAATATTTTGCATTCTATAGCACATGTTAATAGCGAAATTCACAACAATCTAAAAATTATTTATTTTCTTCAAATTTACAATATTCTGCACCATACCACACGAAAATTTTGTAATTTTTTAAAAATCAATTTTTTAACTCAGATTTTCAATATTTTGCATGTTATATCAAGAATATCAAAGTTTTCTACTTCATTCATATTATTAATAATTTTCATACAATAGCCCAGAAAAATAGCAAATTTTTAAAACTCAAAAATATTTCTCAAATTTCCAATGTTTTGCAACATAGAAATTATGGAAAATTCAGAAATCTCGATATTTTTTCATTCGGATTTTCTACATTTCTCTTGACACAGTACTTAAAGATTATGAACTTTTTAAAATATAATTTTTTTTGTTTCTCCCATTTCTTAATGTTTTGCGTATAGCACGTGAAAATTGCTAAATCTTAAATTTCCTTTTGTTTTCTTCGGTTTTACAATTTTAAATCATAAAATTTTCAAAAATATCGTCCTTTTTCCTTCGGTATTTTAATTATTTTGTTTGGTTTATAAAGCATGAAAATTGCAATTTTTTTTGTTTTTTTCTTCAGTTTTTCCAATATTTTGCTTGCTATAAAAATGAAAATCGCAAAATTTATAGATTCTTAAATAAAATTATGTTTTCTTCACTTTTTCAATATTTTATATGATCACATGAAAATCATAAAATTTTAAAAGATCTAAGAAACCCGCTTTCTTCCTTTTTCCATTATTTTACCTTTACAATTATTATTAGTGTTGATTGAAATATAAAAATTCGAAGTTGTGATATTGCTTTTCTTATTGGACATGTTTTGTAGGAGATGTAGTTGAATTTTTTGTGTGCTTCAAATATATTCTTTTCTGTTTGCGAGAAATTTATAATTATCCGTGCAATAATTTTCTTTGAAACAAAATTTTTATCGAGTACAATCATCAACATTTACGTAGAATATATTGTTGTCCAAACAAATTCTTATCAAATAATTTTTAATTTTGTTGCTATAAGAAAATCTGCAAATGAAAAAATTGAAAGAGAAAAAACAGAACAAAAAAAATTACAACTAAGTTCTCAATATGCCAAAAGTATTAACAAAATATCAAGGGACCGACATTTATTTTCTATCACATTAATATTATTTATATACCGCGATGGGCCTAGAATGTATAGGATATGTATGTCCTAGAGTCTATTATTTGTAATGGATGCTACACACACATGACAATCTTGCTCGAAATGATAGTATGCTATCTAGTTTGCCTTTATCTTAACATGTGCGTATGTTTTACTAGTTATTACGTATTGCTTATACATGTTGATAAAGCCCGTAAGATTATTGTTTGACTATCAGCGTTGTGATAACGATCATACTTATGAGGGCTGGGAAGTTTATAAGCACATCCTTAGAGTGTTCATAGTCGTAGGAATATCGAGACAGGGTATCGATATTCCAGAGTAAACTGCTGGATATGTTTCTGGACCCCGACGAGGGGCAATGGTTAGTCCCACAGGAATTGGTGTGTTTTACCTAAAATTGTATACAGGTGCTCATCGTGGGTGGGTACACTGGACGAACTCATCGGGAACTGCTGGATGGTATTATACCAAGCTGTTGGGTTTCCTAGCGCCCTGGCCGCCTACCGCGGCCATTGCGGAATGAAAAACTTTAACTTTTTGAAATCCGGCACTAGAAAACTCATCCTAGAATCTAACCATAAGCCGAAACTAGCTATATACCGAGATTTATCTACTGTGATAAATGCTTATACCTAGAGATCCGTGTCCTTCGGGTCTTCACTCCTCGTCTAGAGCTCCTAGAGATCCTTGATCAATCTTGCTTGTTTGCCTTCTTGATCCTACATGATCCACTCGAGAGTTCTTGATTCAAACTTGGCTTCACAAGTAAAGCAACTTAGTGACCTAGTTTGCTAGACTAGGTTACTAAGGAGATGTAGTGATTTATCTAGTGTATTTCTCTCTCTCTCTTGCTCTCTTAATTCTCAACTTATGAGATGGTAGGGAGGAAGATGGAGATGGAGGAGGAGGAGGAACTCAAGAGAGGTAGGCAAGTGAGGAGAGAGAACCTTGTGTTGAGAATGAATAATCTCATGTGAAGAAAATCATGAAGCATAGTTTTGTAAAAACCATTTTCAATAGAAATAATACAACCATACTTGAATATTTTGCACAAATGAATTTACAATTCATTTGTCAACACTATTCATGCACGGTTCACACCATTCTCAACTTTACACCCCATTTCCTATTTTACACCTCATTTTCATTTTGCAAATAAAATGGAAAATACATGATTAGGTGTTCTCCTTCTAGAATGTCTTTCGTATAAATACGGAATATATTCTACTGTATATACATACCCGTATTCGTATCAAAATACGAACACCCAAGAGATAGAATAATACCACCAAAATAATACTAGCATTAAACCAATATCCGATTTAATGAACCAGCTCAATCCTAAGCCCGCCACTATTATCAACCGACCGATCGAAAATCTGGATAACACTAGAATATACATATCGAAATATGTACACGTAAATCAATACCTGATTTAATAATCTGACTTAATCCTAAGCTGGCTAGTATTATCATTCGATCGAAACCCTGCACGTATAAACATACGGCCACCACATCGTTTTGCCTAAATCAGAGAAACCCTCTGTGTAGAACTCTAAACACTCGACAGTATGTTGGCAGTAGGTTTAATCACAAGCACATCAGCGGCACTAGCTGTACGTAACGGCTACCCAGGTACCTATCGAAAAGAAGGCCGACAAGCAAGCTCATCTTGACCCCTACTGAGTATATCCGTGACATTCTTCGTATAGGCCGGTCTCTTCGTCTAAGAGTATCGCATACCAGGACTAGGAGGTGGTGAACGTCAGACCCCTACTGACCCGATAACTCGTGTCAATTTGGCTTAAGACCAATCCGAGAAACCACTGATCTAACCATCAGTAGTTCTCAACTGCATTGGCCAAGGTCTTATGGTTCTAACCAACCGGACACAGTGCAATATTGACTCCCAATACCGGGAGAGACAAATCCCTGACAATCACTCATTGTCTCCATATGACTCGGGAATGCACCCAACCAAAACCTGTTTGCACGACTTAGTAGAGCCGTGGTAGGGTAGCGATCAAAGCATAGTGGGAACTCACACGAGACAAATAATGACCTCAGGTCCTAAGACTAACCTGTACTCATGTCACCTAAGAACTGCTATCTGACGGTAGGTATAATACCATCTAGAGGTTCTCGGCGAGTCCGTCCAGTGTACTCACCTCCAGTGAGCACCTGTATACAATCTTAGGTGATCACACTAATGGTTGTGGGACCAACCACCGCCCCTCGTCGGGGTCTAAAAACGTATACACAAGTCTACTATGGAGTATCGTTACCCGGTATCGATACTCCTGCAACTTGGGACCTTTAATAATGTGCTTATGGACTACCCAGCTCCCACAAGTATGATTGCCATTATAACGCTGGTAGTCAAGAAAAATCCTATGAGCTTTATCAACATGTAACCGCCATATGTTATATCGAGTATAACATATGCACGTGTTAAGATAAAGTCAAACCATAATAGTATACTACTGTATCGAGTCTTTATCAATATGTGCAAACAATATAAAGTATCAATAGAAAGAAATACACATATCAGGATAAAAACAACTCAAATAATATATTATATACAGCTGAGCAAGATTGTCCTATACATATATATCCCTAGCATCCTATACAATACAGGCCTCTAGGGCATACATATCCAACAATCTTCCACTTGCACTAAGTCCTGTAATTGGCGTACCGAATACCCAACGTCTGCTCTAAGGCCAGTTGTTGACATACCGCATATCCAACATCTTAAAAAGTCATTCGAACTATGCTTGAGGGAGGGCCTTGGTAAATGGATCCGCCGCGTGTTGGCTATAGTGCCATCAAGTCAATTATTGTAATCGCAGGTACGCGATTGTGATGATTGAGAGATGACCTATACGGGTAGAACAGTCTTACTCGAGATGATAGTATGCTATCTGGTTTGCCTTTATCACCATGTACATGCATTATGTGGTATTACAGAGCACTATTACATGTTGATAGAGCCCATAGGATTCTTGCTTGACTACCAGCATTATGATGGCGATCATATACGTGGGAGTTGGGTGGTCTATAAGCACATCCTTAAATGTCCCTAGTCGTGGGAGTATCGAAACTGGGCATCGATACTCCGGAGTAGACCAGTGTATACTTTTTGAGACCTCGACGAGGGGCGGTGGCCGGTCTCACAAGCCATTGGTGTCAGTTAGTCACCTAAGATAGTATATAAGTGCTCATTGGGTTATGAGTACACTAGACGGACTCGCCGGGAATATGCTAGTTGGTATTATACCTATTGTCAGATAGCAGTTCCCAGGTGACATGAGTACAGGTTAGTCTGTCAACCTGAAATCGTCATTTTTCTCGTGTGAGTTCCCACTGTGCTTTGATTACCACCCTACCACGGCTCAAAGGAGTTGTGCAAACAGGTTTTAGTTGGGTACAGTCCCGAGCCACATGGAGGCAGTGAGCGGATCGTTGGAGATTCGTCTCTTCCGGTATTGGGGATTGATTTGCGTTGTGCACGGGTGTCCATCACCAGAAATCCTCCAAGGTAGACGGGAATTACTGATTTGGATAAGTAGTTTCTCAGTTGGTGATGGGCTTCATACCGACACGAAATATCGCGTTGTTAGGGGTCTGACTTTATCCACCCACTAGACCCGATATGCGATACTCTTAGACGAACAGACCAAACTGTATGGAGATTGTCACGGACAGGCTCAGTAAGGGTTTGGATGAGTTTGCTCATCGGCCTTCCTTTTTCTCAATACCTGGGTAGCCGTTACGTACAGCTAGTGCCGCTGACATACTTGTAGTTAAACCCACTGCCAGCATATTGACGAGTCTTTAGAGTCCCATACAGAGGGTTTCCCTGGTTCTGGCGAAACGATATAGTAGCCATATTGGATACATGCAGGGTTCTGATCGATTGATTGTACTATGTACCCGGACTTTCGATCGGACAGCTGATAATGCTAGCCGGCTCGGATTTGAGCCGAATTATTAAATCAGGTATTGACTTAATAATTTACGTATATATATTTTGATTTGTATATTCTAGTATTATATTCTTTGTGTTATTTCATCTCTTCGGGTATTCGTATTTCGGTACGAATATAGGTATGTATATACAGTAGAGTGTAATCCGTATTTTTTAATAACATTTTAGAAGGTTTGGCCATTTATTTGAAAATGGTAAATGAGGTGGAAATGATTTGATGGGAAGTATGGTGAGGACCATGCTTGCATAGTGTGCACAAATGAATTATTAATTCATTTGTGCATACTATTCAAGTATCGGTTGCTTTTTTAAATGGAAAAATATGTTTTCTAAAACCAAGCATGCTTGATATTTTTTTCCTCACTTGAAAAAACACTTGCTCATTTTTAGAAAGAAAGGAGATGGTTAATTTTACTCTCTCATCTCTCCTCACCATTAGCTTCACTCTCTCATTGAGTTTCTTGAGTTTCCTCCACCTTCATGCTCAACCTCCTCTCTACAATCTCATGAGTTGAGAATCAAGAGAGGAGGTCAGATGGATAAACATTTAGAACACTCACTATATCCCAGGCTTTCTAGATTAGCAACCTAGAAGCCCTAGTTGCTTCACTTGCTTTCGATGTGAAGCTAGAGCCATGAGCTACATCTCTCGGGTGGATCATCTTCGACGGAGGAAGACCGGCGGCCAAGTTTGTTCGAGCACGCCTCAAGGAACTAAAGAAGTTGATGGAAGACCGAAGGAATTGGTTCATTCGGTATAACATTCTAACCTTGTAGTTTAGCTCTTTATTAGTTAGCTAGTATAGGTTTATGGTTCGATCTTGGGTGGGTTTTTGTTAACGCCAAAATTTTTTAAACGCCAGTTTTTGTTCCGCACCGACCACGGTTGATGGCCAGGACGCTATCGTAACGCAACATGGTATCAAAGCCACACCATAAACTCATAGTAGCTAGTTTACACAAGGATAAAATGTCGATCAACCAATTTTTCCGAATCGTATTTCCATATTGACATGCCCGCTGTCGATTTTAAAAGTTGTTTAAAGTATTTTTTCTGGTTTTGTATTAAAATTAAGTGCAGGCAAAACTAGAGCTAAGGAAAAAATTTGGGCACCTAACTCCAAAATTCGGCTGTGGGACCTAAGCAAAATGGCACATTTTGCTTAGGAACCGCCGCGCTTGTTGGGCTACAGTGCCCTAATTTTTTTTTCCGGTGCTCTATTTCATGGAAATATGATTTATGGAATATTTTGTTTTGGTCCAGATTTGTTTGAGTGCTATTTTGCATTTGGGGACAATGTGGAAAAGTTTAGTCGATCGAAATTTTAAGTTCGTGTTTATCAGTACATGTGATTATATCTACGACTGTGAATATTATTGAGCGGTACAACCCGACTAGTTGCTATATGTTCAACTAGACGGGTTTGCGAACATAATATTCACGTTGATGTTATGTGTTTGTGCTAATATTGCGGTTGGATTGTCGTGGTGGATACCCTACAGTGCAATGGTAGTAGTATAGTTCAGATTCATTTATATATTCATTGTTGCGGGGCGAGCGTCCGACATGTGGACTGCCGTCTCTGCCAGATTGTATATTCTTTTATTGGGGAATGATCGGATTGAGGTCGATGTCGCCATTGTATATATATATATTTTTTCTGTACTAGGATTACCCCACGGTGGAGTGCACGAATAGCCGGGTTCTAGAGGGCAACGGGCCCGCATCTCATGGCGTTGAGACGGAGGGGGCCTTACTCTAGAATTGGCGGGCTATTCGTCGCACTCGCAGGGGTATAGGATGACCCATGGAGGGGTGCTCAAGTTACCAGATTCCGTGAAGTGCTGGGTAGCCCATTCACTTTGTTGATTGGGGTTGCCCCACTTCTGAGATTGGCGGGTAACTTTCCGCGCTCATAGGGGTCCAGGTTTTCATTGCACGGGCTATCCACACGACCGGGAACGTCGGGTTTCATTTGCGGCTCAAAGGAAACCCGAGACTCCAAAATTATCCACCATTCTGTGCTGGTTGTTGTTGTTCCGTGATGTTACTTATTGTAAGGCTACGCCAGTGCCCCGGCCATCAATCCATGGCCAAATGCGGAACAAAACTTTCAAAACTTGGCGCTAACGGAACCCTAAACGACGGATCATACCATTAACCCTATACTAGTTCACTGTAAAGAGTTTAGAGAGGTTATATTGATCAATCCATGTCCTTTTGTCTTCGACTTCTGTCCCAAGCTCGTTGCGGCTGCCTCGAACTATTTCGCTCTACGGTCTCTCTCGTCGAAGAGGATCCACATCGAAAGTTCTTTATACGGGCTCCCGCCTCTAAACCGAAGAAATTCGAACATCTAGTTTGCTAGCCTAGATGCCCAAGGTGAAGTAGAGAGTGTGTGTGATCATATTGTCTCAATACACCCAATAATTCTCAACACATGAGATGGAATGAGTGGAGGTGAAGAAGAAGCCATTGGAGGAAGAAGTTGTGAGCACAAAAAATGAGCAAGTGAAGAAAAAAATAGCAAGCCAAGAAAAGTGTCTGCTTTTTTTCAATACGAGTGTTTTGCAGTATTTTTGTGTGAGCAAGTGAAGAAAAATTCCCAGCACAAGGAAAAAGATCTCACAAAAAATCCCACACCCCACTCCATGACTCACCATGTGCACATGTGCCACCATCAATGCACACATGACCCAACACCATGAGTCACCAAGTGAGCACATGCACCATGAATGCCCAAGGCCAAAACTAACACTCACAATTTCCACCAATTAAACATTAATCCAAATGTTTAAAGCAAGAAAAAAGAGAATGGCAACTTCTAAAATAAACTCGTAACGAATTACAAGAATACCCCTCATATGTACATACATACATACCTGCATCCGTATTCCGACTGAATACAAATACAACGAGACGAAAATAATCCAACAATATAATACTAGGATCCGTCTTAAACAAAAGCCCACTAGTATTATCCATTCGATCATGATCCGTGCACAAGTGCACGAATATGATCGAACCCTGCCATAAAATCATACGGCCTCTACAACTTTTCGCCTGAATCAGGGAAACCTTATGTGTGGGACTCTAAAGACTCGTCAATATGCTGGCAGTGGGTTTAACTACAAGCACGTCAGTGGCACTAGCTGTACGTAACGGCTGTCCAGGTATTGAGCGAAAGGGAGGCCGACGAGCGAACTTATCCTGAAACCCAACTGAGCCTGACAGTGACAATATCCGTACAGTCCGGTCCGTTTGTCTATGAGTATCGCATATCGGGTCTAGGGGGTGGATAAATTCAGACCCTTAATAACGCGATATTTAGTATCGATATGAAGCCCATCACCACCTGATAAACTACTGGTCCGAATCAGTAATTCTCGACTACCTTGGCCAAGAATTTCTGGTTATGGCCACCCGTGCACACCGCGACATCAACCCCCAATACCGGGAGAGACGAATCCCTTGACGATCCGCTCACTACCTCCATATGGCTTGGGACTGTACCCAACTAAAACCTATTTGCACGATTCCTCTGAACCGTGGTAGGGTAGAAATCAAAGCACAGTGGGAACTCACACGAGACAAATGACGATCTCAGTTCGATAGATTAACCTGTACACATGTCACCAGGGAACTGCCATCTGACAATAGGTATAATACCAACTAGCATGTTCCCAGCGAGTCCGTCCGGTGTACTCATAACCCAATGAGCACCTGTATACATCTTAGGTGAGCCAACTGACACCAATGGCTTATGAGACCGGCCACCGCCCCTCGTCGGGGTCTCGATCCGTATACACTAGTCTACTCTTGGAGTATCGATGCCCGGTCTCGAAACTCCCACGACTAGGGACACTTTAAGTATATGCTTATTGTTAGTTATATGTATGCCCTAGAGGCAATTACTGTACATTGGATGTATATTGTAGTGGATGCTGGGACATATATAGGGAGGACTTTCTTGCTCGACATGATAGTATGCTATCTGGTTGCTCTTTACCTTAACGTGTACACTAATTGTCTCTCTGTTACATGTTGGTAAAGCCCTTAGGATGTGTACTTGACTACCTGGACTATGATGCGGATCATACTAGTGGGGACATGGTAGTCCATAAGTACATCCTTCAAAGTCCCTAGTCGTAGGTGTATCGAGACGGGGCATCGATATACCAGAGTAGACTAGCGTGTACCTTCTCGACCCATACAGATGGACGATGGATGATCCCATATCCATCGGTGTTTGACATCAGAGATGATATACGGGTGCTCAGTGGAGACTGGGTACACTGGACGGACTCGCCGAGAACTCCCAGATGGTATTATACCTTACGTCAGATGGCAGTTCTCTGGTGACACTGGTACAGAGTAGTCTGTTGACCCGAGATCGTCATAGAGTCTTGTGTGGTTCCCACTGTGCTTTGATTTCCATCTTACCACGTCCAAGAGGGCGTGCAAAACGGTGGTTTTTGGGTACAGTCCCGAGTCACATGGAGGCAATGAGCGATAGGAGGGGATTCGTCTCTCCCGGTATAGGGAGTTGATGTTGCGCTGTGTTCGATTGGCTATAACAGGAAATCCCTGGCCAGGGTTGCTGAGATTTACTGGTAAGTGTTACCAGTAGTTTCTCGAAGTGTTATAGACCTCATATCGACACGACTTATCGAGCTATTGGGGTCTGACGTTTACCACCCCTAGGTGAGATATGCGACATATCAGACGATCAGACCGGACTGTACGGTAGTGTTACTGGTTGGATTCACAGGAGTGTGAGCGGGCTTGCTCGTCGATCTTCTGATCGCTCAATACCCGGGTGGCCGTTACGTTTAGCAGACCGCTTGCGGCTTGTGGGTGTTTGATATGATCATCACCTGCTGCCGGCGTATTGACGAGTCTTTAGAGTCCTACACAGAGGTTTCCTGGCTCAAGCGAAACGAAATAGGAGCGCATATAAGATATGTGCGGGACCGAGAATAATGCGTGTATGTGATACCGTATTTCATTCTCGCGATGAATGTATCGATTAGGTTATATGCGATATACCCTAGTTATCGAATCAAGGATTGATTCGATAAACCGATACATTGGATACTAGTCGGTTATATACGATATGACCGGATCGTTAAATCAAGTGTTGATTTAATGATTTAATGCATAATTATATATTTGATATATTACTTTGCATTAACTAGTATCGGTTCACTTTAATTGGATTTTCTCGCTCGGATGTGCACATTGTATATTCGATATAGTTTTGTGCACATGATTGTATCATGTTTGATGATGCATGCTTACTTGGTTTGTGTTAAAGATTGATCCATGGTTATTTAAATGGTTAGGGTTTTGTTTTTCATATACATTTATTTATTCATTTATTTCTTTGGAAAATATAATGCATAAAGATAAAATGGTGGCTTTTATTTTTGTTTCTTTCATGAACATTCATGAAGGTTTGAATAAAGTGACCATTTTGTCTCATGCTTAACCCTAACCACTACACCTAACCATGGTCCTCTCTCTACACTTAACCATGGTGTGATTATGATAAGAATAGATTTTATTTTCCATTATTCTTATTCTTATCATAACACTTTCTTCTTCTTCTTCTTCATCTTCTTCATTGAAAGAAAGCTTCTCTTCATCAATGGTGGATTGATGAAACAAGTGAGAAATCCAAAACTAAAGTCTACCCACTTCCTATTTCTTCATCCTCTACCTCTTGCCAAGTAGTAGAGTGTGTTTTCCTTCACAAGTTTTCAAGACTTGGTGAAGGTGGAGCTCGATCTAGTGATGCTTCGACGTAGATCATCTTCGGCACGTCGTCGACGACCTAGCCCGTCCATTCTCCGATGAAGCCGACGCTAGAGCCCGGATTTGATTTGGACAGCGGATAGGACCTCATCTCGGAGCCGTGGAGGTGGAGGACCGGATCTACAAAGGTTGTATTTCCGTATCTCTTAGTTAAGTGTTAACTAGTTAGCTTTTTCGCCTAGTCTTCTAGCCGACGATCCGTAGTCGGGTCTCTCGGCACCCGTAAAAATTTAAATTGGCATGATCGATGCCTTGTGAGACCTCATTAGGGTGCCTAGGAACCTTTCACTGGTATCAGAGCCTAGCTAGAGCCTTAGGCGAAGTCTAGACGGATTTTGAATTCCGAACGAACCCGAAACCCCATTACAAATTGCTCTCTGTACTTTTTCTAAAATCGTGGATTTTTCCAAATTAAAAATATGCAGAGAACCCAGCAGGAAATTGTAAGAATTACTGTGCAAATACGACATTGTTTGGATTTTAAACAGGCGCGGAACCGCGGCACGAGCATGCGTCGTGCGGCGGTTCCGCCGCTAGTTGATGACGTCAGCCATACCTATTTTCACAGTAATTCCTATTTAACTGTGCTGAGTTATCTGGGTATTTTTTAAATTTATTCAAGAGTTGAATTTTCTGGAGTTGTTTTGGGGATTCGGCGTTTTGATCGGAGTATCAAATTTTGTCTGTGTGGCTTTCCGGATAATTTTTAGAATATGTTAAAAAGTTCGACCGGATATAAATACCTAATTTTTCCCATGTCGGGAAATTTCCAAGTGTTGGATTTTTCCGTAGTTTAACGACGTTCTAAGTAGTGCAAGTAACGCAATGGACCCTTTAGAAGACAACAAACCTTAACTCGATTATGTGACCGTCTTGAACTGCCCTTTGAACCTTCGGGTTTGGGGCAGTACGGCGTGCCACATGTGAGGCGTTGGCTTGACCCTTCTACGGCTGGACCGTTGGTACTGAGGCACGAACTGAATGTTTTTAGACTTGTTTCATATGTTGATCTGTATCGGGAAAACTTGGGTGTTCGATTGTTCGATCGGAAAGTTTGACATTTTCTATTTATCCGGAATGTGATACAATAATTGGAATTCACAAGATGTTATGAGATAACGGAATGAATATTATAAACATAGCAGTTTAGTCTCACTTGATCAGTTGCCACGGAATTTTGATGCGATCAAAAGTCCGTCGCAATCACGTAGCGTACGCGGATACTCGCCGGGTAAACTTAATAGACAGCCTCATTCCATAGCCCCGACCAAGTGACTATAGGAGAACCCCATCGCCGAAAGCATCCGTTCGGGTGCTCGCGGTGGCGGTGTTCCGCCTTGGTGCACTTCGTCGACGGCGTCGGGGGTGCGGCCGCCTACTAAAGTTTGCGACGAGCATTCGATCAGGATGTCGGGAATCCTGTTGAATTGCCCGACTTCATATTGAAAAGAGTTTTCGATTTTGAGACTAAAATGCGGGGTTTATAATTGTTAGGCATGTGATGTCTAAGTAATTCATTTAGTCAGGCATGCGATGTCTGAGGTGGTTGCGGATTCCAACTGTTGTAGTTTTACACTTTCTTTTCTGTGACCGTAAGTGTAATATGTGATATCGCCGGTTTCGTTGCTATATGTCAACGACAATTGGGATGCGCATATTTACTTACGTTGATGACATGTGATGTTATGTGTTGCTGGATATATTATATTGGATCGTCGTGTTTGAATAGCCGGGGGTTTTTATGTGAGATGAGTGTTTTTTCATTTTCATTCATGTAAAAACTTGTATGCAATATTCTTTTATTGGGGCGCTTCCAGGTTGCGGAAGTAGTCACCGTTTGTATATTATTTACTTTTCCGCACTAGGTAAGACCCAAGGAGGGGAGCACAAGTAACCGGGTTCTGGAGTCCAGTGGGAGACCAACTCGAGGAGTCGAGTCCGGGTCTCCTAACTCTAGAATTGGTAGGGTTGCTTGCCGCTCTCGTAGGGGTCTAGGGGTGTGGGTTTGGCTATTCATCGCGACCGTGGAATCTGTGTTTTATACTGGCTCGTATTGAAAACACGGACGTCCTAGTATATCCAATATTTCATATGATTCTTCTGCTGCGATATCTGTGATGTGATCATGAATGTTCTATGGTAGATACAGTATATAGTATATATGATATATTATATAGACGTTACTTATGTTTTACACCCGCGCTAGCCCTGCCCCGCTCTGCCGTTAGTTACCTAACCTAACGGTGCACGAGGGGACATCGAGGCGAATGCGGATGGCATAAGTGTACGTCGTATTTATCTGTGATGTTTAGGTACATTAAATGATGGGATTTCATTAATATGATTAATGAAATAAAAGAAACCTAAGATGTTGTAGAATTGAATTTCAAAATAAAACAGGTAGCTACAGTTCTTGCTTTGCACAGAGGTATATGTGATATATCCTGCACCTTATTCGATAAGGAAAGGACCGAGATCCTTTCACCGGGAGTGACTCCTTTAGCAATAACTGGCAGATGCTACACACTCGGTTTGTCTTTTGATTGCTTTTAAGAGTTCTGCTTTGCACAGTGATATATATGATATATCCTACACCTCATTCGACGAGGAAAGGACCGATGATCCCTTCACCAGGAGTGGCTCCTTTAGCAAAACTGGAAAAGCCTCAAAGACACTCCATTTCAAAATCATTTGATTCTACAACGATATCAAGTTCATTACGCAATAGGTTTTCAGAAAAACCTGTCGTAGCCCTCCGTCATTTCAGATAAGTTGTATATAGTATTCGTGCTGCATTTGTTGGCTTTCGTCAAGGTGCAGTGTGCGGTAGCTATATGCTGCTTATCTGCTAGCATACGATGCGATTGGATTAGGGTAGTCGTGCGGCTTTGTTGGCTTTCGTCAAGGGTCGTGCGGGTGGGTTTAATTCGATCAAGAAATGTACGGGTTGAACTTGACTAGCGGGCTATGGTTTGTTGGCTTTCGTCAAGGTCATAGCACGTTAGGGGCAAAATATTATCGGGAATTTCAAGTGTTGAAATTTGCAATGAGATTGCATACCTTCTATGAGATAGTTGGATCCCGATACCCGCTGCGAGTAAGAGTTACTCCTGGGAGAATTTTATAAATTACAATTAGCCGATCAAGTAGGTGTCTAGAAAGGTGTCAACGGGGTTACGCCTCTGGGAAAACGAGGTTTACATTAATTAGGTTCGTGCGAAAGCACGGGGGACCTCCCTCAAAGTACCGACACTGGCCTGGCTGAAAGATTGGCGAACTTGTAGTGTGTAATTAATCCCGGCTAGTCTTTCCTTTTAGGGTTTGAAGGAAGATTTGATAGAAAGCAGTGGGAGCCATCCTGATTAGATAAAATAATAACCAATCTATTCTTGCAAGAGCGCACGCTGAGTGTTTTCTTCTCTCTCTCTCCTGGTAGCGACCATGTCACGCCTTAATCAAGATAATAAAACGGATTATTGACCGAACCCGCTTGTTATATTGAGCCGGGGAACGTTGGTCCCGCTCCAACTTATAATTGTTATAAGACAGAGCAGGTAATTGGGGAATACCAGATTTCCCGTGCCGCCCAAACGAAGAAAGTGCATATGATGCATCATCTTCGGGTGTGTTCATTACAAAGAACTGTTTCTCAGTATCCTCCGCATCCTGGATATATTATACCGGATCAGGATCCTAGATATGTAATCTGTTACATAGGGCTACAAAAGGGTAGAAAAACTGAGAACGGGTGATAAGTTTCATGAGGCAGAAAACGAGGCAAGAGTTGCAGCCAAGTCTGTTGGTCACTATCACCCTGTATTACCGATACATTGATTCTGAACGAATGTTATTAGATACCGAACCTGATATACAAAATCATATCTGTCTCTTTATTAGTAAAGAAACGATAAAATTTTGTATTGTTGGATAATGTTTTGAACATTTCCTATATCAAAAGTTGATCGGTTCAGGCACGTTATCTAAAAGCATTGATGTTCTAAATCAAACTACAGTTCTTAGTATACAGAACACACACAAGAGGAATAGTTCAGAAATGAACGAATCCTTCTTGAGGTATTGTAGACTTGGTCAGATCAATATGACCCGACTAGCTAGAGTTACATAACGATGCATATTTAAATTAGTTTGAATTTACATCTTGTGAAACTCGCCAGTCATGTCACAAAGATAAAATGACCATAGCTCCGTTTACTGGAAACAGAGAAAGAGTTAATAAACTCTTGGGATGATACATGTTGATGTATGTAGGTCCCCTGTCTACACATACCAGGACTGGTTCTTTATACTCCATTACGTTCTCTGATGATCTTTCGAGATTCAGACCTATGTTCCTGTTGAAACACAAGTCCGAACCTTTTGAGATATTCACAGAATATAAGTTAGAAGTAGAGAACCAAAATATGGGTATAAGTATTATGTCCTATGATGAGATCAAGGAGGAGAATACTTGAGCACGGAATTCCTGGATTATTCTAAAGGAGAATGAGATTCTCTCTCAGCATTACTCTTCCGTATACACCATTGCACGATGGTATGTCGGGGCGGAGCAGATACACCCTATTTGATATGGTGTGCTCTATGATGAGTACTACTGAGTTACCTATTTCCTTTAGGGAGTTATGCACTTATGAAGCTACATACCTATTGAATAGGGTTCGAATCAAATCTGTTGCCAACCGCTTCATATGTGATATGGAAAGGGAAGAGCCCATATCTTAAGTTAGTTAAGATTTGGGGTTGTCCGGCCTATGTTTGAAAGCAAAATCCGGACAAACTCGAGGCAAGGTCAGTTATGTACAACTGGAAAGGTTCCAGCTATACAAATTGCAGCTGATGATTTGATAGAACCAAAGGATTCAGTAGATACCAACGAACCTCAGCCTCTCCGCCGATCTAGTGGGGTTCCTCACCCACCTGAGAGATACTTCGGTTGCTCTATGACAGTGGGAGCGAGGATTGCATCATCAGATGATGACCCAACTAGCTTCGAGCTGGCCATCAGGAGTAAGACTCTGTAAGAATGGCTGGATGCTTAGTGATCTGAGATGGAATCCTTATACACCAACAAAGTATGGACTTTGGTTGCTATATCTGAAGGGTTAAATCCCCATCAGGAGCAAGTACATCTTGAGAAGATTACTTGGTGTACATGGAAAAGTTGAGACTTTCAAAGCTAGACTTGTTAAAAGTTTGCATCATTGACCAGGTGTGGATAATGATGAAACCTTTTCAAGTAGCTATGCTTAAGTCCATCCAGATCCTACTTGCCACGGCTACATACCATGACTACGATATCTGGTGGTTGGGTGTCTTGACTGCTTTTCTAAATGATGTTTTAGAAGAGTGAGTCTATAAGTACACAGCCAGAGGGCTTCGTAAACAGTGGGAGCAGCGGAAACGCGTGCAAGATGTTTTATCTGATAAAGCAGGCATCGCGGAGTTGGAACGTCTGTTTTGATGTGTTAGTCAAAGAAGTTGACATCATCAAAATGGTAGATGAACCTTGTATAAACAAAAAGGTAGTAGGGAGTATGGTGACGGTCCTCGTAGAGTACGTGGATGACATACTCTTGATAGGGAAGGAGTTTCCTATGCTACGCTCGATCAATCTCCGCTTATCACAATGATTCTCCATATAGGATCACTGGAAGTGTTCTAGAGTGATAAAGACGACTGAATGTCAGTCGCAGGCATTGTCTTTACCCTCATTAAAGGGACGGTATGTTGGAAGAGTTCCAAGCTAGATACCGTGACATACTAGACGATAAAGGCAGGATACATCGCTACTTAAGATGCTACCAAAGAGGCTGTTTGGATGTATAATGGTTCATGAGATGAACTACGTTCCTACCATTGTGAGACAATGGAGTTGTGGCTTATGCCAAGGAACGCAGGTCCCATCAGTGATCCAGACATATTCTAAGACAGTACCACCTGATCATGGGATAGTTGATCTCTAAGGGATCGAGGCTAGGAGAGTAGACTCAGAGGACAACACGGCGGATCCACTCACGAAGGCCTATTCCCAGAGAGAGACTTTTATGGGATGGTTGAGTATGAGATACTACAACCACTGCTACAGATGGCCCTAGTGCAAGTGGGAGATTGTTAGTTATATGTATGCCCTAGAGGCCATTACTGTACATTGGATGTATATTGTAGTGGATGCTGGGACATATATAGGGAGGACTTTCTTGCTCGACATGATAGTATGCTATCTGGTTGCTCTTTACCTTAACGTGTACACTAATTGTCTCTCTGTTACATGTTGGTAAAGCCCTTAGGATGTGTACTTGACTACCTGGACTATGATGCGGATCATACTAGTGGGGACATGGTAGTCCATAAGTACATCCTTCAAAGTCCCTAGTCGTGGGTGTATCGAGACGGGGCATCGATATACCAGAGTAGACTAGCGTGTACCTTCTCGACCCATACAGATGGGCGATGGATGATCCCATATCCATCGGTGTTTGACATCAGAGATGATATACGGGTGCTCAGTGGAGACTGGGTACACTGGACGGACTCGCCGAGAACTCCCAGATGGTATTATACCTTACGTCAGATGGCAGTTCTCTGGTGACACTGGTACAGAGTAGTCTGTTGACCCGAGATCGTCATAGAGTCTTGTGTGGTTCCCACTGTGCTTTGATTTCCATCTTACCACGTCCAAGAGGGCGTGCAAAACGGTGGTTTTTGGGTACAGTCCCGAGTCACATGGAGGCAATGAGCGATAGGAGGGGATTCGTCTCTCCCGGTATAGGGAGTTGATGTTGCGCTGTGTTCGATTGGCTATAACAGGAAATCCCTGGCCAGGGTTGCTGAAATTTACTGGTAAGTGTTACCAGTAGTTTCTCGAAGTGTTATAGACCTCATATCGACACGACTTATCGAGCTATTGGGGTCTGACGTTTACCACCCCTAGGTGAGATATGCTACATATCAGACGATCAGACCGGACTGTACGGTAGTGTTACTGGTTGGATTCACAGGAGTGTGAGAGGGCTTGCTCGTCGATCTTCTGATCGCTCAATACCCGGATGGCCGTTACGTTTAGCAGACCGCTTGCGGCTTGTGGGTGTTTGATATGATCATCACCTGCTGCCGGCGTATTGACGAGTCTTTAAAGTCCTACACAGAGGTTTCCTGGCTCAAGCGAAACGAAATAGGAGCGCATATGAGATATGTGCGGGACCGAGAATAATGCGTGTATGTGATACCGTATTTCATTCTCGCGATGAATGTATCGATTAGGTTATATGCGATATACCCTAGTTATCGAATCAAGGATTGATTCGATAAACCGATACATTGGATACTAGTCGGTTATATACGATATGACCGGATCGTTAAATCAAGTGTTGATTTAATGATTTAATGCATAATTATATATTTGATATATTACTTTGCATTAACTAGTATCGGTTCACTTTAATTGGATTTTCTCGCTCGGATGTGCACATTGTATATTCGATATAGTTTTGTGCACATGATTGTATCATGTTTGATGATGCATGCTTACTTGGTTTGTGTTAAAGATTGATCCATGGTTATTTAAATGGTTAGGGTTTTGTTTTTCATATACATTTATTTATTCATTTATTTCTTTGGAAAATATAATGCATAAAGATAAAATGGTGGCTTTTATTTTTGTTTCTTTCATGAACATTCATGAAGGTTTGAATAAAGTGACCATTTTGTCTCATGCTTAACCCTAACCACTACACCTAACCATGGTCCTCTCTCTACACTTAACCATGGTGTGATTATGATAAGAATAGATTTTATTTTCCATTATTCTTATTCTTATCATAACACTTTCTTCTTCTTCTTCATCTTCTTCATTGAAAGAAAGCTTCTCTTCATCAATGGTGGATTGATGAAATAAGTGAGAAATCCAAAACTAAAGTCTACCCACTTCCTATTTCTTCATCCTCTATCTCTTGCCAAGTAGTAGAGTGTGTTTCCTTCATAAGTTTTCAAGACTTGGTGAAGGTGGAGCTCGATCTAGTGATGCTTCGACGTAGATCATCTTCGGCACGTCGTCGACGACCTAGCCCGTCCATTCTCTGATGAAGCCGACGCTAGAGCCCGGATTTGATTTGGACAGCGGATAGGACCTCATCTCGGAGCCGTGGAGGTGGAGGACCGGATCTACAAAGGTTGTATTTCCGTATCTCTTAGTTAAGTGTTAACTAGTTAGCTTTTTCGCCTAGTCTTCTAGCCGACGATCCGTAGTCGGGTCTCTCGGCACCCGTAAAAATTTAAATTGGCATGATCGATGCCTTGTGAGACCTCATTAGGGTGCCTAGGAACCTTTCACTTATAGACCACCCAACTCTTACGTATATGATCGCTATCATACTGCTGGTAGTCAAGCAAGAATCCTATGGGCTCTATCAACATGTAATAGTGAACTGTAATGTCACCTGAAGCATGTACACGATGATAAAGACAAACCAGATAGCATACTATCATCTCGAGTAAGACTGTTCTACCGGTATAGTGTAGGGTTCCTAGGCACTCTTGTGAAGGTTCTTAAGGCATCAAACATGCCCGGATTAAATTTTAGACGTGCCGAACAACCCAAAGCCGGGATCTTTGCTAGATTATTAGGGTTTAATATGCAAGATGATAACTTTTATCTAAGTGTGAGGGATTACAACCTTTGTAGTCCGCTCCTTCACTTCACAAGCTCCGAGTAGAAGTCCCTTTGCCGCGATCCACGATCTCCCGGACTCATGAGAGGCTCCACGACTCGAACGATCCATTCTAGCTTGTCGTATTCCAAATCTCCGATGATCTACCTTGAAGTTGCTTCGACTCAAGCTTTCTTACTCTTAAAGAAGAGAACACACTAATCCCATGGGCTAGATGAGATGAGGATGAGAGAATAGTAATTTTGCTTTCTTTTCATATCATTTTCTCATATTATTTCATCACTTAAGAAAATCTAGCAAGCCTTTCTTTCAAGAGAGAAGAAGAAGATAAATGGAAAAAGAATAATCCTTTTTCTTTTGTGATGAATAGAATATAATCATATGATTGAATTGTAAACCATGATCAAGGATGAGTGGCTAGGATTTAGTAGAGAAATAACTAGAGTTAGGGTTTGGTTGAGTTAAAGAATGTGTCATCCATAAAGATCTTAAGAATGACAAAAGAAAAAGCTTCTAGAAGGTGCATGAAGCTACTAACCCTAATCAAACCCTAAACTCAATTAATCATCCTTAAACATGTTTAACAATTAATCATAACATGTCACAATAATATATATCACATATATATTATATATTTGCAACAAAAGAAAATAATACAATTAACATATATCGCATATATATCAATGTATCATCCACTGAGAAAATGAAATAATAAAGCGAGCCAATATTAGATAATGTAATACAATATATCATATATATTATTATACATTAAATCATCGAATCAACACTTGAATCGATGATCCGGCTATATCGAATATTACCGACTAATATATCATGTACCGATTCATCGAATCAACACTTGATCCGATGACCCGGTTCATATCCATATATCGCGAGAATATAATACGGTATCCCATATCGCATTATTCACGCTCCTGCGCATATCACATATGCGCCACTACTCCGTTTCGCCTGAGCCAAGAAACCTCTGTGTAGGACTCTAAAGAATCGTCAATACGCCGGTAGCAGGTGATGATCATATCAAACACCCACAAGCTGCAAGCGGTCAGCTAAACGTAACAGCCACCCAGGTATTGAGCGATCAGAAGATCAACAAGCTAGCCTGTGCGTTCTCCTGTGAATCCAACCAGTAACACTCCCGTACAGTCCGGTCTGTTCGTCTGATATGTCGCATATCAAGTCTAGGGGTGGTATACGTCAGACCCCAGTAACCGATAAGTCGTGTCGATGTGTGGCTCATAATGGGTCGAGAAACTACTAGTAACACTTACCAGTAAATCTCCATATCAGCCCTGTCCAGGGACTTCCAGTTATAGCCAATCGAACACAGCACAACATCAACTCCCTATACCGGGAGAGACGAATCCCCTCATATCGCTCATTGACTCCATGTGATTCGGGACTGTACCCAAAAGACACCGTTTTGCACGCCCTCTTGGACGTGGTAAGGTGGAAATCAAAACACAATGGGAATCACACAAGACTCTATGACGATCTCGGGTCTTCAGACTACCTTGTACCTGTGTCACCGGAGAACTGCCATCTGACGTGTGGTATATCACCATCTGGGAGTTCTCGGCGAGTCCGTCCAGTGTACCCAGTCTCTACTGAGCACCCGTACACCATCTCTGATGTCTAACACCGATGGATATGGGATCATCCATCGTCTATCATATGGGTCAAGATGCGTATACGCTAGTCTACTCTGGTGTATCGATGCCCTGTCTCGATATACCCTCGACTAGGAACAGTTATAGGATATACTCATCGACTACCGCGGCCCCACTAGTATGATCTCATCATAGTCCCAGTAGTCGAGTACAAGTCCTAAGGGCTTTATCAACATGTGAGAGTAAAACAGTAAACCAGTACAAGTCAACATGTTAAGATAAAGTGAAACCAAATAGCATACTATCATGACGAGCAAGAAAGTCATCTCTATATATAACCAAGCATCCATTATAATATACATCATATGTACAACAATGGCCTCTAGGGCATATACATAACTAACATATAGTTCCTCCCTCAATCACTGCAATCACGTGCCTGCGATCCAATAATTGACTTGAGGGCACTATAGCCAACAATCTCCCACTTGCACTTAAGGCTAATTGTTGCGGTGTCGCATACTCACAGCCCGTATGATACCGAACACCCACCTTCTCTACTATTCAGTTTCACAAAGCTCGTTTGTAAAACTATTGTGTTTGAGAAATAGCCTCAGTGAGTGGATCCGATCCAATGTTTCTTTCTATGTATCTCTTTATCTCAAGTTCACGGAGAAAGCCATCTCCCGAAATGAACAATACTTGTCTTAGAATATGTCTGGATATCTGATGGGACCCAGTTCACAAATGAACTCCAAATCCAGTAAACTTCTTAGACTGTATCGTCAACTGAATTTAATCAGTATCCTACGCCACGCCTCCCTCAGTATCCGCTTGGACCACCTGTCCAAACCAGTGCCCCTCGTCAAGAGGGAAAACTATAACTCTGACAGTCACTCTGTCATCCAGGTCACCTTAGAAGTCTGGAATGATAACCGTCTCCCGAAGGAGTTTGCCGTTATCAAATCCCTTGAACATCTACTTATGTTCATAAACTGTTTCCGAACGTTTCTCAAGGATTGGATTAATATATAAACTTATTGCATCTAGTGCAAGAAATAACATCTGGTGTGGTAGTTGACATCTCATGATTGACTCAATTGCCTAAGCAAGTGATATGCCAATCATGCACATCCCTCTCCCCTTTAGTCTATAAGACACCTTAAAAGAGGGTGACTCCATCACCTGTAGGTACACCACCATGCCAGGAGTCGTTCATTCTAAAACACCTTTAGAATACTGTCTAAGTACCCAGATTGGGAAACTACCCAAATCTAGATCTAAAACCATAGATCTAGTAATCAGAATGCCAGATATAATATCCAAATCCTATGGAGAAACCACTGTGTGACAACTATAGTATAACCGATCGTAGTATAGGAATTTCATTTCCTACAAAGCGTATGTCATCCAAATACCAGGACATACCACCCTACCACCTTCTTAACAGATCCATCTCTTATTTTGACGAAGTCAAAGCCTATGATTGTCACATCAAAATTAGATGATCTATCTCCACTATATCTGCTTTAGTCTATAAATAGACATAAGCTTCTTGTCCACTATACTTCCGCTGCTCCTACTGACTACAACAACCCTCCGGCAGAGTCATATACACATGCACTTCTAAAGCTAGTTTAGAATGATGCTATACTCATCCTCCTGACGGGTCTCATAGTCTGGAACAAGAGTAGTGTCAAGTCTGGGTAAACAAGAACCTCCTTGTCACCTTCTTTGAGGATACCGAAGTACCTCTCGGGCGCCTGAGGTTACCCACGATATCTGCGGAGTGGCTAATGGAATGTCAAACCCGATTGAATCTTTAGGTTCTATTAAATTTTCAGTAATTTATGGTTTTGGAATCACTTCCAGTTCTACCATACTCCCACTACTATTTTCTGAAAAATTCCATTTTATTAAAACCGGGGTGAGTCAAGAACAATATCACTATTGATCTTCCAGATGGTAGAAAGTTAACCCTCGTCATAGCCCATGATAACCCACAAACTGCCATTACAAAAACGTGCCTTGAGTTATCCAGGTCTGGTTTTAAGCATAAACCGGACAACTCCATATACCTTAACATTATTAAGATATGAACCATTCTATATATAATATAGAAACAGAGACATAGATTTAATTGGAACCAGATTCAAATCATCCAGCAGTCTCCAGTGCATGTTGATTGAAATAATTTTCCGATTGATTGGATGTAAAAGTATCAAATCAAATGATCCCTGATAATGGTTTCATTTGATTGTAATGATTTCTTGTTTGTGTAAATCGAATAAAGCGAATAAGTTTCTATGTGTCGGTAATATTGAATAAAATTCACAATCAAAGAATTATATTTGACCGCAATCAATTACGGTGTCGGTTGTAGATCGTAAGCGAGTGCGGATCGTCTACAGGGATTGTGCGATTCGTTTCTATGTTTAATTTGTTTGAATTGAAAAGTTAATTGAAAAGAAAAGAAAGCATGATTCAAGATTTATCAATTGTTTCAAGTGTCACTATTCGATTCAAGAATCAAGAAAATGATAAACAATCGAGAATCGGGTTTCGATGATATTTCCAATCAAATGTCAAGAATCTAAATGAGGCTCGTAGGAATCGATCGGATCTATAGACGCGATGTAATCTCAAGATTTCGTGTTCTTGTCCTTCGAAGGATTGATACTAGATCGATGATGATCGAAGAGAGTTAGGGCTTTCTTGATGATACTAGGGTTTCATCGTTTAACCCTTGTTCTTTCGTAGATATCATTCACATTCTAGCCTCTAGCAATTTCAAGAAACGATCGTAACTCCCCAATCTCGAGAGATATCAATCAAGAAAGCATCGCAACGAATTGGGTCGTCGATTCTTGAACTTGCTAGGGTTTACAAAACTCGTAGGACTCAAGAATCGATTTCAGATATATTACATCATCATTCTATTGATCGTCTCGACTCCTCGACGAGCGGAGTATTACTCAAACATCATCACACAGAAAGCATTAAAGAATTGAAAAGATATCATGATGCAAGAATTTAAAGAAAACAAGATAAAAGAATATCACCTTTTATTTATATCAACAATTTGATTACAGTCGCTCAAGAACTACAAGAGGAAGAACTAAATTGTCGAATTGGCGTCGCTCGGCTCCGTGAGTTGCGGATCGGCTTGGACCAATTGCTCTGTTGAAGATCGGCTCGGCTCATAAAAGGTTGCAAGGCTTCTTGCTTGATGGGTACTCGGGATCTTGGCTTTTGATTGGAATTAGGGTTAGGGTTTCACACAAGTCCTCTCACTAGACTTGTGGAAGAAGATGAAGAAAGAGAGTGAATGGATTTAGATTGGCTACTAAAATGAACTAATGGAGGGATTTTTCCATGATTGTTTACAAGTGAGCCTAGGGTCTTATTTATAGATCTCCCAAACCCTAGGTCTAGGTTTGAAACTACAATTCCCTCCAAAAGTTTGTTGAGGCTTCTAGAAGGAGTTTGTTAGGAGCTAGCTTAGGGTTTAAGCTAGGGTTTAGGGAGAAGTTTCTAGAATGATAGGCTAGTTTAGTGTTGATTCCAAAGCTTGCTGATCTGGCAGAAGTCTCTGGAGTCTTCTGGAACTTGGAGTGTCTTTCTGAAGTGTAGGAGCTGAGCTAGGAGTTTTGGTTCAAATCTGAAGGGATGATGTCGACAAGCCACCGCGGAACAGCGGCACAAGGCGGCTTAGGCCGCGGTTCCGCAGCCACATAGGCTCCTTGGGGCTGCATCTTTCTGGTGTGGTATTGGGATGCTATTTGGGGCTTTATCTGATATGTTGAATTTTATTTGTCCCTTTGGATTGATACCAGAACTGAAATCATTGAGTTGACGTAATATTTGATCGGTACCGTATAAATTTTGGCCTTTCTTCTGGATTTTCCTGCATAGATCTCAAAACAAGTGTTGCGCAATATAGAGATGATGCGATGCCATGAAATGCAGTCAATTTCCTTTATAGTGCCGGTTTTAGAGTCTAACACATGCAATCTGATATTTTGCGACAGTTTTGCTAATATGTGAAATATGAATATCGTACACTTCTAATTGAGTGCAAATGACAGGGAAATTGCCGTGTCAAAAATACAATATTTTCGACTAATCACATGTCAACTAAATGGAGAGAGGCTGTAACAACTCCAATTTTAGTGTACAAAAATTTGTTTAAAAGTTAATATATACTTAGAGTATTTGCATTTCCTGTGAGTACTATAAGTAATTGTTTTGCTTTTTAATAGTAAGAAGGAGCTTGTAGCTCACTGGTAAGACCCTACTCTGCTGAACCAAAGCACCAGAGTTCAAATCCCATCAGCCACATTATTTTTTATATTGTTTTCTTTTAAATTTTTAGAAGCCCAAGAGCCTACATATGCATAACTCGTAAAAACCAAAAGTCACATATAAAAGAAACTGTCCCAGGGGGTAAACCAAACGACGACGGACATTTGACGACGAGCCCCAGCCCGACTCGGCTGACTCGGCCGGCGGATCGGTTGAATCGGCCGCCGCCGCCAGCCAAACTCGGGAGAATCAGATTTTTGTCTTCTGGAAAATTGTGCCTCTTGGTATTCCCATAACCCCTGTACACTTTAAATCCCCTGCATATTAACAGAACCTAATAAAATCAATTTAAACCATTTTAATGCAATCTTTTAATTCATTTTTTTATCAAACCCTAACCCTACAATTTCCCTATAAATACCACACCTAATGTCACGACCCGAAAGTACGGAACGTGACCGGCACTTAGATTACGAAACGTCTAGAGGCGCAACGTAACCTAAGTAAGCCGAAACCCAGAAATCTAAACCATATAAAAGAAGAAGAAGAAAAGAAAACATGTGGAAAAACAAGTTTAAAAGTATCAGCAAATTTTCTCAAAAATTTCGGCAGAGTCTCCTCTGTAAAAACTGGCCCCAAATGGGTACAACAAGTATAATATACATAAACAGTAAAATGCATCCCCAAACAGGAGCTAGCTCAACGCCAACAGGTGGAAACAACCACAACAAGCATAATAATATACAACGCCAAAGGGCGAGGCTCAAAACTCAAAAGAAAACAAAACCACCAGATCAGAATAATACATACGCGACTCTAAGGTCGAAATAAAAGACTGGTCCAATAAACTTATCAAGTAATACAAGTATGGTTGATGGAGCTTACTAGATACAAATGAATGAATAAAATACAATGGTGGTTCAGATACAAGTGAACCAACCTACCGTGCAAATCACCCTGAATGAAATGATGTGCCAGCAAGCTGCCAGGGGAACCTGTACATCGAACCTGTAATAAAATTTGGCACAACGGGGGTGAGTAGAAGACATCTACGAAAAGAAATCGAATGCACGACGCTATCCTAGGTTATAATAATACACTATTATATCATAATCATCTAGTAATAGCAGGGTAATACTACGTGTAAGTGCAGATACTCCGTGCTCGTGTCAGTGCCTCATACAGTACTATGTCATATGAATGGATATGCATGCACCATGAATATAAAATAATCAATCCTGAAATCAAGATATATCTATATAAGAAATCTTTAGCTGTTATCATAGTAAAACGTGTTTAGAAATCTGAAATATCAACAATGAAATCCATGGAAATCCGTGTCAAGCATCGACACAAATATGTAAATCTCAAGTCTCATAGTCTCAATATCTCGGGCTCCGTCAGTCCGGATCGGCCCATATCATTAAATCTCACGACAACGGTCGGTATCCTCCGGATATCCGCCGCGCCAGACATCACCGGTAGGTAGCTCTCCCCTGCCAGGCTCATCGTCTACAACTCGATCTTCTTGCCCCGGGGTACCATACCGGGCCCACCATGTACCCGAGACGGTTCATCCACTCCTCGAATCGGGTCTCGAAATCCAACAGAAAACATGAAATCTCATGGTGGACGACACATACATCACGAGAAAACCGCATCTTATTTTAAAAGGAGAAGAGGAGAGAGAGAGAAGTTTTATATATTCTTGCGGTTTTCCCCAAAAATCCAGAAATCTCATAGAAATCCAAATCTTAAAATCATGAGTAAGTATATGATAAGTGTCGGCATATGCCCATGATACTGCATGATAACATGAAAATATGAATGCATGAATGTCTAAGTGATAAATATCATGTCTATACTAACATCAGAAAGTAATCACAATATTATATCGGTCTAGTTGTTAACTGATTCTATCAATAAAAGATAATATGATCTAAAGTGTACGTGACATAGCAGTTACCGATGATGATGTGTGTGAGCCGGCAAATGAGTGTGCGTGGAATATGCGCATCATCGGTAATGGTGCTGGTGTCCTAACAGGTAAGGTTTATACTGATTATAGCAACATATGTAAGAACATGCATCATTATGATTCCAGCGTGAAAGTAAGACGGATGTATGTTATCCACTCATTTTATATACCATTACCACTGCCACTATATGACTCGAACCTAATCTAGTGTCCATCTAACCTCCTAAGGAACAAAACCTAAGAAACTAGTCAATAAGAAACAAGAGTCTACCTAAAGTCTGAATCAATATCTCTAATAGTCGGCGATCCGGCCTCAATAGCGTCACGTACGTAGTACGGCTTCCTCGAATCAAGAGTGCGGATCAATCATCATATTTATGCCTCGTACGGTAAAATCCATCGTACGGCATCCCAATATCAGGGTACGGGTCAAGTATCCCCTAGGTGTCTCATCATTAGTATAATGTCATCATCAACACATCTCATGATCAAGGTGCTAAACTGTGATCGCATACATCAATCATATATCATTGCCATCATAATAAGCATCATTAGTTTATCCTCAGAAATATCATGTCATATGTATCATATCGTCCCCAAGTCACACCTCTATGATATCGACATCAGGTCACACCTATATGAGATCGTAATCAAGTCATACATATCCCATATCGTGATCAATCACAAGTTACAGTCCGGGTACTATTTTAGAGTCCCATATACCTCAATATCATCACCACCCATTATAATTTAAGTATACATGTTCATTATCTCATTCTCTAATGATCCGCTAACACTTAGCACGACTGTATAGCCAAGAATCACGGCATCAAGCCCAGTTATACTGTTTCATCATACCTCGGATATCATATCACATCAATGTATCCCATACACGTGTTGTATATATATATATATATATATACCTATACCTAGTCCTATATGTATATATACATGCACGTATACACCATGTCGTTTTTCAGTGTGTGCGTGTGTGTGTTTCTACCTGAAACCTACGAACCTCTTCCAAGGTATTCATCTTCTGATATGTCTTCCTAAATCAGTCTAGTCCAGCCTAGGGTCATTACTAGGGCCCTACTCATTAAGAATCTAGGGTCACAACTGGTTTCTAAATGTCAAAAAGTACTATTCCTATCCTACGTTGCGGGGGTGCTAAACGCCATCCACCCGACTTCCCCCCGTAGATATACATCTACTCACCTGGTCCATGTCTGCCGAAGACGGTGTCTCCATCCTCCTCTTCATCGCCCGCAGTCCACGTGAGGGGTACCTAAACGCAAACATATAAATAGTATCGTAAACTGAATCACATACAAAAGTCAAAACGACGCAAGGAACAAGCATAGGTTAAAACCTATTTCCCGTCCACGCAAAAGCACCAAATATCGCTCGATATCGGCATACAAACTCCGATGGATCGAGATAAACATCAACAAATAACTCGTAGTTTTAAAACACATTACTTATATTATAAAACATGATTAAATCCATCGAAACCCTAAAATCCATCAAACCGTCCAATTTCGTAAAACCCGAAAATGCCAATTTACCGTTTTCTTCAAAACTTGACATTTAAATGAAACCAATGGTCATAAAACTCATTAAATAGCCTAACTAGATTATAAAAACCATTACTATATTTTTATTACACAATTTTGTATAAATTTGGAATTTCTAATTTACAACCTTTATAGATTTTCAACACTTTGCAATCTAAAATTTCATAATATCACAACCAAACATGATTTTACATGAATTCACTTACTAAACCACAATTCATGATGATGATAATATAATGAAACTATAATTTAAATTTTTAATCTCATATATTTAGGAATTTCCAAAACCTAGTTTCCGAAAATAGCAATTTTATTAGTATTTTCCAATTATCAAAAGAAACTAGTGATCAAACTAAGTTTTTCATTCCTTTAATATGCTAATATTCTCATTAAAACTACCATCTAATGATAACAACCTTAATAAGAATTTTATTTTACCCACAAACATATTTTGGAAAAATCTAGTTAGCTAAATAGCTTAATTAAAACAATTTGAATAAACAATTTATTATACAACAACCATGCATGATTTTTCCACTCTAAAAGATGTTAAACTAGCTATTATAACCTTATTTAATTAATAAAAACCACAACTTGAATTTACAAACCCTAACTTGAATTTTAAAATTTGCAACTAGAATTAATATATTAAATCTAATTATATTTAAAAGAAACAACTAATAACAATAAATAAAACGGAGAAGATTTATACCTCCAAACTATGAAATCCAAACATGAAAATGAGCCTCCAAAATGCATGCTTTCCCACTCCAAAATCCATGTAAAAATGAGCAAGAATAAAAGGGTAGGAAATAAATAGGATTTTGTACAATTTTTGTTGAATTTTGATGGATTTTTGATGTATTTTGGAGCAAAATAAAATGAGGAAAATGGGGGCTACCATGGGGGGTGAGGCCGGCCATTTTTTTGGAGGTGAGGGAGAGAAAGAAGAGGGTGAGAAAGTGTGTAGAAGTCTCCACCAAAATATCACTTCAATATGTCTTTTCATGCATTTCTTTATTTTCTTTTATTTCTTTACTATAGCAACTCAAGAAAACTCTAGAAAATAGGAAAAATTTGCAAATAAATTTTGCATGATACACACTAAATTATAACATGCCATGGTTCATTTTTACAAATTAAAACCATTCAAATTTGTAATTTACACTAATTTAGTGTAAAAATAAAGCTTATGTTAATATTTAAAATAATTAATTTAGGAAAAATATTTTATTAAACTAAAAATTTATAAGTGGCTAAATAAACACCATTTACTATTAATTACATAATTGAAATAGGTATTTTTGAAATTATAATGAAAAACAATTACGGTTTTGTTTTACGAAAAATACATTTTACTTTGCAGAAAATCATAAAATTCACTTAAACAATTTTATTCATTTAATTATTTATTTAATTATTTTTAGAATGTTACAATCTTCCCCCCTTTAAGAAATTCGGTCCCCGAATTTAAATTAAAACTCCCCCTCCAAATACTAAAACATTTAGCAAAACACTCAAATCGTCGGGGCTCCGAAATCATCAATACATAACAAAAATCAACTCCATCAAGCATAACGCAATCATCGGAGTTATGGTGAAGATAAAATATCAAAACCCAATATGAAAACCATCATAATATACATCAATCTATAACTTATATATAGTGTGCATCATAGTAAAATCGCCTAAACATCATAATAAAGAAGCATACAAAAACCCTTCTTGAAAATCGCCGTGCAATGCACGTGTCACGGCATAAGTAACAGACGTTTATTTATTTATTTTTATAAAAAAAATAGCTATATATATATATATCTTTTATTTAACATACACGTCCCGCCTGGTTACTAAATCAAATAATAATGATTATGAAACATACTGCTCAAACTGAAATCAATCCCAATCACATCAATAAAATATCATGTGTGTCCGGTGCGCACTGAAATCGAAACCAAATACAGATACCATGAATACACACAAAAACAAAATAAGTGCAACAGGTGTGCACCAAAACATCTGTCAAGTGCAACGGGCGTGCACGACTCACTATCAGGTGCATCTAATCTGCACAAAACCCCGATTTAGTGCATCTGGTGTGCACAAAATCGCATCAAGTGCGCCAAGTATGCGCAAGAATCCTAATCAGGTGCACACGGTGCACGAAAACATACATCGAATACCAAAATCGAAATCACAGTACAAAAATGCATGAAAACTAGGTCGAAACATAAGTCAAAATCATGTGTAACCCCTATGCACGAAATCAAATAAAAAATCTCAAAATATATAAAACCAAATCAAGTGTACTGGGTATGTACTAAACAACATCAATACAACTGATATATGAAACATAAATAGAATGAAATGAAGGTACACCCATGAAATACCAATCGTAGGACAAAGTCCTCAAAATACCAAAATCCAATCAACGAAAATATGGAATTCAAATCACTAAATCACAATCGTAAACACTATCGTCAATGTCCGCCTCTTTCCTCTGATGTCGATTGCTTCGAACTCGTCTCTTCATAGCTGTGCTGACTGTGCTACCCACGGCAATACTCATATCTAGAGTCTCCCACGTAGTCGATCCCTTCACTTGATATTCGGACTACATTAAACTTTTCAATCGATCCATCAAAATCCCATAATTCCCCGAGAGCTCAACACTCAAGTACAGTTTAAGAATATCCGGTACATACCCCAGCATCGATAATCCAGCCATAGAAGGGCAAACCCAAGCCTCACTAATGGCACCGCGGAACTGCCGTAAACCCTAAGGTTCAAGGGCGTTCTCGTGGTCATTATGTCGAGTTAGGGTTTCATTCTTCTAGAGGGTCCATCGAAATACTTGCATGTTCTTCTGAATACTTTAAACTTGGGAAAATGGTTTTCTGATAATCGTTCGAACCCTTTAACTTCATCCGGACGGCATGTGAATACCCTTCGTCCGTATGCTAAACAATGCTTCAATCCTCAAGAATAACCAATACTCTAATGGTTATCGCATTCGAGCCGCAGCTCCCTCTGCCAGTGTGTCCATGGTAACAGAAACCACCCTCCAACATTGACGAAGATAGATCAAAAGAACGAATGGAATACGTGGCAAACAATGTACATCCTAAGGTTCTTTAAGCAGAGTAGCGTATCGTAAATATGCCGCGGACCATACCCACGGTATGTTACTCTACCTAAATCACATACTCCATCAACCAAGGGTCACCTAGACTTATACAAGGTTAAACCTAGCGCTCTGATACCAACTTTGTCACGACCCGAAAGTACGGAACGTGACCGGCACTTAGATTACGAAACGTCTAGAGGCGCAACGTAACCTAAGTAAGCCGAAGCCCAGAAATCTAAACCATATAAAAGAAGAAGAAGAAAAGAAAACATGTGGAAAAACAAGTTTAAAAGTATCAGCAAATTTTCTCAAAAATTTCGGCAGAGTCTCCTCTGTAAAAACTGGCCCCAAACGGGTACAACAAGTATAATATACATAAACAGTAAAATGCATCCCCAAACGGGAGCTAGCTCAACGCCAACAGGTGGAAACAACCACAACAAGCATAATAATATACAACGCCAAAGGGCGAGGCTCAAAACTCAAAAGAAAACAAAACCACCAGATCAGAATAATACATACGCGACTCTAAGGTCGAAATAAAAGACTGGTCCAATAAACTTATCAAGTAATACAAGTATGGTTGATGGAGCTTACTAGATACAAATGAATGAATAAAATACAATGGTGGTTCAGATACAAGTGAACCAACCTACCGTGCAAATCACCCTGAATGAAATGATGTGCCAGCAAGCTGCCAGGGGAACCTGTACATCGAACCTGTAATAAAATTTGGCACAACGGGGGTGAGTAGAAGACATCTACGAAAAGAAATCGAATGCACGACGCTATCCTAGGTCATAATAATACACTATTATATCATAATCATCTAGTAATAGCAGGGTAATACTACGTGTAAGTGCAGATACTCCGTGCTCGTGTCAGTGCCTCATACAGTACTATGTCATATGAATGGATATGCATGCACCATGAATATAAAATAATCAATCCTGAAATCAAGATATATCTGTATAAGAAATCTTTAGCTGTTATCATAGTAAAACGTGTTTAGAAATCTGAAATATCAACAATGAAATCCATGGAAATCCGTGTCAAGCATCGACACAAATATGTAAATCTCAAGTCTCATAGTCTCAATATCTCGGGCTCCGTCAGTCCGGATCGGCCCATATCATTAAATCTCACGACAACGGTCGGTATCCTCCGGATATCCGCCGCGCCAGACATCACCGGTAGGTAGCTCTCCCCTGCCAGGCTCATCGTCTACAACTCGATCTTCTTGCCCCGGGGTACCATACCGGGCCCACCATGTACCCGAGACGGTTCATCCACTCCTCGAATCGGGTCTCGAAATCCAACAGAAAACATGAAATCTCATGGTGGACGACACATACATCACGAGAAAACCGCATCTTATTTTAAAAGGAGAAGAGGAGAGAGAGAGAAGTTTTATATATTCTTGCGGTTTTCCCCAAAAATCCAGAAATCTCATAGAAATCCAAATCTTAAAATCATGAGTAAGTATATGATAAGTGTCGGCATATGCCCATGATACTGCATGATAACATGAAAATATGAATGCATGAATGTCTAAGTGATAAATATCATGTCTATATTAACATCAGAAAGTAATCACAATATTATATCGGTCTAGTTGTTAACTGATTCTATCAATAAAAGATAATATGATCTAAAGTGTACGTGACATAGCAGTTACCGATGATGATGTGTGTGAGCCGGCAAATGAGTGTGCGTGGAATATGCGCATCATCGGTAATGGTGCTGGTGTCCTAACAGGTAAGGTTTATACTGATTATAGCAACATATGTAAGAACATGCATCATTATGATTCCAGCGTGAAAGTAAGACGGATGTATGTTATCCACTCATTTTATATACCATTACCACTGCCACTATATGACTCGAACCTAATCTAGTGTCCATCTAACCTCCTAAGGAACAAAACCTAAGAAACTAGTCAATAAGAAACAAGAGTCTACCTAAAGTCTGAATCAATATCTCTAATAGTCGGCGATCCGGCCTCAATAGCGTCACGTACGTAGTACGGCTTCCTCGAATCAAGAGTGCGGATCAATCATCATATTTATGCCTCGTACGGTAAAATCCATCGTACGACATCCCAATATCAGGGTACGGGTCAAGTATCACCTAGGTGTCTCATCATTAGTATAATGTCATCATCAACACATCTCATGATCAAGGTGCTAAACTGTGATCGCATACATCAATCATATATCATTGCCATCATAATAAGCATCATTAGTTTATCCTCAGAAATATCATGTCATATGTATCATATCGTCCCCAAGTCACACCTCTATGATATCGACATCAGGTCACACCTATATGAGATCGTAATCAAGTCATACATATCCCATATCGTGATCAATCACAAGTTACAGTCCGGGTACTATTTTAGAGTCCCATATACCTCAATATCATCACCACCCATTATAATTTAAGTATACATGTTCATTATCTCATTCTCTAATGATCCGCTAACACTTAGCACGACTGTATAGCCAAGAATCACGGCATCAAGCCCAGTTATACTGTTTCATCATACCTCGGATATCATATCACATCAATGTATCCCATACACGTGTTGTATATATATATATATATATATATATATACCTATACCTAGTCCTATATGTATATATACATGCACGTATACACCATGTCGTTTTTCAGTGTGTGCGTGTGTGTGTTTCTACCTGAAACCTACGAACCTCTTCCAAGGTATTCATCTTCTGATATGTCTTCCTAAATCAGTCTAGTCCAGCCTAGGGTCATTACTAGGGCCCTACTCATTAAGAATCTAGGGTCACAACTGGTTTCTAAATGTCAAAAAGTACTATTCCTATCCTACGTTGCGGGGGTGCTAAACTCCATCCACCCGACTTCCCCCCGTAGATATACATCTACTCACCTGGTCCATGTCTGCCGAAGACGGTGTCTCCATCCTCCTCTTCATCGCCCGCAGTCCACGTGAGGGGTACCTAAACGCAAACATATAAATAGTATCGTAAACTGAATCACATACAAAAGTCAAAACGACGCAAGGAACAAGCATAGGTTAAAACCTATGTCCCGTCCACGCAAAAGCACCAAATATCGCTCGATATCGGCATACAAACTCCGATGGATCGAGATAAATATCAACAAATAACTCGTAGTTTTAAAACACATTACTTATATTATAAAACATGATTAAATCCATCGAAACCCTAAAATCCATCAAACCGTCCAATTTCGTAAAACCCGAAAATGCCAATTTACCGTTTTCTTCAAAACTTGACATTTAAATGAAACCGATGGTCATAAAACTCATTAAATAGCCTAACTAGATTATAAAAACCATTACTATATTTTTATTACACAATTTTGTATAAATTTGGAATTTCTAATTTACAACCTTTATAGATTTTCAACACTTTGCAATCTAAAATTTCATAATATCACAACCAAACATGATTTTACATGAATTCACTTACTAAACCACAATTCATGATGATGATAATATAATGAAACTATAATTTAAATTTTTAATCTCATATATTTAGGAATTTCCAAAACCTAGTTTCCGAAAATAGCAATTTTATTAGTATTTTCCAATTATCAAAAGAAACTAGTGATCAAACTAAGTTTTTCATTCCTTTAATATGCTAATATTCTCATTAAAACTACCATCTAATGATAACAACCTTAATAAGAATTTTATTTTACCCACAAACACATTTTGGAAAAATCTAGTTAGCTAAATAGCTTAATTAAAACAATTTGAATAAACAATTTATTATACAACAACCATGCATGATTTTTCCACTCTAAAAGATGTTAAACTAGCTATTATAACCTTATTTAATTAATAAAAACCACAACTTGAATTTACAAACCCTAACTTGAATTTTAAAATTTGCAACTAGAATTAATATATTAAATCTAATTATATTTAAAAGAAACAACTAATAACAATAAATAAAATGGAGAAGATTTATACCTCCAAACTATGAAATCCAAACATGAAAATGAGCCTCCAAAATGCATGCTTTCCCACTCCAAAATCCATGTAAAAATGAGCAAGAATAAAAGGGTAGGAAATAAATAGGATTTTGTACAATTTTTGTTGAATTTTGATGGATTTTTGATGTATTTTGGAGCAAAATAAAATGAGGAAAAAGGGGGGCTACCATGGGGGGTGAGGCCGGCCATTTTTTTGGAGGCGAGGGAGAGAAAGAAGAGGGTGAGAAAGTGTGTAGAAGTCTCCACCAAAATATCACTTCAATATGTCTTTTCATGCATTTCTTTATTTTCTTTTATTTCTTTACTATAGCAACTCAAGAAAACTCTAGAAAATAGGAAAAATTTGCAAATAAATTTTGCATGATACACACTAAATTATAACATGCCATGGTTCATTTTTACAAATTAAAACCATTCAAATTTGTAATTTACACTAATTTAGTGTAAAAATAAAGCTTATGTTAATATTTAAAATAATTAATTTAGGAAAAATATTTTATTAAACTAAAAATTTATAAGTGGCTAAATAAACACCATTTACTATTAATTACATAATTAAAATAGGTATTTTTGAAATTATAATGAAAAACAATTACGGTTTTGTTTTACGAAAAATACATTTTACTTTGCAGAAAATCATAAAATTCACTTATTCAATTTTATTCATTTAATTATTTATTTAATTATTTTTAGAATGTTACACCTAAACACACCCCTCTCACTCACAAATTCTTTCCAAACTCTCAAGAAAACTCTCTAGAATTTTTGTGTACAAGTGGAGTTAGCGAAGGACGAAACTCCGGTGATCTTCCGAAGACGACCCTAAGAGCTCCCGGCGTCGAAACGACGCACCGGAACCTACTTCCACTCCCCCTTCCTCTTTTCCAAGCTCTAATCCAATAAGTCCCTCCTCCCTCTCCTCTTTTCTATTCTTAAAACACGTATTTCTAAAACCTAACGGAAGCGGAGTTAATCTGACTTCCGTTCTTCTTAAAAAACTCCATCTTTTCTTAAATACAAACATGCTAAACCCTCACATCTTGACTATTAAACATTAAAAAAATATCATGAACAAGTTTCATAGCAAAATATTTCATACTGTAATTTTTATCGTACTTTTTCAGTAAAATACCATGTAGTTTAGTTTCGACATTAAAACATTATATTTCCTTGCTATACCTTTAGATAGATCACGAGGTAATGACCTACCTCTTCATAACACTCATATGCAACATAGCACGATACCTTTCGGGAACAAAGAATATGTGAATACGAATTTACAATTAAATACCTTTAACTTATAAAAACCATTTTCTACAAGATTACGTATTTTTAAACAAATCTTTGCAAACCGCCACTACAACCCATTTGGGGAACCCGTTCGGGATGGTGCGGATTATCATACATTCTCGGGCTTAGTAGTGCGATATGCAGACCTCCGCAAGGAGCATTCGGTCTCGAAAGATTTAAAATACAAATATCTTAAGAAAATGTGATTTTTAGATAAATAATAAATTTAATTATTTTATAAATATTTATATATGTATTATCAAAACATCTATTTTTGATATATTATAAATATTCCAACTTTTCTAAATCAAAAAGAATCATTTTACATGAAAATACCATACAATTCCATACAAGTTCAATACTTTACAATTAAATACCATGTATTATGAAAAATAGGTTTTATTCACTAGAAATGTCACATATATAAAATCTACATCTATGGAAACTCTAAAGACGATAATTAAATACTTAAGGTGTATTTTGAAAATTATACAAAATTATTTTTACATAAAACCCCCTCAAGTTTTATAAATTACAATAAGGACCCTAGTAAATATAGGTTTAAGCGGGACCAGTCTCTTGAGCCCCAGAGAGCCGGAGATATGGGTGCTTGTCTATTTAAGGTAGACAACTTAACAAACGGTGTTATCAACTCGGTAATCGTCTTTGAAAAAGACACAAATCCTGCCACCCATGTGCAGCGGTTATAGAGTCTCATTATAAATAATCTGACTTGAATATGATTCAAGTACAAACTACAATTCAATATGAATCCATGAATCCATATAATCAATCTGTTCCATTTATTCAATCTGTATTGACCGAACCGAACCATGGATATACCTTCCATCTACATGATTCTCCAGTTACATACATTTACTGATATCATGGTTTTGACAAGTCATCCATCTATACAAGACAGTACAATTTACAATATAATACAACAATACAATCAAGATATCGTGGGGTTTTAAGGGGTAGATTGGTACGGAAGATGTTAGAAGTGGCACGAGACTGCAAGATTTAAGACACCTAACCTGAATTCATTTGCTGTTGTACCGTGGCATAAACGATTCCTTGTATTCCATTTGCCGTTAGTCTCTGGCATACAGAGACTCCTCTCGTATACACCGGCCTCTTCTGTACCAAGCTACAAACAACAACGTTAACAATAATAATACAACTTTAAAAAACTACTCTCTCTCTCTCTCTCTGTCTATTCTATTTTATCCCTTATCTTTGGGACTTACCGAGCGATTGTTCGCTGACGACATTCCTTCTCTTTCTTCTTTGGAATGTTGGCAGGTGATTTGGATCTTCAGGAGATCGAGCCCACCAGTGAGGACTTGGATCAACTAGCCTATGACCCAGAGCTTTAGATTCATTGTACACATTTCATTTCAGTACTTTACTTTTCTGTTATGCCACCGTTTAGGCATTGCTTTCATTCGGATGTATTTACTTTTCCATGTACTGTAAAAAAATGTTAATAAATAAACTTGTTGTTCATTACATTTGTCTCTTGTGTATACTTCTTTTATATTGCTTAGTTACGCTCAGCGTATTTACTTCTGAGTAAATACGTAGCGGCCTCATGGCGTCCTCTGCCCGTATACTAGGAAGCGGGGCATGACAGGTTTTGTTGGTGGCCCATGCAGGTCAGAGCTGTATGGAACACTACCATGCAGTTCTGTTCTGCGTGAACAACCTAAGCAATATAACACAAGAACCAACAACTAAAACATTCTTTACAATTCATATTCCTTGAATCTTATCATTCCATATACTTTGAATCTGTCGTAACCAAAATTTTTCATTCAAGGTTATGCATTCCCCGAACAACACCAGCACCAACTTCAACAACACTCCACCTCCACTATCGATTACACTTGCCGTACCTGCTCCGACTAACGAGCCGACGGTTTTGCTTGAGTCAATTCGCAGCCTCCTAGAAGGACAACAGCAACAAACTGCTCTTTTAATGAACCGTCCCGAGGCAGAAGCACCTGGGGTGAAGCAATTCAGGGCTTTGCACCCCAAACAATTCTCAGGAAAGGAGAGTCCTCTAGAAGCTGAGGAATGGGCCCAGAGCATCGAAGACGATCTGGCAGTAGCACAAGTGCCAGAAATAGCTTGGGTCCGTGTTGCGAAACTGCAGCTCACGGACAATGCACGGGTTTGGTGGAAGGCGGAAGAAAGCCGTCTTGATCAACCCATCGAATGGAAGACTTTCCGAGACATGTTCGACGCAAAGTACTTCCTTGAGACTGCCAGGTTCGACATGGAACAACAGTCCATCCATCTGCAACAAGGTTCAATGTGGACCAAGTCAGTAGATGAATATGACGCTGAGTTCACCATGCTCAGTCGGTAAGATATGTCTCAATAATTCAATTTTTTCAATAAATCACATACTACACAGCTAACACAATACTTTAATAGATTTGCGGCACACCTGATACCGACGGATGAGATCAGAGCCCGTTGATTTCAACAAGGTTTGGATTCGGAGATCCAGGCTACACTAGCTGTTGGGATACCTAGGATGGCAACAAGGTTTCGGGTAGTATCATCCATGCCAAGTTTAAATTTTTGCCGTTCTAGATAACCCTAACCTAGCATTGATACTAGAAAATCAAACAAAACTACATGTTAACAACTTAACATCTAAGAGATTAGGGATTACAACCTTTGTAGTCCGTTCCTTCGCTTCATTAGCTCTGAGTTGAGGTCCCTTCGCTGCGATCATCAAGTTCCCATACTCTTGAGAGGCTCCATGAAGTGAATGATGCATGCTTGCTAGTAATCTTCACAATCAAAGATGATCTACCTTGAGGAATCACAAACCCAAGCTATTACTTCACTAATTAGAGATTAGTAAAGCTAACACACTAAACTATATGGCTAGTATAGAAGATGATGATGAAGTAGGAATTTTGCTCTCTTTAGTTTTCTTTTTCTCTCAAACATTCATCACAAATGAAAAAGCTAGAAAGCTTTTGTGAGGAGGAAGAAGAAGATGAAGTGTGATGAATGAAAATGAATTATTCTTGAGGTTAGAAATGCAACCAAGGGTTATGCATATCATGCTTAACCCTTATAGAGACTTGACCATGGGCTAGGATTAGGGTTTGGTAAACAAATATCCTAGCTAAATATCAAGAGAGTGGACTTGGTCAACACAAACAAATATCTTAACTAAAGTCCACAATTTTGATTTAACTAAAATGAAATATATTTCAAACCCTAATCTTAGCCATGGTAAGAATCCATAAACCCTAGTTGCATTTGTAACCTAACATGTTACAATTATACATATCACATATATATAATTATGTAACAAAAGAAAAGAATACATTTAACATATATCACGTATATATCAATGCATACAAAGTGAGAAAAAGAATTACTAAAGTGAGTTTATATTAGTTAATGTAATTTAATATATCACATATATAATTATACATTAAATTATCGAATCAATACTTGATCCGATAATCCGGCTTTATTACATATAACCGATTAATATAATATGTATCATTTTATCGAATCAACACTTGATCCGATGTCTCGGCTATATCACATATAACCGGCCGATATCACATATCGTGAGAATAGAATACGGTATCACATATTGTATTAATCTCGGTCCCGCACATATCACATATGTGCTCCTACTCCGTTTCGCCTGAGCCAGGAAACCTCTGTGTAGGACTCTAAAGACTCGTCAATACACCTGCAGTGGGTGATGATCATATCAAACACCCACAAGCTGCAAGCGGTCAGCTAAACGTAACAGCCACCCGGGTATTGAGCGATCAGAAGATCAACAAGCAAGCATGTACATGCTCCTGTGAATCCATATCAGTAACACTACCGTACAGTCTGGTCTCTTCGTCTGATATGTCGCATATCCAGTCTAGGGGTGGTAAACGTCAGACCCCAGTAACCGATAAGTCGTGTTAATGTGAGGCTCATAACAGGTCGAGAAACTACTGATAACACTTACCAGTAGATCTCCATATCAGCCCTGGCCATGGACTTCCAGTTATAGCCAATCGAACACAACGCAACATCAACCCTCAATATCGGGAGAGACGAAAACCCCTCATATCGCTCATTGCCTCCATGTGATTCGGGATTGTACCAAAAAGCCACCGTTTTGCACGTTCTCATGAACGTAGTAAGGTGGAAATCAAAGCACAGTAGGAATCACACAAGACTCTATGACGATCTTGGGTCTATAGACTAACCTGTACCAGTGTCACCAGGAACTGCTATCTGATGATAGGTATAATACATCTAGGAGTTCTCGGTGAGTCCGTTCAGTGTACCCAGTCTCCACTGAGCACCCGTACACCATCTTTGATGTCAAACACTAATGGATATGGGATCATCCATCGCCCATCATATGGGTCAAGATGCGTATACGCTAGTCTACTCTGGAGTATCGATGCCCTGTCTCGATACACCCTCGACTAGGAACAATTATAGGATGTACTCTTGGACTACCCTGGCCCCACTAGTATGATCTGCATCATAGTTCTAGTAGTCGAGTACATATCCTAAGGGCTTTATCAACATGTAAGAGCAAGACAGTAAACCAATACAAGTCAACATGTTTAGACAAAGTGAAACCGGATAGCATACTATCATATCGAGCAAGAAAGTCCTCTCTCTCTATATATCCAAGCATCTACTATAATATATATTATATGTACAACAATGGCCTCTAGGGCATATACATAACTAACAATCTCCCACTTGTACTAAGGCCAGCTGTTATAGTATCTCATACCCAACATCCCGAAGAGTATCTCAAATTGTGTCTGGGGTATGGCCTTCGTGAGTGGATCCTCAGTGTTGTCCTTCGGGTCAACTCTCCTGACCTCGATCTCACGGTGATCAACTATCTCCAGGATCAGGTGATACCGCCTCAGAATATGCCTGGATCTCTGATGGGACCTGGGTTCCTTGGCCAAAGCCATGGCTCCATTGTTATCACAATACAAAGGTATTGGATGCTCAATGGACGGAACCACTCCAAGTTCAGTTATGAACTTCTTGATCTAGACAGCCTCTTTGGCAGCATCGTTGGCAGTGATGTATTCAGCCTCCATCGTCGAGTCTGCCACGGTTTCCTGTTTGAAACTCTTCCAACAAACCGCCCCTCCATTGGGGGTAAAGACAAATCCCGAGTGCGACTTAGAGTCGTCCTTATCACTTTGGAAGTTCTAATCGGTAAAGGACTCTACCTAGAGTTCTCCGTTACCATACACCAAGAACATCTCCTTAGTCTTTCTTAAGTACTTGAGAATGTTCTTCACAGCTGTTCAGTGACTCTCTCCTAGATTTGCTTGATACCTACTCGCTACACTTAGTGAGTATGCTACATCGGGTCTGGTACATAGCATCGCTGTCATGACCCGAAAATTGGCATGTGACGGCACTAATACTACGCAACGCCTACAGACGTAACGCAGTAAAAGAAAGCCAAAACCCAGAAATCTAAACCATTAAAAAGACAAGAAAAGATAGTAGAAGTTTTGAAACATTTGAAATCACAATCTAAATTCTTTAAAAGCCCAACTTATTTCCTTTAAAATTTTGACAGCACCTCCTTTGTAAAAACTAGACCCAAAAATAGGTGCAACATAAATAAAAGTAAAGCATCCCCAAACGGGAGCAAAAACACGCCTAAAGGCGGAAAACAACCACCACAACAAATATACGACGCCGAAGCGAAGAAATAAAACACGATAGAAATGAAACTGTATAAAAGACAACAAGTCACAAATAATATACAATATCGTCCTCACACAAGTCTCTAAGTCAAACATGAAAGTAGTAGATGGAGAGTACAAGGATACAACGAATATACAATACAACACGAATAACCACAAAACCCACCTAAGCAAAACAACACACTGTGAGCCGATGCGGTATCCGTAGCAAAAGATGATAGATGAATAGCCTGCCTCGACTACTCTGGGGAACACCCTGCAAAACAACTGTGGTACAACGGGGGTGGGTTGCCAACTCGTGAATAGTAAATAACATATGCAGGTAATCGCAAGTATGCACGTACAACGCGAATCTAACATATGTATGTTAAAAGCAGTAACAGGTCATGCGAATGCAATAATCATGAAAGGTACACTAGACATGAAGCAATAACATATGATAAGCAGTATGCAATAATCATGCAATAATGATATGAAAATGTATATATGCAATAATCATGGAAGGTAGACTAGCAGGTACAACTACTCATGAAACAGTGCATATAAATAAAAGTATGTAAATGCAACAGTAATGAAAGGTACGCTAGCATGTACTACTAATACATGAAGCAGTGCATAAACAATAAATATGGAGTATGGAATAAAATATGTCATTTTCACGGAATCCCGACATCGTGGTAGGATCACAATCCAATAAGACAATCCAAATCCCAATTCCTCAAATCAGCCCCCAAATTGGCTATTATATCATATAAGTCTCACAAATCCTGAATGTACAATATCGAATAAATCTCATATATCCTGAATGTACAAATCAGCAATCTTATATATATATATATATCCTGTATCCAATCTCAAATAAATCCCTTATATCCCAAATCCGATATCAAGTAAAATTCTAACATCCTAACTATAATTGCAAGAATAAATATGATGATGTATATAATTTAATGTCAATACACATATATTAGCGTCCCATTCCACTAATATTGGTGTAAGGGCATATATAACAGCGGCCTAATCCCCTGTTATATATACAAAGAAGTAAAAAAGTCAATACACATATATTAGCGTCCCATTTCACTAATATTGGTGTAAGGGCATATATAGCAGCGGCTTAAACCCCTGTTATATATACAAAGGAGTAAAAAGAAATATCATGAAACTAATGTGTCAAGCATCGACACAGAAATGCAGGTCTATCAGGTGCTGTCACCACGACTGGCACCCTGATAGGTACGTATCATACGCTATCCCGAAAGCTCGAGTGCTTAGCTCTGACCCTCGCCTCTCGACGTATCTATACGTACATGAGTCCTGTCGGTATCCCCACAATAACCACCGAGTCATTGGTAATGTCACCGGTAGGTACTTGCCCACCTTCCAGGCTCAATCGGCATGGACCATCGATCATCTTGCCGAAGGGAACAGTACCGGGCCCCACCATGTACCCTCATACGGCACCCACTCCTCGTATGGAGTATATAATCAGAACCGATAAATTTCATGGTGGCTGCAGAAATATCATATCGAGGGAAACCGGGTTTTTCAAATAATGCATAATTTCATGAACTCCCACGGTCCCCAAATCCAGAAAACATCATGGAAAAATCCATATAACAATGCGAAAATCCATGAATATAATATATGCAACATAAAGCTGAAATGTAAGCATATAACGGAAAAGCCGCTAATTAACTGCAACAAGTTAATATAAATATCATGCGGTTTATAATTTATCCAAGTCTAAATAACACCAAGTAAAGGTAAACATGTAGCTGTAACCAGATATATGTATAAACATAAAGGTATAGCAAGGTATATGTATCTACCTATAAGTGATGATGTAGTATACCCCCTCGGGTATACGTGAAGTATGTGTGCAAGGTATACATGTAGCTATGTCTTAAAGTATGTATGTACCTATCACTAATGGTACAATACTCTATAGGTATACAGGTATCTAACATGTAAGTATATGAAGGCATATGTGTAAGCATGTAGGTATACCGGTATGCTATATGTCATATGCGATAAGAAATATGAATCAATGTCCCAATATCCCTAACCAAGCAATATCATTTCTATATGTGGGTTGTACGTGACATGGCAATTATTGACGGTGTGTGTGGCATGCAATCAGTGCTCGTACAACATGAATCGTCAATAATATGTGCAGTGTCCTAAGGATACTAGTCCAGGCACAACAATATCTAAGTAATAGGGTAAATGCGCAATTCTAAATATGACATAGAATATGCGATAGAAATAACATCTCTAGCTCAGATGCATAACGCCATGCGGGCGATTCCCCTGTAGATGTTAAATCTACTCACCAACGCTCCAAGCCAGGTGAAGTCTACCACCTGTTTTCCCTTGTAGCAGTGTCCGAAGTCCCCGCCTGCGAACCTGCAACATAATACAATAAAACAAGTATATATTAATAATAGACCCAAAATACATACAATCTACATGGACCAACACGACACACCTACGTACCCTAAAGGGTTCGTATTGTAGCTAACGCGTATAGCGACACTACGAAACCAACTCAGCGCAACAGCAACACGTATCACGCACCGTATCGGATAACGTATCGCACGAAACGAAACACTAGAAACACACAAGTGGTCCCAGATTTTTCTGTACTAGTAATTTATAAAAATTGCAAGTACCATGAGACTACAAATAACTCTAGAGACCCCTACCCAAAAACCCAACACCCAAGTCCCCAGTCTGGACGCAATTTGCGACCAGAAGCAATAAATCTGCGGCCCAATCATGATGGAATTGGTTCGTATTTTGTGGGTAGGTTCTAGGTCTCTACACTAGGCTACTGTCAAGTCAATTTTTGCAACAATTACTTGGTTTAACAGCAGATCATCCGAGACCCCAAAACGACACTAAAAATACGATATTTACCCGAAATGATACGATACGCGATAAAAACAGAAACTCTAAAGCTAATCTACACAAAACTAACTTAAAGAACAGAAAAGAAACATTACCTACTCAAAAGCACTCAAAGATCCAAGCTTTGTACACTCCAAGGCATCCAAGAGGCAAGTGATGGAAAAAGATGTGATTTTTGTGATGAAATTGTGAATTTGTGATAGATTTTGTAAAGAAAAGAGAGAGAGCTCAGTTAGAAAGAGAATGAGATGAAGAAATGAGAATGAGATAGAGAAATGAGAGAGGGTGTGAGGATAAGAGAGAGGGAGGCGAGTGTAGGGTGAGATTTTAGGTGAGTGTAACCATAGCATTAACTCTCCATCAATGCTTTCACACCACCATTGCCACTTCCTCACTTCCATATAAATCTCTCTCTCTCTCTCATACAAAAGATCTAGGGTGGTTAAGGATTGGATTAAACAAGGATTAGGTTAAGGGTCACAGTTGCTGAGAACAAAATTAGCACAAACAAAACCTCGCATTTACGTGCACACGTGCGTGAATGCTTATACTAAATAATAATAAATTATTAATTAAATGTTATAAAATGTGAAGAACCCGAATTGGTAAACTTTTTACAGTAAACCCGCATTAACGTTTAAACGAACACTAACCGAAATCTAAGGCGTTACAATCGCGTACATGATAGAGCCTACTGCCGAAGCATAGGGTATCCCTTGCATGCGAGCTCTCTCCAAATCAGTCTTAGGAGACATCTTTTTGGAGAGAGTGAGTCCAGAGATCATGGGTAAATACCCACGTTTGGATTCTTCCATACTAAACCTCCTTAGTATGGTGTCAATGTACCTGAATTGGGACAATCCCAGTATCCGTTTAGATCTATCTCTATAGATCTTGATTCCCAAAATGCAGGAGGTATCACCTAGATCTTTCATTGAGAATCTATGTGATAAGAAGAGCTTGACCGAGTGCAGCATAGGAATGTCATTTCCTATCAAGAGTATGTCATCCACGTACAATACGAGGAAGACAACCTTACTCTCCGCCACCTTCTTGTAAATATAAGATTCATATATATTCTTAATGAAGTCAAACTCTTTGACTACAACATTAAAACAGATGTTCTAACTCCGCGATTCCTGCTTTAACCCGTAGATGGATTTAAGCAGCTTGCACGCCTTTCCGCTGCTCCTACTGTCTACGAAGCCTCTGGCTGAGTCATGTACACGCACTCCTCTAAATCACCATTTAGAAAGGCGGTCTTAATATCCATTTGCCAGATTTCATTGTCATGGTATGCAGCAATGGCAAGTAGAATCCGGATGGACTTAAGAATAGCCACTGGAGAAAAGGTTTCGTCATAATCCATACCTGGTCGTTGACGAAAACCCTTTGCAACAAGTCTAGCTTTGAAAGTCTCAACTTTTCCATCTACTCCAAGTTTCTTCTTAAAGATCCATTTGCTCCCAATGGGTTTTACCCCTTCAGGATCAACTTCCAAAGTCCATACTTTGTTTGTGTACATGGATTCAATCTCAGATCGCATTGCATCCAGCCATTTCACAGAGTCCCCACTCATGATGGCCTGCTCGAAGCTAGTCGGGTCACCATCTTCCATGATGCAGTCCTCACTCCCACCATCTATGAGAAAACCGTAGTATCTCTCTGGTGGATGAGGAACCCTACTAGATCGACAGAGAGGCTGGGGTTCGTTGGGAACTACTGAATCCTCTGGTTCCACCAAATCTTTTGTTGCAGTTTGTGTGGCTGGAACTTCTTCCAGTTCTACCTCCTTGCCACTAATCTCTTTTGCAAGAAATTAAGAAGGTGGCATGTTGAGCAACAAACACTTTTTGCTCCTCACTGAGGTAGAAATGATATCCATACGAATTGCTTGGATATCCAACAAACTTGCAAAGAATTGATCTTGCTTCGAGCTTGTCCGGGTTTTTCTTTTTAACATAGACCGGACAACCCCATATCTTAACTCGTTTAAGAGATGGTCTCTTCTCATTCCATATCTCATATGGAGTGGTAGGCACTGATTTGGTTGGAACTCTATTGAATAGGTATATGGCTGTCTCAAGCGCATACCCCCAAAAGGAAATAAGCAACTCAGCAGTGCTCATCATAGAGCGCACCATATCTAATACGGTGCGATTCCTCTACTCTGATACACCGTTGTGCTGTGGTGTATATGGAGGAGTAAGCTGAGAGAGAATCCCATTCTCTTTTAGATAATCCAGGAACTCATTGCTCAAGTATTCTCCTCCTCGATCAGATCGAAGGATCTTAATACTTTTACCCGTTTGGTTATCGACTTCGTGCTTATATTCTTTGAATTTCTTAAAAGCTTCAGACTTGTGTTTCAACAGGAACATATGTCCGTATCATGAGAGACCGTCAGTGAATGTAATGAAGCACGAGGAACTATTCCTGGCATGTGTAGACATGGTGTTGGAGATAGTGCCCTCAGAGTCAATTATTGGATCACAGGCACGTGATTGCAATGATTGAGGGAGGACCTATCCCGGTAGGACAGTCTTACTCAAGATGATAGTATGCTATCTGGTTTATCTTTATCATCGTGTACTGCTTTAGGTGACCTGATAGGTCGCTATTACACGTTGATAGAGCCCCTAGGATTCTTGCTTGACTGCCAGCAGTATGAGGGCGATCATATACGTGAGAGCTGGTAGTCTATAAGATCATCCTTAAAAGGTCCCTAGTTGTGGGAGTTTCAAGACAGGGCATCGATACTCCAGAGTAGACTAGTGTATACAGTCGAGACCCCGACGAGGGGCGGTGGCCGGTCTCACAAGCCACTGGTGTCAGTTGGTTCACCTAAGATGTATACAGGTGCTCATTGGGTTATGAGTACACCGGATAGGACTCGCCGGGAACATGCTAGTTGGTCTTATACCTGACGTCAGATAACAGTTCCCTGGTGACATGTGTACAGGTTAGTTCATCGACCTGAGGATCGTCATTTGTCTCGTGTGAGTTCCCACTGTACTTTGATTACTACTCTACCACGCTCAAAGGAGACGTGCAAACAGGTTTTAGTTGGGTACAGTTGATTGTTAGGGTACGTGCGTGTTCAAGTTTAGTTTTAAATACCGCAATCAAGACGGTTTCGCTTGTAGCTAGCCGGTTGAGTACGGGTTGTCCGCAGGGAGATGGGAGTCTTTTTCAAAGTGTTTTAACGAGTTAAGTCCGGTTGTTCAGATTTTGTTTGTAGCTATCTAAGTGTTGAGTTGATAATTAAAGAGAGGTTGTTAGGGTTAGGATTAGGTTAGTTTGAGTTAGGAGTCTCCACATCTTTCGTTGCCCCACTTAATATCGGTGTTACGGTAATCGGCAACAACGGGGATTAGCACGACTAGGAAGGAACTTGCGAGTATAAGCTAGGCTTTCCAACGCATAGTCCTTCCTTTTGGTGCTTGTCCGTCCGTTCTTGGCTCTTATCCATAACCTCCGGTTAATTCAACCACAACCGGTCTCACTACGGAATCACCGCTATCATGTAGGATAGGGTGCCGTAAGGAGCGGATTGTGGTTCAATTAACGGGAGTTGATTTAAGTTGTTGGGCAAGGAAAGAGTGAGAGAGATTTCCTTCTCTCAAACTTCCCTTATCCTACCCTAACAAGTATAAAACTACTCACACTTCATAATACGGAAAAACAAAACAAAACAAAAGAGGAAGATAGAAAGAAGGAGATTAGAAGAATACGACTAACTATTTGCGACCTCACCTTGGCGAGGATCGAGCGTAAGTATCATTGTCGTATGAATGATAAAGAAAAAGAGAGAAGAAAGAAACAATCAAGCAAATAACAACAACTACTTAACAATTAAAATTACAACAAATTACAACAAGTAAAGAAAGAGACAAGCATGATAATAAAAATGGTCTTCTTTATTCATCACTCTTCACTCAAAAGCTCACTTACAAGTTTAATGGAGAAGAGGTGAGAAGAGGAAGAAGAACATGTAAACTAAAACCTAGCAAAAAGAAATACAAGAATGGACCCTTTCCTTCACAAAGTTCTGGGCTATTTATAGGCCAGAGAATGAAACCCTAGGGCAACCACCAGACCACACACTAAAAGACCAAAACACCCCCCAAAAATGTGCAGGCTTGGCGCCTAAACGGCCGCGGATCCGCGGCCTGGGCCCACCTTTTGCCGCGGATCCGCGGCCTTATGGTCGAATTGGGCTTTCATCTTTCTTGGGCTTCCCTGGTTTGCTTTGTACATTATTCTGGCATATGTATTTTCTCAATTTGGCTCCCCGATTTTTCCAGAATTTCTGTTGAGGGAAAGGTGGACTTTTTGTCAAGATTTTGTCATGATTGCCTCGAGCTCCGCGTAGATCTCTTGGATTTTGTGCTACCATTGAGCCTTGTGCATGAAGGTGACATTGATTTGACATTTTGTCTTCCTAAACTGGTATCTGGCAACATACGGATGACGAGCGGAGACCGTGTTTTCTCAGTGGTTGGCAGGAACCCGGATTTTGTTGTGTTTTCCATGAATTTCACCGTTTTAGAACCGAGAACCTGTATCCTGCAATTGACTAGCAAACACGGCTCAAGAGTATCTACCGATATGCAATGTGATAAAAATTGGGCGGTATGAAAATGCAAAAATCTGATATGAACAAATACCCCCAAACTTATCATTTGCTCGTCCCGAGCAAAGCCCATTTATTCACAAAAAATTTCCTAACCTCACTTTCGCAGGGAACGCGATTGCACTGAGCATGTGCAACAAGCCGTTAAACCTCTAGGTGTCCCTAGTAGGAGGAGTGTTGTCTCCTGAGGGTTTTTAGCGGATACTACCCACAAAATCCGGTCAAGTTGGTTTTGTAAAATAACTAAGCTTCAAACCCTAAAGTTTTGTTTTTAGAAAATAACAATTCTATAATCCTAAGTCTAGATCATCGAACCTTTATTTTTCACACCTCACTTCTTATTTAACTACAGATTTTATATGTCTTTACGTGCAGTGCGTATAGTGTCGTTAAGTTCCCGAAAGGTCGATTAAAGTCATCATGTCGCACAATAAAGCCCAGATAACAATTTTAAAAGGATCACATAAGTTTTATAACGAGTTAAGCATTTTTCAAGTTTCGTTTTCCAGTAAGGTTTCAACTTCAGAATTTCTATCTTCCTTAACAGGAAACTAAGTCGTATTTTTCACTCCACCTTTTTCTTGTTTTCATTTCATACACACCTCTGTGAACGTGCAATAGTCTTTATCATAGAGTAAAACCTTCATATCTCCGTTAAAATTTTTATAAAAGCCTGTCTTTTATCAAGATTATTCTCACACAAAGAACCGTTAGGAATTTTAACTCGGAGAGAACACTTGCTTGACTTTGTTTTAAACTGGACTTTCTAGGCTTCTTAGCGAGCTTTGGGCCAATGCACCCAAACTAGTTGATTTTAGGGCATTAGGTGTAGAAACACCCCAGCGGACTTAATTACTCAAGTTACCTAGGTCCAAAAACAAAAGACAGTTTGGCGTGAAAATCAGATGATTTAATACGAACGGAGATATAACCGGCAGTTCATATATTTTTTTTTGGATAAAAGATGTGTCTAATGGGTTTGGTGTGTAATCATTCCAATCAAGTTTTAGATGGGTTATTTTTCAGACTTAGCTCCAATTACGGCATCAATAACATTCCTTCATGTTCGCTTTACTTCATAAACTATTCTTGACATTACTTATTTCAGAACAAACCTATTTGATCCTCAGAAAATCATTTATCCGTTTAAAAGTTTAAACATGAAAGACTTGTCATCTAATTCCCAAAATCTTACGACACGTGTAGTGTGATGTAAAGACGTATATCAGCTATAGTTAACTTCAAAGGAGAGTTATCTTTCAGGTTTTCAAAATCCAAACATAAGATCTAGTTATTCCTATTTTTTCAAACAAAAACCGTCGAATGTTGAATCAGAGTTCTTCCACAAGCTAACTTGACAAAAAAGTTTTTATATTTTTTTAGAAATTTTTTAAATTTTTATGGATTTTATGGATATTAATATGCAGATGCAAAATATACATATGAATGCGAAGGTAAGAAATACGTACCGAGCGTACCCCCAAACTTAAACTGGACAGTGTCCTCACTGTCGTAGCATGAAGAGAGCAGTTGGAAGGTTCAAAATTGTCGGTTAGTGATACACAAACTTTATTTGTTTTTGTTTTTAAAGAAAAGAAAAAGAATATACACAAATATAAACAAAATGGTTTGTACATACCCCCAAACTTATTTGGAACAGTGTCCACTGTTCTTGGCTGGATAACCGAAGTTTGGAGGTAGGCAGAGGAAGATCATTCAGGGTAAACCGGCTCCTGTAAGAACATGAGCTCCTCTGTTGGTTCGGCGCTAAGGTACGGTTTGCATCGGTGTCCATTTACCTTGAAGAGTGAACCGTCCTTTGGATTTTCCAAATCCACAGCGCCCTGCGGATACACATTCCGCACAAAATACGGCCCTTTCCAGCGAGATCGGAGCTTTCCTGGATGAAAATGAAGTCGGGTGTCGTAAAGAAGTACCTGCTGACCAGGTACGAAGGTTTTGCGCAAGAGGTGTTTATCATGAAACACCTTCGTTCGATTCTTAATGACAACCGCGTTGTCGTAAGCCTCATCCCTAAGCTCGTTCAGTTCGTTCAGCTGCAGCTTCCGATGGCTGCCCGCATCCTCCAGAGACAGATTCAGCTCCTTTATCGCCCAAAATGCGCGATGCTCGATTTCGACAGGAAGGTGGCAGGCTTTTTCGTACACAAGCCGATAGGGAGACATGCCAAGGTCGGTCTTATAAGCGGTTCTAAATGCCCAAAGGGCATCAGTGAGTTTCAGAGACCAATCCTTACGGTTCTTGGAAACCGTCTTCTCCAGTATCTGCTTGATTTGCCGATTTGAAACTTCGGCCTGCCCGCAGGTTTGGGGGTGGTAGGGCGTAGAAAGCTTATGATTAATGGAGTATTTCCGCATCAAGGCCTCGAAATTCCTATTGCAGAAATGGCTTCCATTGTCGCTAATGATCGCTCGGGGGTGCCCAAACCGTGAGAAAATGTTTTCTTTAAAGAACCTAACGACAACCTTGTTGTCGTTAGTTCGGCTGGGCACAGCCTCGACCCATTTAGAGCGTAGTCAACAGCTAGAAGAATGTACAAGTTCCCAAAAGAGCTGGGAAACGGCCCCATGAAGTCTATCCCCCAAACATCGAAAATCTCTACAACCAAGATTGGTTGGAGCGGCATCTCGTTCCTCCGGGTTATCCGGCCCAAGTGTTGGCACCGGGAGCAAGTCTTGCAATAGTCATTAGCGTCTTTGAAGAGTTGTGGCCAGTAGAAACCACATTGCAAGATCTTCTCAGCTGTCTTTCTGGGCCCAAAATGCCCGCCACACGCTTGATCGTGGCAAAATGACAGCACACTCTTGAATTCCTCATCGGGGACACACCGACGAATAATCTGGTCGGGACAGTACTTGAACAAGTAGGGTTCGTCCCAGTAAAAGTGTTTTACTTGGGATAAGAAGCGAAGTCTGTCCTGACTCGACCATTCGGTCGGTAATAATCCCGTGGCCAAATAGTTCACAATATCTGCGAACCAGGGTTCGCAGGATACTGTCAAGAGTTGTTCATCCGGAAAAACGTCGTTAATCGGAATTGGAAGCGAGGGCGAAGAAGGAAGTCGTGAGAGATAGTCGGCAACTACGTTTTCACATCCTCTTTTGTCCTTAATGACAAGGTCAAACTCTTGAAGCAAGAGGATCCAACGTATTAACCGAGATTTGGCATCTTTCTTCGCAAAAAGATGGCGCAGAGCTGAATGGTCCGTGTAGACAATGACTGGAGAGCCGATGAGGTAGGGCCTGAACTTTTCTAAAGCAAATACAACAGCTAAGAATTCCTTCTCAGTTGTTGTATAATTTAGTTGGGCGTCGTTCAGGGTCCGGCTCGCGTAATAGACTACGTGCGGCATCTTGTTGATGTGCTGTCCAAGGACAGCACCGATGGCAAAGTCGGATGCATCGCACATAATCTCGAATGGGTGCGTCCAGTCAGGGGAAGAAAGAACGGGAGCAGAAGTGAGTGAGCGTTTCAGTGACTCGAATGCAGTCACACAGCTCGAGTTGAAGTCGAAAGGTGTTTCCTTGGCCAGCAAAAGCGTCAAGGGCCTAGCAATCTTGCTAAAGTCCTTGATAAACCGTCTATAAAAACCGGCATGGCCAAGGAAGGCTCGGATATCTCTGACGCATCGGGGAGGAGGCAGATTGGAAATGACCTCAATCTTTGCTTTGTCAACCTCTATGCCATTTTGCGAGATGATATGTCCTAAGACAATACCTTCGCGCACCATGAAGTGGCATTTCTCCCAGTTCAAAGTGAGATTCTTGTCCTTACATCGGGTAAGGACAGCGTCAAGATGCAGCAAACACTCGTCAAAGGAGTCGCCGAAGATGGAGAAGTCATCCATGAAAATCTCCAAAAATTTTTCCACCATGTCAGAGAAAATTCCCATCATACACCGCTGGAAGGTAGCGGGCGCATTGCATAACCCAAAGGGCATGCGTCGATATGCAAACGTGCCGAAAGGACAAGTGAAAGTGGTCTTGTCCTGGTCTTTTTCGGCGATGGGAATTTGATTATAGCCAGAGTAGCCATTAAGAAAACAATAGTACTCATGTCCGGCCAATCGTTCCAGCATCTGGTCAATGAAAGGTAGCGGAAAGTGGTCTTTCCGCGTTGCGGCGTTGAGTTTTCTGTAATCAATGCAAACTCGCCACCCGGTTTGGGTGCGAGTAGGGATTAACTCATTCGCCTCGTTGGTTATGACCGTGATGCCCGACTTCTTGGGGACAACATGAATGGGGCTAACCCACTGGCTATCAGAGATAGGGTAAATGATACCACTATCTAGACATTTGACGATCTCCTTCTTCACAGCCTCCTTCATGACTGGATTAAGACGTCTTTATGGATCCCGGGCTGGTTTGGCATCATCCATCAGATGAATGTGATGCTCAACGATCAGGGGACTAATCCCCTTGATGTCCGCCATGGACCAGCCAAAAGCTTGCCTGTTGCTGTGCAAGACCGTGAGAAGGGCTTTCTCTTGCTCTGGAGCTAGAGAAGCCGAAATGATGACAGGGAGGGTCTCGTTCTCACTTAAGTAAGCATACTTAAGGTGAGACGGCAACGGCTTGAGTTCGAGCGTTGGAGGTGAAATGATGGAAGGCAAGACCGGTGCAAAGGTCTCGAACTCAAAGGACTCCAGCAAAGGTTCAAAACGAGTGTAGGCAACCGAGTCGGATGGTTCAGGTAACTCATCTTGGAAGTCGAAAGATTCAAACTCGGGTTGTGCGCGGCTAAGATCGTTCGAGAATGTGAAACACTCATATTCGTTATCGGGCGCAGAAACAGCAGCAGGTTCCAAGAGAAACGCACTAGTGGCGTCAAGATTATCGTGATCAAACAGAAACTCCTCGAATTCACACTCTTCTGGTGTGATCTCCTGGATCGAACAGACATCCAGTATATGAGCATTAGGTTCGGCGGGCTGATTCCCTAACCTAAAAATGTTGAGTTCAATCGTCATGTTTCCAAAAGAGAGGTTCATCGAACCATTGCGACAATTGATCACAGCATTTGAGGTTGCGAGAAATGGGCGACCGAGTATCACCGGAATTTGATTCCGGGGGTTAGCTACAGGCTGTGTATCTAATACAATGAAGTCAACGGGGAATATGAAGTCCCCGACTTTTATCAACACATCCTCTAGCTCACCCCTAGGGTGGGTGATCGATCGGTCGGCCATTTGGAGAGTGCAGTGTGTGGGTTTCAACTCTCCGACGCCTAATTGCTCGTATACTGAATACGGAAGCAGGTTAACACTGGCACCAAGATCTAATAGTGCGCGGTTGATGTTCTTATCCCCAATGGTAATTGAAATCGTAGGACAGCCAGGGTCCTTCCGTTTTTGTGGTAAAGATTGGGTAAGGGCATCACTCACAGCACTAGCCAAGAAAACTTTCTTGGGTATCTGAGACTTCCTCTTTTTCGTGCACAAGTCCTTTAAGATTTTCGCGTAGGACGGGACTTGTTGGACAACATCTAAAAGAGGAATATTAATGTTAACCTGCTTGAATAACTCCAGAATCTTCTCCATTTGAGGATTTTGTTTATTAGACCTCAACCGGTTTGGAAATGGAACATTTTGAAAATTGGTTGAGTCTAATGCTGGAGGAGGAGATTTTGGAGTTGGAACGGATCCCAGAATAGGTGTTTTCGTGGAGTGAGAAGTGGGTCCGTTCAGAGCAGAAGAAGAGGAAGGAGAGCCTGTTGAAGAACGGAGAATAGGCTCGGAAGACGAAGAAGAAGAAGGAGAAGAAGAAGCGGCGGCCGGGGTGTCATCGTTGATTCGCTTGCCAATGTTGTTTTGCAGCATCCTTCCCGATCTCAGTGTAGTCACGGCACTCACATTATGGTTTTGTTGTTCAAGAGCAACATGTGCATTATGTGGGTGACCGGGATTTGGAAGTGGCTGGGACGGGAGCTTCCCCTTCTCTCGCTCGCTCAAGGCCGCGTTCAGCTGTGCAATCTGGGCCTCGATGGTCTTGATGCTCTGCCCGTGTGCGGCGGTGTGTTGCACTAAAGATTGGATCGAAGACTGGATGTTGGCGGTGGATTGAGTCGATTGTTTAACAAACGCCTCCAGACTTCGCTCGAGCGAGGAAACCTTATCGTTGTTAGACGGAACAAGGTTGTTTGGTGGAAAAGAATTGTTCGGTGCAAAGTTGTTCGTCTGGTTTTGGTAAGGTTGGGGTTGGAAGGGCTGCTGATACTGAGTTTGTTGTTGCGCTTGTTGTTGCGGTGGAGGGGCCCTTTGGAAATTGTTGCCCTGGAATTGATTCTGATTCTGATTCCAGGCGAAATTGGGGTGGTTCCTCCAACCGGGATTGTAGGTGGAAGAGTATGGATCATTTCTCGGTCTTTGCTGGAATGCATTAACCTGATCCTGTCCTTGCGATGGTGGATTGTAAGGACACTCTTCGGTCAAGTGAGAAGGATCGGAACAACAAGCGCAGATGGTACGAAGGGGGAGAACAGGGGCAGGAGTAGGAGAAGAAAATTTGCTCTCTATTGCTTCAAGCTTTTTTGTTATTGCAGCCATTTCAGCTCTCATCGCAATAGAGACATCAAGCTGGTGAATTCCTACCCTAGACTGACCGGTAGAAGTGGAGGTAGAAGAAGAAGAAGAAGAAGTCGGTCTGGTGCTCTCCCACTGTAGCGTTTGCTCCGCAAGATCGTCAAAGAACTGCCACGCTTCCTCGTCAGATTTCGATAGGAAGTGGCCCTGACAGATGGTTTCCAGCAACTGCTTCGTTGCTGGGTTCAGTCCCTCGTATAAGGTTTGGCAGAGTTGCCATTTCTCTATACCGTGGTGAGGAAACTGAACAAGAAGGTCTTTGTATCGGTCAAAGCATTTCCAGAAGGGTTCAGAAGGAAGCTGGGAGAATTGGTTGATTTCATTTCGAATTCTTACGGTCTTATGATTTGGATAGAATTTTTTCAGAAACGCTTTAACAAACTCGTCCCAGCTGGTGATTGAGTGGGAAGCGGTGCTATACAGCCATTTTTCAGCAAGATCGCATAAAGTGAACGGAATGACCCGTAGACGTATAGCATCGTCTGACAGCTGGGTGGTTTTCATCATGGCACAGACATTTTGAAATTTATTGATGAAGATATAGGCATCTTCAGTTTCAAGCCCATGAAAACGTGGAAGCATGTTGATGAAATGGGGCTTAATTTCAAAGTTGTCCCCATTGGCCGGAGGAAGAGAAAGGCAGGTGGGAAGTGCAGAACGGGTGGGGTAGAAACGATCCTGGAGCGCAATTCGCTGCGGCGCTACAACAGGCGGAGGTGGTGGGTGAAAATGGATTTGGCGACAAAAGGGCAAGTTTTTATAAAAGTTTTTGATTTTTTCCTTTTTTTTTTTTAGAAAGAGATTTACAGAAGTATGTACGGAAATACGGCTTAAGCAATCACAAACAAGATATGCACAATCACACCTAGATCTAGGGTAACCTAGGTCTACTAGACCTGCTCCTGAACTTGATTTTCGAAGTTAAACAGTGTCGAGAAACAGGCTTAAAAATACACCGATCACGGGGCCAGGTAAGTGCAGAGATAAGGGGAGGTTGTCCAACGCTTTCACGAAGTTCCTTAATTAAATAACCCTTTCTCTTTCGGCGGTTGCGCCTTTAACACTTTCCTAGACACCCCGTAAACAATGTACGGTTAAGCGAGGTTCTAAACACGGTTTATCTTCTCCTAATGAGCGCGAAGTCCTTAGGGCTGAAGTCTAGTATTTTTTAATTTACAATGGACAATGCATATGCTTTAGTGATTTTTGGGGTCGTGGGAAGGGTGATGAAATCCCCACCCAATCTGGATTGGTTTCAAGCCCCTTAAGTCCGTATTAAAGAAATGCAAAGCAATAACAAATCAACTGCAAACAATTTTTATTTGCGGCGCAAAGAATCCTGCACAAGAACAGTTTATTGGAAGGGGGAGAAGAGTTTGCGCAAAGAAGGCTGCAGAAACACAGTTCAGTGGAGTTCAGAGGAGTGGAGAGAGGCAGAGGGACTTACAGAGAAAATTTGGGGCTCTGAAGCCACGAAGTGGCCGCGGATCCGCCGCCTATTCCCCTCTATTGCCGCGGATCCGCGGCAGGAAGTGGGTATTGGGCCATCAATTTTCTGGTGTGGGCTCTGTTTGGTGGGCTCTGTTTTTCTGGATGTGTGGAATGCTGAGTTGCTCACTGTATCTACTCTAGATTTTACCGTAGACCGGATGCTTCGTTTTTGTCCGTCGCGGTGTAGCCGCGAAAATGTGGGTCTATCTTCCCACGTCTTTGGCACTGTACTTGAACTCCGTATTTCCAACGTCTTTGGCGTCGATCTTGAGCTTCGTATTTCCTGCACACTTGCACAAAAACTAATCAAGAATAACAAGATGGTTTTTTTTTTTTTACAAAATATGTATTTTTTTTTCGTTTTTTTTATACTTACAAATTAACCCGAAATTGCACAAGGAAATAAACTACCGTCTCCCCGGCAACGGCGCCATTTGATTGTTAGGGTACGTGCGTGTTCAAGTTTAGTTTTAAATACCGCAATCAAGACGGTTTCGCTTGTAGCTAGCCGGTTGAGTACGGGTTGTCCGCAGGGAGATGGGAGTCTTTTTCAAAGTGTTTTAACGAGTTAAGTCCGGTTGTTCAGATTTTGTTTGTAGCTATCTAAGTGTTGAGTTGATAATTAAAGAGAGGTTGTTAGGGTTAGGATTAGGTTAGTTTGAGTTAGGAGTCTCCACATCTTTCGTTGCCCCACTTAATATCGGTGTTACGGTAATCGGCAACAACGGGGATTAGCACGACTAGGAAGGAACTTGCGAGTATAAGCTAGGCTTTCCAACGCATAGTCCTTCCTTTTGGTGCTTGTCCGTCCGTTCTTGGCTCTTATCCATAACCTCCGGTTAATTCAACCACAACCGGTCTCACTACGGAATCACCGCTATCATGTAGGATAGGGTGCCGTAAGGAGCGGATTGTGGTTCAATTAACGGGAGTTGATTTAAGTTGTTGGGCAAGGAAAGAGTGAGAGAGATTTCCTTCTCTCAAACTTCCCTTATCCTACCCTAACAAGTATAAAACTACTCACACTTCATAATACGGAAAAACAAAACAAAACAAAAGAGGAAGATAGAAAGAAGGAGATTAGAAGAATACGACTAACTATTTGCGACCTCACCTTGGCGAGGATCGAGCGTAAGTATCATTGTCGTATGAATGATAAAGAAAAAGAGAGAAGAAAGAAACAATCAAGCAAATAACAACAACTACTTAACAATTAAAATTACAACAAATTACAACAAGTAAAGAAAGAGACAAGCATGATAATAAAAATGGTCTTCTTTATTCATCACTCTTCACTCAAAAGCTCACTTACAAGTTTAATGGAGAAGAGGTGAGAAGAGGAAGAAGAACATGTAAACTAAAACCTAGCAAAAAGAAATACAAGAATGGACCCTTTCCTTCACAAAGTTCTGGGCTATTTATAGGCCAGAGAATGAAACCCTAGGGCAACCACCAGACCACACACTAAAAGACCAAAACACCCCCCAAAAATGTGCAGGCTTGGCGCCTAAACGGCCGCGGATCCGCGGCCTGGGCCCACCTTTTGCCGCGGATCCGCGGCCTTATGGTCGAATTGGGCTTTCATCTTTCTTGGGCTTCCCTGGTTTGCTTTGTACATTATTCTGGCATATGTATTTTCTCAATTTGGCTCCCCGATTTTTCCAGAATTTCTGTTGAGGGAAAGGTGGACTTTTTGTCAAGATTTTGTCATGATTGCCTCGAGCTCCGCGTAGATCTCTTGGATTTTGTGCTACCATTGAGCCTTGTGCATGAAGGTGACATTGATTTGATATTTTGTCTTCCTAAACTGGTATCTGGCAACATACGGATGACGAGCGGAGACCGTGTTTTCTCAGTGGTTGGCAGGAACCCGGATTTTGTTGTGTTTTCCATGAATTTCACCGTTTTAGAACCGAGAACCTGTATCCTGCAATTGACTAGCAAACACGGCTCAAGAGTATCTACCGATATGCAATGTGATAAAAATTGGGCGGTATGAAAATGCAAAAATCTGATATGAACAACAGTCCCATGCCACATGGAGGCAGTGAGCGGATTTTCGGGGGTTCGTCTCTCCCGGTATTGGGGGTGAGGTCGTGCTCTGTCTAGGAGAGCCAGAACATGAAAAGTCCTTGGCCAAGGCAGGAGATTTACTGGTAGGTATTCCAGTAGTATCTCAGGGTGTTCTGGGCTGATCTCTGACACGACTTGTACCGCTTTTGGGGGTCTGACTTTTACCAACCCCCTAGGCCCGCCAAGCGATGCTCATAGACGAACGGACCGGACTGTACGGATATTGTCACTGACAGGCTCAGTAGGGTGTCATGATGAGTTCGCTCATCGACGTCCCTTTTTGTCAATAGCTGGTAGCCCGTCACGTATGGCTAATACCTCTGATGTGCTAGTGGTTAAATTCACAGCCATAGTATTGACGAGTCTTTAGAGTCCCCCACATTCAGTTGCTCAAGTTTTCGGGCGAAACACTGTAGAGGCCGTATGGAGATATGGCAGGGTTCGATCAGACACGTGCGGTATTGCACGGATCCTGATCGGACGGTTTATACTAGCGGGCTTTGGTTTAAGCCGGATCCTAGTATAGTACAGTGTAGATTTTGTCTCTTTGCATTTGTATTTCGGTCGGAATACAGATGCGGGTGTGTATACACAGTATCAGGGTTTTTCTGTAATTTATTACAGGACCAGTTTTCTGGAGTTGCCAGTTTGCTTTCCGTTTCGGCCATATTTCTTTGTATCTTTCATTGGCCGAAGTTTGGTGGAGGAGGGCTTATTTGCATTTGTGCAAATAAGCATTTATGGAGGGTGGTCTTTGCATTTTGTTGCATCATGATGGTTTTCATGATGGGTGCACCATCCATTGACTTGATTAATCCATCATTGTTTGACTTTGTGATGAGATGGTAGGTGATTGAGTGTTGGACTTGGTTTGGTGATCATGATTCATTATGATAACCATTTTTTCTTTGGCTTGCATGATTGCTTCTTCCCCCTGGACATTTTTGCTACACTCTCTCATTCTTGAAAAAGCTTTGGCCGGCCTTTTCTTATGGGGGCTGTCCCATCTTTTTGTAGTGGGGAATTGATCTCTATTTGCTTAGAAAAATCCTATACCTCCATCTCAAAAAGGTTCACTTCATCCCTCAACAAAATGGCAACTTCCCTACAACCCCAATTGAGACAGAGTTCTACACTATTCTACAGCAAACCTTGGGCACGTCGACTCGCCAACTTCGTGCCCGAGTTGCCTCGGACCAGAGGTGGGAGCCCGTAAAAGAAGCCGGCGACATGGTGCCCTTCCGGCGAGGAGATGGAGACCGGACATTCCGCGGGAGATCGGGACGACGACGAGAAGACCGAAGGACACGGATCGCTCTGTATATCTCTCTGCCCCCTCTCTAGTTTAGCTAGGACAAGTTTAATGGCCCGATTCGGGTTTATAGTGCGCGGTGGTGCCGGTTTGAAAAATTAAAGTAAATCACCGCTTCCGCATTCCGGCATCGGATTGACGGCCGGGGCGCCGCCGTGCACTTACAGTGGTATCAGAGCCTCGCCATTAACCTAGTCTAGCTTGGTCTAATGTGTTTACTCTTTCGATCGAACAAAATTCCAAAACCTGTATTTTTCCTTGCATCAGTTCTCTGTTAAAATTTTTTGGGCTCTAAAAATTTTTCAGTGTGTTGCAGAAGTATGTACATGGAATTTTAAGCATACTGTAAAAATTCGATGCACTGATTCCCTAGAACGACCGCGGAACCGCGGCCAAACCCCTGTTTGGGCCGCGGTTCCGCGGCAATAAGAAGGAATCATTGCACCAATTTTTTACAGAGGCCTCCTGACTTGAAAATAGGGTTTTTGGAACATTCTTTTTGGGCCCAGAATTTCTTTAAGTGCTACAGTAATGCTTGGGGGCCCACTTAGGAAAATTTGATTGATCGGATATTTTAAACACATTAGTTCACAGTATTTACATTATATCTGCGACCGTGAATGTCACTTGATCGGTAAATCCTGTTTAACTGCTATAGCCCGGTTAGACGGATTTACGAACGTGACATTCACGTTGATGTTCTGTGTATTGCTGTGATGTTGCGGATTGGTCGTGGGGGATAGCCTGAATGCAATGCTAGTACAGTTTTTGTTGTATTATGTACATTTGATATTGCGGGGCGAGCGTCCGACATGTGGACTGCCGTCACTGCCTGTTGTATATTATTCTTTTGGGGTACGACCAGGTTGCGGTCGATGTACCCGTTGTATGTATATTTTACTTTCTGTACTAGGATTACCCCGCGGAGGGGTGCACGAATAGCCGGGTTCTAGAGGGCAACGGGCTCGCATCTCATGGCATTGAGACGGAGGGGGCTTACCCTAGAATTGGCGGGCTATTCGCCGCACTCATAGGGGGTACATGTTGACCCAGGAGGGGTGCCCAAGTTACCGGATTCCGTGAAGTGCTGGGTGGTCCATTCACGTTGCTGAAGGGGGTTGCCCCGCTTCAGGTTTTGGCAGGTAACTTGCCGTGCCCGTAGGGGTCTAGGATTTCATTGCACAGGCTATCCATACGACCAGGGGAACGTCGGGTTTCAGCAGTGGCTCTGTGAAACCCGGGGATCCCAGATATCTGTATTGTTCTGTGATGCTTTACATTTATGTGATGTTGCATTTTATCACGCCTTGAGCGAAAATTATATATTGATATATATATATATATATATATATATATTAGTAGATGTTGTATATGTTTTGTGTCTGCGCTAGTCCAGTCCCCGCTCTGTCGTTAGTTAGCTAACCTAACGGGTAATGATGGGACCCAGTGGCGAATGCGGATGGCATATACGTACATCAATATATTTTCGTTCTTTGTGGTGTGATCAATTGATGGGACTGCGTTGATTCGGATCAATGAAAGTTAAAAATAAACCTAATCTGATGTTGTTGGAACACTTTTCAAAAAGCTGTTATTGCAAGGACGTTCTCTTTTGTTTTGCATCGTGGTATTCAGTTGGAATATCCTGCTCCTCAGTCGACGAGGCAAGGGCCGAGATCCCTTCACCGGGAGTGACCCCTTGGACAAAAAGTTTGCGTCAGGGCAATAACTTCACTATAGAAGATTATTTTTGATTCGCACCGTGGTATTCAGTTGGAATATCCTGCACCTCATTCTACGAGGAAAGAGCCGAGATCCCTTCACCGGGAGTGACCTCTTTAGCAAAGGTTTTCGTCACTATATTTTTATAAAGCTATCCGTTCCTTCAACGATATCAAGTTCATTACGTTAAAGGTTTTCGCCAGAAACCATTCGTAGCCCTCCGTCGTTTCATATGTGTGGTCAATAGTATTCAAGCTGTGTATGTTGGCCAAAGTCAAGGCACAGTGATTGGTAGCTATTGGGTATTCATATGCAGCATAGATAGATGCGTTGGTTTGGGGCAGTCGTACTACTATTTTGGCCAAAGTCAAGGGTATGTATGGGTGGGCTCAAATTAACCTGGAGAATGACGGGTAGAACTTGACATGTGACTTATGATATGTTGGCCAAAGTCAAGGTCATAAGAGCATGGGGTAAAAATCACATCGGGAGTTTCTAAAGAAACTGAAACTTGCCAGATATGCGCATACCTTCTGGAGTGTGATAGCGTGAGTGGATTCTATCACGTTATCATGCGATGATAGTTGGATCCCGATTCCCACTGATGAGTTAGTTTACTCCTCGGGTGACCCCGACTAATTCTTCTTTCAGGTTTGGAGGAGAGTTTAAGGTTACAATGGGAGGTTTCCGGATTAGATAAATTGGTAACCATTCTGATCTAGGTTAGAGTGCACGCTGAGTGTTTCTTTTCTCTCTCTCTTTGGCAGCGACCATTGACCCGACCCTAGACTATGACTCAGTGACCAAAATTGACCGAACCTTCTTTAACACTGGCTTTTGGATTGTCAGAGTTGCAAACCTCATTGCTACTCCTACTTTTACCCTTTTCTCCAGGACACCCCGTATTACTATGAACGTCCACTTCCATTGGACAAAACCATCGTATGGTTAGATACGAACTCGAAGGAATTTATTCGAGGATGGTTTCCGGTTCTGGAGAAAACGAATAGGACTATTCAGTTGTCTTTTCATTTTACCTTCTCTCAGGATGCGAGTGCTCCTTGGTTTAGGAGATAGTACACCTATTACGCAAATTGGATAGTCTTCTTCCAGACCATAGGTAGGTGCCGACCGGTAGGGAATGAAGAAAACCAATTAGCATAACGATGGTGTGCAGAAGGTATTAAGTAAAGACATATCAAGGGATTGGTAAGAGGGCAAAGTAAATTGCGACTGCTATTCACGACAAAACCAGGTTTTTCATTACCACTCCCACTTCACCTTTGTATTTCTCCAGGACACTCCATATCACTACGAAGATCCACAGTTTATTGGATACTCCATCGTATGGTTATATACGAACTCGAAAGGAATTTGTTCCAGTTCGGGGATGGATTCTGGTTCAGGAGAAATAGGAATAAGGTTTATTCGGTTGTCTTTTATCTTCACATTCTATCGCATTGCGAGTGCTCCTAGGATTAGGACAGTACACCCATTATGCTTATTGGATAGTCTTCTTCCAAACCATAGGCTGGTGCCGAAAGGTAGGGAAGGAAGAAAACCATTTGGCCTAAAGGAGTGTGCAGAAGGTAATGACTATAGACATATAAAGGGATTTGGAGAGGTGGCAAAGAAATATACGGTTACAGTTGTGAATCTGGATAATGGAAGAGGCATTACTAGGAATACCTGGATACACCATCGAAACATTTCAATGTTTCAGTTTCACTGTGTACTGTTAAAGGAAAACTGATTTCCCAATTAGTCCTTACTCCAGGGTATGTATTTACCAGGTATGATTCTCACATCTGTATGGTTTTACAGATGATGAGTGGGAGTAGGTTAGTGGGAATTAGGTGATCATCCTCATTATATCGGGATTCGTTGTAATCGGTGATATTTGAGGAAATCACCTGGGCTGTTTGCCGGTCGGCAAATATTTGGTTTTGAATATCTGCTGTTGTGTACCAATTTCAAATTGATATATCTGTACGTCTATTTTCATAGAGTGAGATATACCTTTTTGAAATTATGTCTATGACATTTACCTATATCAGTGGATGGTTAGGTAAGGAGCATTAAACAACGGTGTAATTCTTCTTAACCATAAGTACAGTTTTCAACCTACGACATACATGGATTGAGTTATCAGACTCAAAGGACTTATACAGAGTATTGTATGTTGTCCAGGGTCCATCAGGACAGAGGGGTTGGTCTTCGTACTATATTCGGTTTACTTATGATTTCTCTAGTTTTTAGACAGGTGTTTCGTGGAAACACAGTGTCCGAATTTTGAGAAGTTATAGGTATTTGAATAAAGTAGAGAACCAGGTGTTGCAGGTATCGGGATTCTTCAAGTTGATCGAAGATGTAGATACTTGTGTATGGTATTCAGTTGATAGTAATGATTAAGAGATCTTGCTTCTCTTTCAGGTTACTCATAATTGGAAGCATTCCTAAGTTGAGTAACGCTTATCGGCCTCCTTCCATTTAGTTGACATGCACTGGAGACAGCTGCATGTTTTGAATCTGGTTCAATTAAATCAGTGCCTCTGTTTCTGTATTGGATATAGGACAGTTCATATCTTAACGATGTTAAGGTACGGGGAGTTGTCCGGCTTATGCTTAAAACCAGACTCTGGATAACTCAAGGCACGTTTTCTGTAATGGCTGTTTGTAGGTTGACCCAGGCTATGACAAGGGTTGACTTTCTACCATCTGGAAGATCAATAGTGATATTGTTCTAGACTCGCCACAGTTTTATTAAAAATGGATTTTTTCAGAAAACCGTAGTGGGAGTATGGTAGAACTGGAAGTGATTCCAGAACCACAAACGATTACTGAAGATTTGATAGGAACCTAAAGATTCAATCTGGTTTGACATTCCATTGGCCACTCCGCAGGTAAGGTGGGTAACTTCAGGCACCCGAGAGGTACTTCGGTAGCCTCAAGGACGGTGACAGGGAAGTTCTTGTTTACCCAGCTTGCCATTGCTGTTTCCAGACTGTGAGACCCGGCAGGAGGATGAGTATGGCGTCGTTCTAAACTGGCTTTCGAAGTGTACGTCTATATGACTCTGCCAGATGGTTGTCGTGGTCAGTGGGAGCAGCGGAAGCATGGTGGACAAGTGGCTTATGTCTATTTATAGACTAAAGCAGATATAGCGGAGATAGATCATCAATTTCTGATGTGACAGTCATAGGTTTGACTTCATCAGAATAGGGGATGGATCTGTTAAGAAGGTAGTAGGGTGTAATGTCCTAGTATTAGGATGACATACACAGAGTAGGAAGTGATATTCCTATACTACGATCGGTTATACTTTGGTCCTCACACAGTGGTTTCTCCACATGGGACTTGGACATTATATCAGACATACTGGTTACCAGATCTATAGTTTTAGATCTAGATTTGGGTGGTTTCACAATTAGGGGTACTTAGACAGCATTCTAAGAGTATTTAGAATGGACGACTCCTAGCACGGTAGTGTACCTGCAGGTGATGGAGTCACCCTCTCTAAAGGTGTCTTACAGAATAAAGGGGAGAGGGATGTGCATGATTGGCAGATCACTTGCTTAGGCAATTGAGTTAATCATGAGATGTCAAGTACCACACCAGATGTTGTTCTTGCACTAGATGCAATAAGTTGACATTGATCCTATCCTAGAGAAACAGTCGGAAGCAGTTTTAGAACATAAGTGGATGTTCTAGGGATATGATAACGACAGCCTCATTCGGGAAACAGTTATCATTCCAGGCTTCCAAGGTGACCTGGACGACAAGGAGGTTGTCAGAGTTATAGTTTTCCTTCTGACGAGGGGCGGTATTTTGGACAGGTAGTCCAAGGCAATACTGAGGGAGGCATGGCGCAGGATACTGATTAAGTTCAGTTGACGATACAGTCTAAGAAGTTTGGATTTGGAGTTCATTTATGAGCTAGGTCCCATCAGACATCCAGACACATTCTAAGACAGGTATTGCTCATTTCGGGAGATGGTTTTCTCCGCAAACATGAGATATAAAGAGACATAGAAAGAAACATCAAGGCGGATCCACTCACAGAGGCTATTCCTTGAACGCAATAGTTTCGCAAGCGGGCTTTGTGAGACTGACTAGTAGAGGAGTTGGGTGTTCGGTATCACACGGGCTGTGAGTATGCGACATCGCAATAATTAGCCTTGAGTGCAAGTGGGAGATTGTTGGAGATAGTGCCCTCAGGGTCAACTATTGGATCACAGGCACGTGATTGCAATGATTGAGGGAAGACCAATCCCGGTAGGACAGTCTTACTCAGGATGATAGTATGCTATCTGGTTTATCTTTATCATCGTATACTGCTTTAGGTGACCTGATAGGTCGCTATTACACGTTGATAGAGCCCCTAGGATTCTTGCTTGACTTCCAGCAGTATGAGGGCGATCATATACGTGAGAGCTGGTAGTCTATAAGCACATCCTTAAAAGGTCCCTAGTCGTAGGAGTTTCGAGACAGGGCATCGATACTCCAGAGTAGATTAGTGTATACAGTCGAGACCCCGACGAAGGGCGGTGGCCGGTCTCACAAGCCACTTGTGTCAGTTGGTTCACCTAAGATGTATACAGGTGCTCATTGGGTTATGAGTACACTGGACAGGACTCGCCGGGAACATACTAGTTGGTCTTATATCTGACGTCAGATAGAAGTTCCCTGGTGACATGTATACAGGTTAGTTCATCGACCTGAGGATCGTCATTTGTCTCGTGTGAGTTCCCACTGTACTTTGATTACTACCCTACCACGCTCAAAGGAGACGTGCAAACAGGTTTTAGTTGGGTACAGTCCCGAGCCACATGGAGGCAGTGAGCGGATCTTCGGGGGTTTGTCTCTCCCGGTATTGGGGGTGAGGTCGCGCTGTGTCTAGGAGAGCCAGAACATGAAAAGTCCTTGGCCAAGGCAGGGGATTTACTGGTAGGTATTCCAGTAGTATCTCAGGGTGTTCTGGGCTGATCTCTGACACGACTTGTACCGCTTTTGGGGGTCTGACTTTTACCAACCCCCTAGGCCCCCATGCGATGCTCATAGACGAACGGACCGGACCGTACGGATATTGTCACTGACAGGCTCAGTAGGGTGTCAGGACGAGTTTGCTCATGGACGTCCCTTTTTGTCAATAGCTGGTAGCCTGTCACGTATGGCTAATACCTCTGACGTGCTAGTGGTTAAATCCACAGCCATAGTATTGACGAGTCTTTAGAGTCCCCTGTTAGTTATATGTATGCCCTAGAGGCCATTACTATGCATACGATGTATATTGTAGTGGATGCTAGGACATATATAGGGAGGACTTTCTTGCTCGACATGATAGTATGCTATCTGGTTGTACTTTATCTTAACATGTACTCTGATTGTCTCTATATTACATGTTGATAAAGCCCTTAGGATATGTACTCGACTACTGGGACTATGATGAGATCATACTAGTGGGCCATGGTAGTCGACGAGTACATCCTATAACTGTTCCTAGTCGAGGGTGTATCGAGACAGGGCATCGATACACCAGAGTAGACTAGCGTATACGCATCTTGACCTATATGATGGGCGATGGATGATCCCATATCCATCGGTGTTTGACATCAAGGATGGTGTAAGGGTGCTCAGTGGAGACTGGGTACACTGGACGGACTCGCCGAGAACTCCCAGATGGTATTATACCATACGTCAGATGGCAGTTCTCCGGTGACACTGGTACAGAGTAGTCTGTTGACCCGAGATCGTCATAGAGTCTTGTGTGAATCCCACTGTGCTTTGATTTCTATCATACCACGTCCAAGAGGGCATGCAAAAAGGTGGCTTTTGGGTACAGTCCCGAATCACATGGAGGCAATGAGCGATAGGAGTGGATTCGTCTCTCCCGGTACAGGGAGTTGATGTTGTGCTGTGTTCGATTGGCTATAACCGGAAATCCCTGGCCAGGGTTGTTGAGATTTACTGGTAAGTGTTATCAGTAGTTTCTCAAACTGTTATAGACCTCATATCGACACGACTTATCGAGCTACTGGGGTCTGGCGTTTACCACCCCTAGGCGAGATATGCCACATATCAGACGACGAGACCGGACTGTACGGGAGTGTTACTGATTGGATTCACAGGAGAAGTTACAGGCTTGCTTGTTGATCTTCTGAGCGCTCAATACCTAGGTAGCTGTTACGTTTAGCTGACCGCTTGCAGCTTGTGGGTGTTAGATATGATCATCACCTACTGCCGGCGTATTGACGATTCTTTAGAGTCCTACACAGAGGTTTCTTGGCTCAGGCAAAACGGAGTAGGAGCACATATGTGATATGTGCGGGACCGAGGATAATACGATATGAGATACCGTATTCTATTCTCGCGATATTTGATATCAGCCGAGTCATCGGATCAAGTATTGATTCGATGAATCGGTACGGATAAATATTAGTCGGTTATATACGATATAGCCGGATTGTCGGATCAAGTGTTGATTCGATAATTTAATGTATAATAATATATATGATATATTAAATTACATTAACTAATATTTGCTCACTAAAAGATTCTTTTTTTCACTCGGGTAATACATTGATATATATGCGATATATGTTAATTATATTATTTTATTTTGTTACGATAAATATTATATATGTGATATATAATATTGTAACATGATATGATAACTAATGCAACTTGTTTAGTGGAGTTTAAACATGATTAGGGTTTGGATTAGGGTTAAACTTTCTAGATGTTTCTAGAAGGTTTTCTTTTTGTTTTGGAAAAGATATTTTCAAGTGACTCATTCTTAACCTAACCCAAACCCTAGCCTTGGTTAATTCTCTACAAAGGTTTAGTCAACCATGGTTGCATTATTTGTCATATTAATCCTTTCATTATTCATCACAAAAGAAAATGGATCACTATTCTTCTTCTTCCTTCATTCTTTCATGAAAAAGCTTGCTTGATTTTTCCAAAGTGATGAATAAATATGAGAAAAAGATAAATAAAGAGAGCAAAAATCCTACTTCATCATCCTCATCTTCCCTTGCCATTTAGATGAGGGTGTTCACATCATTTCATGAGTGTTAGCTTGTGTTAAAGAAACTTCAAGGTAGATCATCTTAGTATAGAAGATCGGAAGCAAAGGTTGCATCTTTCTCTTCGTGGAACCTCTCGAGAGTCCGGATCCCGATGATCGCAGCGAAGGGACCACAACACGGAGCATATGAAGTGAAGGACCGGATCTACAAAGGTTGTAATCCCTCTCACTTAGTGTTAAAGTGTTTAGCATGCTAGTTTTCGCCTAATCTCTAGTTTAAAGTTCCGTATTCGGGTTGTTCGGCACGGCTAAATTTTTAATCGGGCATGGTTGATGCCTCGTAGACCCTTGTGCGCGTGTCTAGCAACCCTACAGTGGTATCAGAGCCAAGCTAGAGCTTTAGGCGAAGTCAAGACGAAGTTTAAAGTCCGATCGAAACCCGAAACCCCGATAAAACCCGCTCTCTGGACTTTTTCTAAAAACTGGGATTTTTCCATATTAAAAATGCTTAAAAAATGCAGCAGAGAATTATAAGAATTACGGTGCAAAAACTTTTTGATGAACAGTACAATGTGCGGCGGAACCGCGGCAGAAGCATGCCTTCTGCGGCGGTTCCGCGGCTAAATGATGACATCATCATCCCCTGTTTGCACAGTAACTCCTATTTTTTATGCTGGATTTTCTGGGAATTTTTAATATTTATTCAAGAGTTGAATTTTCTGGGGTTGTTTTGGGGATTCGGTGTTTCGATCGGAGTATCAGATTTTGTCTATGTGGCTTTCCGGATAAATTTTAGAAACTGTTAAAAAGTTCGAACGGATATCAATAACTCACTTTTTCCCCTGTCGGAAATTTTTTCAAAAGTTGGATTTTTCCTCGTATTTAAGAATGTTCTAAGTCGTGCAAGTAACTCGGTGGACCCTCTAGAAGACAACAAACCTTAACTCGATTATGTGACCGTCTTGAACTGCCTTTTGAACCTTAGGATTTGGGGCAGTACGGCGTGCCACATGTGAGGCATTGGCTTGACCCTTCTATGACTGGACCATTGGTACTGTGGCATGTGATGAATGTTTTTAAACTGATTTCAAGTGTTGAGATATATTGGGGAAATCTTGGGTGTTTGATGATTCGATCGGAAAGTTTAACTTTGTCTATTTATCTGGAATGTGATACAATATTTGGAATCCACAGGTAGTTATGAGATAACTAATTTGAATATTATAAACATAGCAGTTTAGTCTCAGATGATCGGTTGCCACGGAATTTTGATGTGATCAAAAGTCCGTCGCAATCACGTAGCGTACGCGGATACTCGCCGGGTAATAGACAGCTACGCCCCATAGCCTTGACCAAGTGACTGTAGGAGAACCCCGTAGCTGAAAGCATCCGTTCGGGTGCTCGCGGCAGCGGTGTTCCGCCTTAGTGCACTTCGTCGACGGCATCTGGGGGTGCGGCCGTCTACTAAAGTTTGCGACGAGCATTCGATCAGGTTGTCGGGAATCTTGTTGAATTGCCCGACTTAATATTGAAAAGAGTTTTCGATAATGGGACTAAAATGCGGGGTTTATAATTGTTAGGCATGTGATGTCTAAAGAATTCATTTGGTTAGGCATGCGATGTCTAAGAAGGTTGCGGATTCCAACTGTTGTAGTTTTACACTTTCTTTTCTGTGACCGTAAGCGTAGTATGTGGTGTATCGCCGGCTTCGTTGCTATACATCAACGACAATCGGGATACGCATACTTGCTTACGTTGATGATATGAGATATTATGTGTTGCTGTGATATGTTGTATTGGATCGTCGCGTTTGAATAGCCGGGGGTTTTATGTGAGATGAGAGTTTTTCCTTTTTCATTCATGTAAAATTCATTTGTATGTAATATTCTTTTATTGGGGCACTTCCAGGTAGCGGAAGATGTCACCGTTGTATATTATTTACTTTTCCGCATTAGGTAGACCCAAGGCGGGGAGCACAAGTAACCGGGTTCTAGGGTCCAGTGGGAGACCATCTCGAGGAGTCGAGACCGGGTCTCCTAACCCTAGAATTGGCAGTGTTACTTGCCGCTCTCGTAGGGGTCTAGGGATGTGGGTTTGGCTATTCATCGCGACCGTGGAATCCGTGTTTTATACAGGCTCGTATTGAAAACACGGACGTCCTAGTATATCCAATATTTCATATATGTTCTTCTGCTGCAATGTTCTGTGATGAGATCATATTACTGCCTGAGACGAATGTTTATATTATATATATGAGATATATGTTATATTGCAGATTTCGTTTCAAAAAGAGATGCTTGCGAAGCATAATTAAAATGGGACTTCATTAATGAGATTAATGAAACTAAAAGAAACCTAAGATGTTGTAGAAACTTGTTTATAAAAATTGGTAGCTCTAGTTCTTGCTTTGCATAGCGGTGTTCCTTGTAGAACATCCAGCACCTTATTCGATAAGGAAAGGACCGAGATCCCTTCACCGGGAGTGACTCCTTTAGCAATGACTGGCAGATGCTACAAACTCGGTTTGTCTTTTGATTGCTTCTATAGTTCTTGCTTTGCACAGCGGTATATATGATATATCCTGCACCTTATTCTATGAGGAAAGGGCCGACGATCCCTTCACCGGGAGTGACCCCTTTAGCAAAACTAGAAAATCCTCAAAAACACTCCATTTAAAATCACTCGATTCTACAACGATATCAAGTTCATTACGCAAAGGGTTTTCTGAAAAACCCGTCGTAGCCCTCCGTCATTTCAGATAAGTACTGGTTAGTATTCGTGCTACGTTTGTTGACCTTAGCCAAGGCGTAGTGTGCGGTAGCTGATTAGTGCTTATCTGTATAAGCATATGATGCGATTGAGTTAGGGTAGTCGTGCGACTTTGTTGACCTTAGCCAAGGGTCGTGCGGGTGGGTTTAATTCAATCGGGAAATGACGGGTTGAACTTGGCTAGCACTTATGATTTGTTGACCTTAGCCAAGGTCATAAGCTGCTAGGGGCAAAATATTATTGGGAATTTCAAGAGTTGAAATTTGCAATGAGATTGCATACCTTCTATAAGATAGTTGGATCCCGATATCCGCTGCGAGTAAGAGTTACTCCTGGGAGAGTTTTACACATTATAATTAGCCGATCAAGTAGGTGTCTAGAAAGGTGTTAACGGGGTTACGCCTATGGGAAAATGAGGTTTACTTTAATTAGGTTCGTGCGAAAGCACGGGTGACCTCCCTCAAAGTACCGACACTGGCCTGGCTGAAAGATTGGTGAACTTGTAGCGTGTAATTAATCCCGGCTAGTCTTTCCTTATAGGGTTTGAAGGAAGATTTGACTAAAACAGTGGGAGACATCCTGATTAGATATATTAGATAACCAATCTAATCTTGCAAGAGCATACGCTGAGTGTTTTCTTCTCTCTCTCTCCAGGTAGCGACCGTATCACGCCTTAACCAAGATAATAAAACAGATATATTGACCGAACCCGCTTGTTATACTGAGCTGGGGAACGTTGGTCCCGCTCCAACTTATAATTGTTATAGGACAGAGCAGGAAATTAGGGAATACCAGATTTCCCGTGCCGCCCAAACGAAGAAAGTGCATGTTGATGCATCATCTTCGGGTGTGTTCATTACACAGAACTGTTTCTCAGTATCCTTTACGTCCTGGGTATGTGATACCGGATCAGGATCCCGCATATGTAATCTGTTACATGGACTACAGATAGGTAGAGAACTGAGAACGGGTGATAAGTTTCATGAGACAGAAAACGGTGCAAGTGTTGCAGCCAAGTCTGTTGGTCACTGTCACCCTGTATTACCGGAATACATTGATTCTGAACAAATGTTATTAGATACCGAACCTGATATACAAAATCATATCAGTCTCTTTATTAGTAAAGAAAGGATATAATTTTGTATTGTTGGATAATGTTTTGAACATTTCCTATATCAAGAGTTGATCGGTTCAGGCACGTTATCTAAAAGCATTGACGTTCTAAATCAAACCACAGTTCTTATTATACAGAACACACACAAGAGGAAGAGTTCAGAAATGAATGAATCCTTCTTGAGGCATTGTAGACTAGGTCATATCAATGCGACCCGACTGGCTGAAGTTACATTTAGATGCATATTTAAATTAGTTTGAATTTACATCTTATGAAACTTGCCGGTCATGTCACAAAGATAAGATGACCATAGCTCTGTTTATTGGAAACAGAGAAAGAGTTAGTGAACTCTTGGGATTGATACATGTTGATGTATGAAAGGTCCCCTGTCTACACATGCCAAGACCGGTTCTTTTTACTTCATTACGTTCTCTGATAATCTCTCAAAATTCAGACATGTGTTCCTGTTGAAACATAAGTCCGAAGCTTTTGAGATATTCACAGAATATAAGTTAGAAGTAGAAAACCAAAATACGGGTATAAGTATTATATCCTTTGATGAGATCAAGGAGGAGAATACTTGAGCACGGGATTCCTGGACTATTCTAAAGGAGAATGAGATTCTCTCTCAGCATTACTCCTCCGTATACACCATAGCACGATGGTATATCGGGGCGGAGCAATAGCACCCTATGTGATATGGTGTGCTCTATGATGAGTACTACTGAGTTGCCTATTTCCTTTTGGGAGTTATGCACTTGAGAAGCTGCATACCTATTGAATAGGGTTCAAATCAAATCAGTTGCCTACCACTTCATATATGATATGGAAAGGGAAGAGCCTATATCTTAAGCTTGTTAAGATTTGGGGTTGTTCGGCCTATGTCTTAAAGCAAAATCCGGACAAGCTCGAGGCAAGATCTGTTATGTAGAACTGGAAATGTTCCAGCTATACAAAATGCAGCTGATGATTTGGTAGAACCAAAGGATTCAATAGTTTCCAACGAACCTCAGCCTCTCCGCCGATCTAGTAGGGTTCCTCACCCACCTGAGAGATACTTTAGTTTCTCTATGACAGTGGGAGCGAGGATTGCATCATGAAATGATGACCCAACTACTTTCGAGCTGGCCATCAGGAGTATGACTCTGTAAGAATGGCTGGATGCTTATCGATCTGAGATGGAATCCTTATACACCAACAAAGTATGGACTTTGGTTGCTTTATCTGAAGGGTTAAATCTCCATCAGGAGCAAGTATATCTTGAGAAGATTACTTGGTGTACATGGAAATGTTGAGACTTTCAAAGCTAGACTTGTTAAAGGTTTGCATCATAGACCAGGTATGGATTATGTTGAAACCTTTTCTAAGGATCTATGCTTAAGTCCATCCAGATCCTACTTGCCATGGCTACATACCATGACTACGATATCTGGTGGTTGGGTGTCATGATTGCTTTTCTAAGTGATATTTTAGAAGAGAACGTCTATAAGTACACAGCCAGAGGGCTTCGTAGACAGTGGGAGCAGCGGAAACGTGTGCAAGATGTTTGATATGATAAAACAGGCATCGCAGAGTTGGAACATCTGTTTTGATGTGGTAGTCAAAGAGTTTGACTTCATCAAAATGGTAGATGAACCTTGTATATACAAAAAGGTAGTAGAGAGTATGGTGGAGATCCCCGTAGAGTACGTGGATGACATACTCTTGATAGGGAAGAAGTTTCCTATGCTACGCACAGTCAATCTCCGCTTATCACAAGGATTCTCCATATAGGATCAAAGTGATACCTCCTAAATCCTGGGTTTTGGATCTATGAGATAGATCTAATTGGATGTTAGGATACTCACTAGTTGTAGTGAGATGGTATCAATCGATCCTGGGGAGAGTCACTGGAAAGGTTCCAGACTGAGAAGGACGACTGAATGTCAGTCGCGGGCATTGTCTATACCCTCCGTGGAGGGACGGTATGTTGGAAGAGTTCCAAGCTAGATACCGTGACATACTAGACGATTAAAGGCAAGATACATCGTTACCAAGGATACTACAAAAGAGGCAGTCTGGATATTTATAAGTTCATAAGATGAACTTCGTTCCTACCATTGTGTAACAATGGAGTTGTGGCTTCAGCCAAGGAACTACCGTCCCATCAGAAATCCAGATATAATTCTTAGGCATTATCACCTGATCATGGAGATGGTTGATCTCCAGGGAGATCGAGGTTAGGAGAGTAGACACAGAGGACAACAGCGCGAATCCACTCACAAAGGCCTTTTTCCCAGTAGAGACTTTTATGGGATGGTTGAGTATGAGATACTTCAACCGCAGCTAATTGTTGGGTATGCGATACCATAACAGATGGCCGTAGTGCAAGTGGGAGATTGTTAGTTATATGTATGCCCTAGAGGCCATTACTGTGCATACGATGTATATTGTAGTGGATGCTAGGACATATATAGGGAGGACTTTCTTGCTCGACATGATGGTATGCTATCTGGTTGTACTTTATCTTAACATGTACTCTGATTGTCTCTATATTACATGTTGATAAAGCCCTTAGGATATGTACTCGACTACTGGGACTATGATGAGATCATACTAGTGGGGCCACGGTAGTCGACGAGTACATCCTATAACTGTTCCTAGTCGAGGGTGTATCGAGATAGGGCATCGATACACCAGAGTAGACTAGCGTATACGCATCTTGACCCATATGATGGGCGATGGATGATCCCATATCCATCGGTGTTTTACATCAAGGATGGTGTACGGGTGCTCAGTGGAGACTGGGTACACTGGACGGACTCGCCGAGAACTCCCAGATGGTATTATACCATACGTCAGATGGCAGTTCTCCGGTGACACTGGTACAGAGTAGTCTGTTGACCCGAGATCGTCATAGAGTCTTGTGTGATTCCCACTGTGCTTTGATTTCCATTATACCACGTCCAAGAGGGCATGCAAAAAGGTGGCTTTTGGGTCCAGTCCCGAATCACATGGAGGCAATGAGCGATAGGAGGGGATTCGTCTCTCCCAGTATAGGGAGTTGATGTTGTGCTGTGTTCGATTGGCTATAACCGGAAATACCTGGCTAGGGTTGTTGAGATTTACTGGTAAGTGTTATCAGTAGTTTCTTGAACTGTTATAGACCTCATATCGACATGACTTATCGAGCTACTGGGGTCTGACGTTTACCACCCCTAGGCGAGATATGCAACATATCAGACGACGAGACCGGACTGTACGGGAGTGTTACTGATTGGATTCACAGGAGAAGTTACAGGCTTGCTTGTTGATCTTCTGAGCGCTCAATACCTGGGTAGCTGTTACGTTTAGCTGACCGCTTGCAGCTTGTGGGTGTTTGATATGATCATCACCTACTGCCGGCGTATTGACGATTCTTTAGAGTCCTACACAGAGGTTTCTTGGCTCAGGAAAAACGGAGTAGGAGCACATATGTGATATGTGCAGGACCGAGGATGATACGATATGAGATACCGTATTCTATTCTCGCGATATTTGATATCAGCCGAGTCATCGGATCAAGTATTGATTCGATGAATCGGTATGGATAAATATTAGTCGGTTATATACGATATAGCCGGATTGTCGGATCAAGTGTTGATTCGATAATTTAATGTATAATAATATATATGATATATTAAATTACATTAACTAATATTTTCTCACTAAAAGATTCTTTTTCTCACTCGGGTAATACATTGATATATATGCGATATATGTTAATTGTATTATTTTATTTTTTTACGATAAATATTATATATGTGATATATAATATTGTAACATGATATGATAACTAATGCAACTTGTTTAGTGGAGTTTAAACATGATTAGGGTTTGGATTAGGGTTAAACTTTCTAGATGTTTCTAGAAGGTTTTCTTTTTGTTTTGGAAAAGATATTTTCAAGTGACTCATTCTTAACCTAACCCAAACCCTAGCCTTGGTTAATTCTCTACAAAGGTTTAGTCAACCATGGTTGCATTATTTGTCATATTAATTCTTTCATTATTCATCACAAAAGAAAATGGATCACTATTCTTCTTCTTCCTTCATTCTTTCATGAAAAAGCTTGCTTGATTTTTCCAAAGTGATGAATAAATATTAGAAAAAGATAAATAAAGAGAGCAAAAATCCTACTTCATCATCCTCATCTTCCCTTGCCATTTAGATGAGGGTGTTCACATCATTTCATGAGTGTTAGCTTGTGTTAAAGAAACTTCAAGGTAGATCATCTTAGTATCGAAGATCGGAAGCAAAGGTTGCATCTTTCTCTTCGTGGAACCTCTCGAGAGTCCGGATCCCGATGATCGCAGCGAAGGGACCACAACACGGAGCATATGAAGTGAAGGACCGGATCTACAAAGGTTGTAATCCCTCTCACTTAGTGTTAAAGTGTTTAGCATGCTAGTTTTCGCCTAATCTCTAGTTTAAAGTTCCGTATTCGGGTTGTTCGGCACGGCTAAATTTTTAATCGGGCATGGTTGATGCCTCGTAGACCCTTGTGCGCGTGCCTAGCAACCCTACATCCCCCACATTCAGTTGCTCAAGTTTTCGGGCGAAACGTTGTAGAGGCCGTATGGAGATATGGCAGGATTCGATCAGATACGTGCGGTATTGCACGGATCCTGATCGGACGGTTTATACTAGCGGGCTTTGGTTTAAACCGGATCCTAGTATAGTACAGTGTAGATTTTGTCTCTTTGCATTTGTATTTCGGTCGGAATACAGATGCAGGTGTGTATACACAGTATCGGGGTTTTCCTGTAATTTATTATGGGACCGGTTTTCTGGAGTTGCCAGTTTGCTTTCCGTTTCGGCCATATTTCTTTGTATCTTTCATTGGCCGAAGTTTGGTGGAGGAAGGCTTATTTGCATTTGTGCAAATAAGCATTTGTGGAGGGTGGTCTTTGCATTTTGTTGCATCATGATGGTTTTCATGATGGGTGCACCATCCATTGACTTGATTAATCCATCATTGTTTGACTTTGTGATGAGATGGTAGGTGATTGAGTGTTGGACTTGGTTTGATGATCATGATTCGTTATGATAACCATTTTTTCTTTGGCTTGCATGATTGCTTCTCCCCCCCTTGACATTTTTGCTACACTCTCTCATTCTTGAAAAAGCTTTGGTCGGCCACTTCTTATGGGGGCTGTCCCATCTTTTTGTAGTGGGGAATTGATCTCTATTTGCTTAGAAAAATCCTATACCTCCATCTCAAAAAGGTTCACTTCATCCCTCAACAAAATGGCAACTTCCCTACAACCCCAATTGGACAGAGTTCCACACTATTATACAGCAAATCTTGGGCACGTCGACTCGCCAACTTCTTGCCCGAGTTGCCTCGGACCAGAGGTGGGGGCCCGTAAAAGAAGCCGGCGACGTGGTGCCCTTCCGGCGAGGAGATGGAGACCGGACATTCCGCGGGAGATCGGGACGACGACGAGAAGACCGAAGGACACGGATCGCTCGGTATATCTCTCTGCCCCCTCTCTAGTTTAGCTAGGACTAGTTTAATGGCCCGATTCGGGTTTATAGTGCGCGGTGGTGCCGGTTTGAAAAATTAAAGTAAATCACCGCTTCCGCATTCCGGCGTCGGATTGACGGCCGGGGCGCCGCCGTGCACTTACACATGGGACCACATACATCACTATGTATCAGTCCCAAGAGTTCCATAACTCTTTCTCCGTGTCTACTAAACGGAGTTTTGGTCATTTTGCTTTTGAGACATGGCTGGCAAGTGTCATAAGATGAAAATTCGAACTGATTCAAATATCCATCTTTATGCAACTTAGCTAGTCATGTCGCATTGATATGACCTAGTCTACAATGCCACAAGAAGGATTGTTCATTTCTGAACTCTTCCTGTTGTGTGTGCTTTGTACATTAAAAACTGCAGTTTGATTTAGAACGTATATGCCATTATTTAGCGAGCCTGATCCAATCAACTTTTGATTCAGGAAGATGTTCATAACATTATCCTGTACTGCAAAATTATATCATTCTTTACTAAATAAAGAAACTGATATAATATTGCATATGAGGGTCGGAATGTAATAGCATTCGTTCAAAATCAATGTATTACCATTTGGTAATACAAGGTGATATTCGCCAACTGCTTTGGCTGCATCATTTGCACCATTCCCTACTCTTATGGAATGATCACCCTCTCCCAGTTCTCTACCTTTCCGTAGCCCATGTAACATATTATATATGTAGGATCCCGATCAGGTATCTAATACCCAGGACGTAGAGTGAACTGAAAAACAGTTCTCAATAACTAACACACCCGAAGAAGATGCATCAACATGCTTATTCTTCATTTGGGCGGTGTGGGAATCCGGATATTCCCCTATTTCCTATTCCGTCTTATAACAATTATAAGAAAGAATGGAACCAACGTTTCCCTGCTCAGTATAATAAGCGGGTTCAGTCAATACATCCATATTATTATCTTGATTAAGGCCTGACATGATCGCTACCTGGAGAGAGAGAGAAGAAAACACTTTAGCGTATGCTCTTGCAAGATTAGATTGGTTATTATCATATTTAATCAGGATGGCTCCCACTATTTTCATCAAATCTTCCTTCAAAACCCTAAAATGCAAGACTAGCCGGGATTAATTACACTTTACAAGTTCGCCAATCTTTCGGCCAGGCCAACGTTGGTACTTTGAGGGAGGTTCCCATTGCTTTCGCACGGACCTAATTAAAATAAACCTCATTTTCCCAGAGGCATAACCCCGTTAACACCTTTCTAGGCACATACTTTATTGGCTAATTGTCATGTGTAAAACTCTCCCAGGAGTAACTCTTACTCCCAGTGGGTATCGGGATCCAACTATCTCATAGTAGGTATGCAATCTCATTGCAAATTTCAACACTTGAAATTCCTGATAATGCTTTTGCCCCTAGCAACTCATGACCATGGCTATGGTAAAAAAATCATAAGCGCTAGCCAAGTTCAACCCGTCATTTCCCGATTGAATTAAACCCACCCGTACGACCCTTGGCTAATGTCAGCAAAGTCGTTCGACTACCCTAACTCAATCACATCTCATGTTTTAGCAGATAAACGCTAATTAGCTACCGTACACTACACCTTGGCTAAGGTCAACAAAAGCAACACGAATACTAACTAGTCTCTATCTGAAATGACGGAGGGCTACGACAGGTTTTTCAGAAAAACCTTTCGCGTAATGAACTTGATATCGTTGTAGAAATAAGTGATTTTGAAAAGAAGTGTTTTTGAGGCTTTTACTAGTTTCGCTAAAGAGGTCACTCCCGGTGAAGGGATCTCGGCTCTTTCCTTATCGAATAAGGTGCTGGATATTCTACAAGGAATACTGCTATGCAAAGCAAGAACTATAAAAGCAATCAAAAACAAAACCGAGTGAGTTTGTAGCATCTGCTAGTTTCGCTAAAGAGGTCACTCCCGGTGAAGGGATCTCAGCTCTTTCCTTATCGAATAAGGTGCTGGATATTCTACAAGGAATACCGCTATGCAAAGCAAAAACTAGAGCTAACCTTTTTATAAATTTGATTCTACAATATCTTTTAGGTTTCTTTTTCTTTCATTAATCTCATTAGTGATGTCCCATCATTTATGCTTCCTAAGCATCACAGAAGAAACGAAAATACAACATACGGTTATGCCATCCGCATTCACCACAGTGTCCCGTTATGCACCGTTAGGTTACTTAACTAATGGCATAGCGGGGCGGGACTAGCGCGGGTGCAAAACATAAGCAACGTTTATTATATATCATATATACAACAATAAAGCATTTGTCTCACGCATATAAAATGATCACATCACAGTATATCAGCAGTAGAAGAAACATATGAAATATTGGATATATTAGGAGGTCCGTGTTTTATTTTGAGCCTGTATAAAACACGGATTTCACGGTCGCGATGAATAGCCAAACCCACATCCCTAGACCCCTACGAGAGCGGCAAGCAACCCTACCAATTTTAGGGTTAGGAGACCCGGTTTCGACTCCTCGAGATAGTCTCCCACTGGACCCTAGAACCCGGTTACTTATGCTCTCTTCCTTGGGTCTATCCTAATGCGGAAAAGTAAATAATATACAATGGTGACAGCATTCTCAACCCGGAAGTGCCCCAATAAAAGAATATTACATACAATGAATTTTACATGAATGAAAATAAAAACTCTCATCTCACATAAAACCCCCGGCTATTCAAAACACGACGATTCAATATAACATATCACAGCAACACATAACATCACATGTCATCAACGTAAGCAAATATGCGTATCCCAATTGTCGTCATGTATAGCAACGAAACTGGCGATACACCACATATTACACTTACGGTCGCAGAAAAGAAAGTGAAAAACTACAACATTTGGAATCCACAATCACTTTAGACATCGTAAACCCGAAATATCACATATTACGAATTTCATGCCTAACTATATGAATTCCACATATTGTATCACATTACAGAAAAATCTAGACGACGTTAAATATTTCGATCGAATCAACAAACACCCAAAAATTCCCAAAAGCTCAACACTTGAGCATAGTTTAAAAATACTCAGTACATGCCACAGTACCAATGAACCAGCCGTAGAAGGGCCAACCAATGCCTCATATGTGGCACCGCTGAACTACCACAAACCCTAGGGTTTAGTGGCGGTTCTGAAGGTCACATAATCGAGTTATGGTTTCGTTCTTATAGAGGGTCCGCCGAATCACTTGCACGATATTTGAATGTTCTTTAACTAAGAAAAAATCCAACACTTGAAAATTTTCCGGCAAGGGTGAAAGTGGGTATTTGATATCCGATCGAACTTTTTAACACCGTCCAAAATAACCGAAACAAAACCTAGAATTACGAATACGAAACATGTTAGTTATATGTATGCCCTAGAGGCCATTACTGTACATTGGATGTATATTGTAGTGGATGCTGGGACATATATAGGGAGGACTTTCTTGCTCGACATGATAGTATGCTATCTGGTTACCCTTTACCTTAACGTGTACACTAATTGTCTCTCTGTTACATGTTGGTAAAGCCCTTAGGATGTGTACTTGACTACCTAGACTATGATGCGGATCATACTAGTGGGGACATGGTAGTCCATAAGTACATCCTTGAAAGTCCCTAGTCGTGGGTATATCGAGACGGGGCATCGATATACCAGAGTAGACTAGCGTGTACCTTCTCGACCCATACAGATGGGCGATGGATGATCCCATATCCATTGGTGTTTGACATCAGAGGAGATATACGGGTGCTCAGTAGAGACTGGGTACACTGGACGGACTCGCCGAGAACTCCCAGATGGTATTATACCTTACGTCAGATGGCAGTTCTCAGGTGACACTGGTACAGAGTAGTCTGTTGACCCGAGATTGTCATAGAGTCTTGTGTTGTTCCCACTGTGCTTTGATTTCCATCTTACCACGTCCAAGAGGGCGTGCAAAACGGTGGTTTTTGGGTACAGTCCCGAGTCACATGGAGGCAATGAGCGATAGGAGGGGATTCGTCTCTCCCGGTATAGGGAGTTGATGTTGCGCTGTGTTCGATTGGCTATAACAGGAAATCCCTGGCCAGGGTTGCTGAGATTTACTGGTAAGTGTTACCAGTAGTTTCTCGAATTGTTATAGACCTCATATCGACATGACTTATCGAGCTATTGGGGTCTGACATTTACCACCCCTAGGCGAGGTATGCGACATATCAGACGATCAGACCGGACTGTGCGGTAGTGTTACTGGTTGGATTCACAGCAGTGTGAGCGGGCTTGCTCGTCGATCTTCTGATCGCTCAATACCCGGGTGGCCGTTACGTTTAGCAGACCGCTTGCGGCTTGTGGGTGTTTGATATGATCATCATCTGCTGCCGGCGTATTGACGAGTCTTTAGAGTCCTACACAGAGGTTTCCTGGCTCAAGCGAAACGAAATAGGAGCGCATATGAGATATGTGCGGGACCGAGAATAATGCGTGTATGTGATACCGTATTCCATTCTCGCGATGAATTTATTGAATGGTTGTATGCGATATAACCTAGTTATCGATTCAAGCGCTGATTCGATAAGCCGATACATTGGATACTAGTCGGTTATGTGCGACATGACCGGATCATTGAATCAAGTGTTGATTTAATGATTTAATGTACAATTATATATTTGATATATTACTTTGCATTAACTAGTATTGGTTCACTTTAAATGGATTTTCTCACTTGAAGTTCACATGTTGTATATGTGATATACTTTTGTGCACTTGATTGTATCATGCTTGATGATACATGTTTACTTGAGTTTGTGTAAAGATTAAACCATGGTTATTTAAATGGTTAGGGTTTTGTTTTTCATATCTATTTATTCATTTATTTATTTATTTTTTTTTTGGAAAAAGAAATGAGAAGAATGGTGGCTTTCTTTGTTTGTATTTGAAGATTCATGAAGCTTTGACTTTGTCCACCATTCTTATCTCATGCTTAACCCTAACCATTTGATTTAACCCTAGTTTATTCTCTACACTTGACCATGGTTGTATGATGATAAGTTTGGAATTTCTTTTCTTTTTAAAGAAGAACTTATCATATTCAACCTCTTCTTCTTCTTCATCTTCATGAAGAAAAACCTTCCTCCATCAATGGCAACTCTTGAAAAAGAGTGAGAAATCCAATTCTAAAGTGAACCCAACTCCTATTTCTTCATCCTCTACCTCTTGCCAAGTAGTAGAGTGTGTTTACTTCATAAGTTTCTTGACTTGGTGAAGTCGGAGCTTGATTTAACGATGCCTCGACGTAGATCATCTTCGGCACGTCGTCGATGACCTAGCCCGCTTCTTCTCCGATGAAGCCGACGCAAGAGCCCGGATTTCGGATTTGTACAGCGGAGACGACTTCGTTGCGGAGCTATGGAGGTGGAGCAACGGATCTACAAAGTTTGTATATCCGTATCCTTTAATTAAGTGTTAACTAGTTTGCATTTTCGCCTAAATATCTAGCAAACGATCTTGTTAGGGTTTGTAGGCACCGTTAAAATTTGAAATTGGCATGATCGATGCCTTGTGAGACCTCATTAGGGTGCCTAAGAACCTTTCAAAACACTCCGAATTGCCTTTGCTAAAAGATAACATCACATGCAAAATTAGCAAAAATAAACAACACCTAAAATACTAAAACCCAGAGCCATGAACACTATAAAAATTTCAACCCCTTCGAGGCCGATCTGGCCGGTTTTGGTAGTGTTGGGCTCGGCCATTTTCCGAGGGAATGGGGTGAAATTTGTACAGCGTTCATTATGTATCTCATGCATCATTCTGCAACTGTTTAAATTTTTTTTTTTGATATCTGAAAATTTTTGACAGAAAATAGGGTTCGTATTCGGGTGTTTCGGAGTTGTTTTGGTTTCACAATCCTACACTAACCCATCTAATTCTCTAGCTAGGCTCTGATACCACTGTTGGGATACCTAGGACGACGGCAAGGTTTCGGGTAGCATCATCCATGCCAAGTTTAAATTTTTGTTGTTCTAGATAACCCTAACCTAGAATCGATACTAGAGAATCAAACAAAACTACATGTTTACAACTTAACATCTAAGAGATTAGGGATTACAACCTTTGTAGTCCGTTCCTTCGTTTCATTAGCTCCGAGTTGAGGTCCCTTCGCTGCGATCATCAAGTTCCCATACTCTTGAGAGGCTCCATGAAGTGAATGATGCATGCTTGCTAGTAATCTTCACAATCAAAGATGATCTACCTTGAGGAATCACAAACCCAAACTATTACTTCACTAATTAGAGATTAGTAAAGCTAACACACTAAACTATATGGCTAGTATAGAATATGATGATGAAGTAGGAATTTTGCTCTTTAGTTTTCTTTTTCTCTCAAACATTCATCATAAATGAAAAAGCTAGAAAGCTTTTGTGAAGAGGAAGAAGAATATGAAGTGTGATGAATGAAAATGAATTATTCTTGAGGTTAAAAATGCAACCAAGGGTTATGCATATCATGCTTAACCCTTATAGAGACTTGACCATGGGCTAGGATTAGGGTTTGGTAAACAAATATCCTAGCTAAATATCAAGAGAGTGGACTTGGTCAACACAAACAAATATCTTAACTAAAGTCCACAATTTTGATTTAACTAAAATGAAATATATTTCAAACCCTAATCTTAGCCATGGTAAGAATCCATAAACCCTAGTTGCATTTGTAACCTAACATGTTACAATTATACATATCACATATATATAATTATGTAACAAAAGAAAAGAATACATTTAACATATATCACATATATATCAATGCATACAAAGTGAGAAAAAGAATTACTTAAGTGAGCTTATATTAGTTAATATATCACATATATAATTATACATTAAATTATCGAATCAATACTTGATCCGATAATCCGGCTATATTACATATAACCGACTAATATAATATGTATCATTTTATCGAATCAACACTTGATCCGATGTCCCGGCTATATCACATATAACCGGCCGATATCATATATCGCGAGAATAGAATATGGTATCACATATTGTATTAATCCCGGTCCCGCACATATCACATATGTGCTCCTACTCCGTTTCTCCTGAGCCAGGAAACCTCTGTGTAGGACTCTAAAAACTCGTCAATACGCCTGCAGTGGGTGATGATCATATCAAACACCCACAAGCTGCAAGCGGTCAGCTAAACGTAACAGCCACCCGGGTATTGAGCGATCAGAAGATCAACAAGCAAGCATGTACATACTCCTGTGAATCCACATCAGTAACACTACCGTACAGTCCAGACTCTTCATCTGATATGTCGCATATCCAGTCTAGGGGTGGTAAACATCAGACCCCAGTAACCGATAAGTCATGTCGATGTGAGGCTCATAACAGGTCGAGAAACTACTAATAACACTTACCAGTAGATCTCCATATCAGCTCTGGCCAGGGACTTCCAGTTATAGCCAATCGAACACAGCGCAACTTCAACCCCCAATACCGGGAGAGACGAAAACCCCTCATATCGCTCATTGCCTCCATATGGATCGGGACTGTACCCAAAAGTCACCATTTTGCACGTTCTCATGAACGTGGTAAGGTGGAAATCAAAGCACAGTAGGAATCACACAAGACTCTATGACGATCTCGGGTCTACAGACTAACATGTACCAGTGTCACCAGAGAACTGCTATCTGACGATAGGTATAATACCATCTAGGAGTTATCGGTGAGTCCGTTCAGTATACCCAGTCTCCACTGAGCACCCGTACACCATCTTTGATGTCAAACACCAATGGATATGGGATCATCCATCGCCCATCATATGGGTCAAGATGCGTATACGCTAGTCTACTCTGGAGTATCGATGCCCTGTCTCGATACACCCTCGACTAGGAACAATTATAGGATGTACTCTTAGACTACCCTGTCCCCACTAGTATGATCTGCATCATAGTCCTAGTAGTTGAGTACATATCCTAAGGGCTTTATCAACATGTGAGAGCAAGACAGTAAACCAATACAAGTCAACATGTTTAGACAAAGTGAAACCAGATAGCATACTATCATATCGAGCAAGAAAGTCCTCTCTCTATATATATCCAAGCATCCACTATAATATACATCATATGTACAACAATGGCCTCTAGGGCATATACATAACTAACACTAGCCACATGAGATTTTCCGACTTATGAATCGGTTCTGAAAGCTGGCCGCCGTTATGAGGCAGTGGTAAAGATGAGGGGCAGACCTCAATCTTCAGGCGTTAAGCGCCCTGTCAATCAGATGGCAGGAGGAGCCTCGTCAAAGCCATCATTTATGCCAAGGAGATTAGGGTGTACCGAACAACCGTCCCAGCCTAGCCTTTTGTAACTACTGCAACAGAGATGGGTATCTGATGAAGGATTGCCGACGTGCAAACCGCCTTTACTTAGTCTACGGCTCAGCTACTCACGATATTGTGTCTTGTCCTTGTAGACAAAACTCATATTATGCACCCAGGCCAGCAATCACTTACCATCAGCGCCCAGCCATCCAAGCACCTGCTCCGAGACTTGCACTACCTGCTCCACCACCTAGAGGACCACCGACTGGACCTCCTCCTCGCCTGTTCCATCAAGCTCAACGGAACGTTCCGAGGAATGCTCCTCAGGCCAGGAGGAATGTACCACGGCGACAGGCTTTCACGATGACCGTGGAAGAAGTTGAGGCCACTGGCTAAGTTATCACTGGTAACCCTTTCTTCTCAATCTTTTCTTTCAGTCTTAACACCTACCTATATATTTTACTATACCTAAAACATATCCCACCTACCTTAGGGACAATCTTAATAGCCTCACTTCCTGCACTAGCACTCTTTGATACCGGAACATCTCACTGCTTTATGTCGCAACGGTTCGTCCGAACTCATGCGATTCTAGTCACACCGCTTGTATCCAGTTGGAATGTCAGTTCAGGAAACGGCGTTCTAAAGGCAACAATGGGATACAGCTTGTGTCCAGTAGTCGTCTGCAGCAGAGAATTCTATGCTGACTTTAAGGTGCTGGACATACCGAACTTCGATGTGGTTCTAGTATGGATTGGCTCGGAACCTTCTATGCTACCATTGACTGTCGTCAAATGAGGGCAGTATTCGAAATTCTAAACCATCCGGTCTTCTATTTCAAAAGTTGAGACCGTACACTAGAGCCAAGTACTTATAAGACGAAACCAAAGAAGGCAGTAATTGCAGCAACTCAAGCGGAGGAAGGATCAAAGCAAGAAGTGGTTCGAGAGTTTGACGATATGTTTCCTGACGATATATCGGAATTGCCTCCCGATCGAGCTCTTGAATTCAGCATTGATTTAGTACCAGGAGCACAACCGGTGATCAAAGCACCTTATCGATTAAGTCCGGAAGGTTTGAAGGAAGTCCGAACTCAGTTGGACGAATTATTGGCGAAAGGATGGATTCGTCCCAGCACTTCAAGTTAGGGATCACCAGTACTGCTTGTGAAGAAGAAGGAAGGTTCATACAGAATGTGCATTGATTATAGAGCCTTGAATGAAGTAACTATAAAGAACAAGTACCCACTCCCGTGCATCGACGATTTATTCGATCAGCTAAGTGGATCTTGTGTTTTCTCTAAATTAGATCTTCGTTCAGGTTATCATCAGGTGAAGGTCAAGGAAGCTGATATTCATAAAACGGCTTTCAAAACTCGCTATGGTCATTACGAATATCTAGTGATGCCGTTTGGAGTGACCAACGCACCAGCAATATTCATGAACCTGATGAATCAACTTTTCCGGGAGTACTTTGACAGGTTTGTTTTCATCTTCATCGACGACATCCAGGTGTATTCAAAGAGTCGGAAAGAGCATGCCGAACACTTGAGAATTGTCCTGGAAACTCTACGACAACATCAATTATATGCCAAGTACAGCAAGTGCGAGTTTTGGATAGATCAAGTTGGTTTTCTTGGACATATTGTATCAGGCGAAGGAATATCTGTGGATCCAGCAAAAGTTTGAGTAGTAAAAGAATAGCCGACACCAAAGTCAGTGAAGGATATTCGGAGTTTCTTGGGTTTAGCTGGATATTACAGAAGGTTCATTGAAGGCTTTTCAAAGATAGCAACACCCCTGACCAAGTTCACACGTAAAGATGAAGAATTTGTGTGGTAAGAAGCATGCGAACAGGCTTTCGAGAACTCAAGTCAAGGTTGACATCAGCGCCTATTCTCGTTATACCGGACCAATCTGGAGGTTTCGAAGTGCATTGGATGCATCCGGTAAGAGATTAGGATGTGTTCTACATCAGCACGGAAAGGCTGTGGCTTATGCTTCAAGACAGCTAAATATTCATGAGCGCAATTATCTGACGCATGATTTGGAGTTGGCAGCCGTTACCTTTGCTCTTAAGATTTGGCGCCATTATCTTCTTGGTGAACGAGTGAATATAAACACAGATCATAAGATTATGAAATATGTGTTTACTCAGAAGGAACTTAATATGTGGCAGGGACGATGGTTAGAACTCATGGCGGACTTTGACATCAACCTGCAATATCACCCAGGGAAGGTGAATGTCGTACCTGATGCTCTTAGTCGCCGACCATTAGCAATGAATCTCACCGCTCAGTGGAAGCTTCAACAGGACTTGCATCAGATGGAGATTGAAGTAGTCATACCAGGTAACGCTTCAAGTTTGATGAATTTACAAGTTCAATTTACCATTGTCAATCAGATCAAAGAAGCTCAAGCAAGTGATGCTAAGTTGCAAAAGATCAGAGAACAAGTGGAGAATGGACTCAGAACAGACTTCATCATCCATGAAGACGGATCTTTGAGATACAGCAGCAGATTATATGTACCAAAAGGTTCTGTTCGGGAAGAGTTAATGAAAGAAGCCCATAGCTCTCCCTATTCAGTACACCCTGGAGGTACAAATATGTACAAAGATCTACGTCAGAATTACTGGTGGCATGGAATGAAGCGTGAAGTAGCCAGAAGCGTCGCTAAATGTTTGGTGTGTCAGCAAGTAAAGGCTGAACATCACTGGACAGCTGGATTACTTCAACCGTTACCTATTTCGGAATGGAAGTGACAACACATCACAATGGATTTTGTGACTGCACTTCCTCGCAGCACAAAAGATAACGATGCAGTATGGGTCATTGTGGATCGACTCACAAAATCGGCTCACTTCATCCCATTTCGAGTTGGCCAATCAACAGAGACATTAGCAAAGAAGTACATGGAGGTAAGAATCTACTTAAGATTTAAACTCTTCAAATATGTACTATCTCTGATACTCATGAACTCATACAGGAAATTGTGAGATTTCATGGAGTACCGGTCTGCATTGTCTCCGATCATGACACCAGGTTCAGATCGCAATTTTTGCAGAGTCTGCAAGCAAGCTTGGGAACAAGTATGAACTTCAGCACGGCTTATCATCCACAAACAGATGGTTAGTCTGAGCGAACTATTCAGATCTTGGAGGATATGCTCAGAGTGTGTATGTTAGACTTCGGAGGATCGTGGGAAGATTACCTACATCTTGTGGAGTTTTCGTACAACAACAGCTACCAAGCAAACATAGGAATGGCACCTTTTGCAACGCTATATGGAAAGAAGTGTCGATCGCCATTAAGTTGGGACGACATCGGAGATAGGGAACTTCTTGGAACTGAGATGATAGTAGCAACTGTTGATGTGGTTCGTACTATCAGGGAAAGAATGAGTATAGCCTAAGATCGACAGAAGCACTGGGCTGATGCAAAGCATCTTCACTTGGAGTTCCAGTTGGGAGATCACGTATTCTTAAAGATATCTCCAAACCGCGGAGTGATCCAATTTGGAAGACGGGGTAAGCTAAGTCCGAGATACATTAGACCGTTCGACATACTCGAACGAGTCGGTGAAGTGGCTTATCGCTTAGCACTTCCACCTTCATTGGAAGGAGTGCATAACGTATTCCACATATCCTAACTCAGAAGGAATGTGAGTGACCGCACCCATATTCTCGATCATTCCGATCTCACTGTACAGCCTGACTTATCTTGTGAGCAACAACCTGTGGAGATCCTGGATAGGAAAGCGAAGTCACTTCGGAACAAGGAAGTTAACTTGGTTCGAGTGATGTGGAGAAAAGACACTCCAAGAGAATCGACATGGGAAAGTGAAAATGAGATGCGTGCAAGATATCCCCACTTATTTGTAAACTAGTCCTTAAAATAAAATTTGTAAATTTCGAGGACGAAATTTTTGTAAGGAGGGTAGACTGTAACAACTCCAATTTTAGTGTACAAAAATTTGTTTAAAAGTTAATGTATACTTGGGGTATTTGCATTTCCTGTGAGTACTATAAGTAATTGTTTTGCTTTTTAATAGCAAGAAGGAGCTTGTAGCTCACTGCTAAGACCTTACACTGCTAAACCAAAGCACCATAGTTCAAATCCCATCAGCCACATTATTTTTTATATTGTTTTCTTTTAAAATTTTTAGAAGCCCAAGAGTCTACACGTGCATAACTCGTAAAAACCAAAAGTCACATATAAAACAAACTGTCCCAGGGGTAAACCAAACAACGACGGACATTTGACGACGAGCCCCGGCCCGACTCGGCCGGCGGATTGGCTGAATCGGCCCCCGCCGCCGACCGAACTCGGGAGAATCGGATTTTTGTCTTCTGGAAAATTGTGCCTCTTGGTATCCCCATAACCCTTGTACACTTTAAATCCCCTGCACATTAACAGAACCTAATAAAATCAATTTAAACCATTTTAATGCAATCTTTTAATTCATTTTTTTATCAAATCCTAACCTTAGAATTTCCCTATAAATATCACACCTAAACACACCCCCTCACTCACAAATTCTGTCCAAACTCTTAAGAAAACTCTCTAGAATTTTTGTGTACAATGTTGGAGATAGTGCCCTCAGAGTCAATTATTGGATCACAGGCACGTGATTGCAATGATTGAGGGAGGACCTATCCTGGTAGGACAGTCTTACTCGAGATGATAGTATGCTATCTGGTTTATCTTTATCATCGTGTACTGCTTTAGGTGACCTGACATGTCGCTATTATACGTTGATAGAGCCCCTAGGATTCTTGCTTGACCACCAGCAGTATGGGGGCGATCATATACGTGGGAGCTGGTAATCTATAAGCACATCCTTAAAAGGTCCCTAGTCGTAGGAGTTTCGAGACAGGGCATCGATTCTCCAGAGTAGACTAGTGTATACAGTCGAGACCCCGACGAGGGGTGGTGGCCGGTCTCACAAGCCACTGGTGTCAGTTGGTTCACCTAAGATGTATACAGGTGCTCATTGGGTTATGAGTACACCGGACATGACTCGCCGGGAACATGCTAGTTGGTCTTATACCTGACGTCAGATACCAGTTCCCTGGTGACATGTGTACAGGTTAGTTCATTGACTTGGGGATCGTCATTTGTCTCGTGTGAGTTCCCACTGTACTTTGATTACTACCCTACCACGCTCAAAGGAGACGTGCAAACAGGTTTTAGTTGGGTATAGTCCCGAGCCACATGGAGGCAGTGAGCGGATCTTCAGGGGTTCGTCTCTCCCGGTATTGGGGGTGAGGTCGCACTGTGTCTAGGAGAGCCATTACACGAAGCTCTCGGCCGAGACAGGAGAATTACTGGTAGGTATTCCAGTAGTATCTCAGGGTGTTCTGGGCTACACTCCGACACGACTTGTACCGCTTTTTGGGGGTCTGACTTTTACCAACCCCCTGGGCCTGCCATGCGATGCTCATAGACGAACGGACCGGAATGTACGGATATTGTCACTGACAGGCTCAGTAGGGTGTCAGGCTGAGTTCGCTCACAGACGTCCCTTTTGGTCAATACCTGGTAGCCCGTTACGTATTGGCTTATACCTCTGACGTGCTAGTGGTTAAATCCACAACCAAGGTGGTGACGAGTCTTTAGAGTCCCCCACATTCAGTTGCTCAAGTTTTCGGACGAAACACTGTAGAGGCCGTATGGATATATGGCAGGGTTCAATCAGATACGTGCGGTATTGCACGGATCAGGATCGGACGGATTTTACTAGCCGGTTTTGGTTTAAGCCGGATCCTAGTATAGTTCAGTGTAGATTTTGTCTCATTGCATTTGTATTTCGGTCGGAATACAAATGCGGGTGTGTATACACAGTATCGGGGTTTTCCTGTAATTTATTACGGGACCAGTTTTCTGGAGTTGCCTGTTTGATTTCCGTTTCTGCCATTTTCATTTGTATCCTTCATTGGCCGAAGTTTGGTGGAGGAGGGCTTATTTGCATTTGTGCAAATAAGCATTAGTGGAGGGGGTTCTTTGCGTTTTGTTGCTTCATGATAGCTCTTGTTGACCTTGACTTGTTCATTTCATCATTTCTTGACTTTTGGAGTCATCATGTTTGATGATGGTTGTGGTTGAGTGTGGATGTGTTTGTGATCATGTTCTTTCATGATTTCTTTTGATTCCCTCTTGCATTATTGTGTGGCCTCTCTCATTTTTGATACACACTCTCATTTTCTCTCCACTTAATCATGCATGGCCGGCCAAGCTCCTTGGGGGCTGTCCAAAATTCTAGAGGTGGGGTTTTTGTGCTTTTGCTTTGATAAAAATCCCATAAGATCAATCTCCATTAGCTTGTATCATCCCTCCACCAAAAGACAACCTCCATGAACCCAAAAATGAGACATGAGCACTACACGCATTCTACAGCAAACCTTGGGCACGTCGGCTCGCCAACTTCGTGCCCGAGTTGCCTCGGTATAGAGGTGGGAGCCCGTAAAAGAAGCCGGCGACGTGGTACCCTTCCGGCGACGAGGTGGAGACCGGAGCTTCCGCGGGAGATCGGGACGATGACGAGAAGACCAGAGGACACGGATCAGTCGGTATATCTCTCTTCCCCACCTCCCTAGATAGCTAGGACTAGTTAATGGCCCGATCCGGGTTTTAGTGCGCGGTGGTGCCGGTTCAAGAAAAATTAAAGTTAACCATCGCTTCAGCATTTGGCCTCGGGATGGAGGCCGGGGCGCCGCCGTGCACTTACATACAAGTGGAGTTAGCGAAGGGCGAAGCTTTGGCGATCTTCCGACAAAGACCCTAGGAGCTCCTGGCGGCGAAACGACGCACCGGAACCTACTTCCACTCCACCTTCCTCTTTTCCAAGGTCTAATCCAGTAAGCCCCTCCTCCATCTCCTCTTTTTTATTCTTAAAACACGTATTTCTAAAACCCAACGGAAGCGGAATTAATCTGACTTCCGATTCGGTTCTTCTTAATAAACTCCATCTTTTCTTAAATACAAATATACCAAACCCTCACATCTTGACTATTAAACATTAAAAAAATTTCATGAACAAGTTTCGTAGCAAAATATTTCATATTGTAATTTTTATCGTACTTTTTCAGTAAAATACCATGTAGTTTAGTTTCGACATTAAAACGTCATATTTCCTTGCTATACCTTTAGATAGATCACGAGGTAATGGCCTACCTCTTCACAACACTCATATGCAATATAGCACGATACCTTTCGGGAACATAGAATACGTGAATACGAATTTACAATTAAATACCTTTAACTTATAAAAACCATTTTCTAAATGATTACGTATTTTTAAACAAATCTTTGCAAAGCGCCGCTACAACTCATTTGGGGAACCCGTTCAGGATGGTGCGGATTATCGCACATTCTCGGGCTTAGTAGTGCGAGATGCAGATCTCTGCAAGGAGTATTCGGTCTCGAAAGATTTAAAATACAAATATCTTAAGAAAATGCGATTTTTAGATAAATAATAAATTTAATTATTTTATAAATATTTATATATGTATTATCAAAACATCTACTTTAAAATACCATACAATTTCATACAAGTTCAATATTTTACAATTAAATACCATGTATTATGAAAAATAGGTTTTATTCACTAAAAATGTCACATATATAAAATCTACATCTATGGAAACTCTAAAGACGATAATTAAATACTTGAGGTGTATTTTAAAAATTATACAAAATTATTTTTACATAAAACCCACTTAAGTTTTATAAATTACAATAAGGACCCTAGTAAATATAGGTTTAAGCGGGATCAGTTTCTTGAGCCTTAGAGAGCCGGAGATCTGGGTGCTTGTCTATTTAAGGTTGACAACTTAACAAACGGTGTTATCAACACGGTAATCGTCTTTGAAAAAGACACAAATCCTGCCGCCCATGTGCAGCTGTTATCGATAACACCAAAACCTAATTCAGGACTTCAATTTCTTTTCTAATTGTTCTGACTCAGACTGAGTCTCATTATAAATAATCCGACTTGAATATGATTCAAGTACAAACTACAATTCAATATGAATCCATGAATCCATATAATCAATATATTCCATTTATTCAATCTGTATTGACTGAACCGAACCATAGATATACCTTCCATCTACATGATTCTCCAGTTACATACATTTACTGATATCATGGTTTCGGCAAGTCATCCATTTATACAATACAATACAATTTAAAATATAATACAACAATACAATCAAGACATCGCGGGGTTTTAAGGGGTAGATTGGTACGGAAGGTGTTAGAAGTGTCACGAGACTGCAAGATTTAAGATACCTAACCTGAATTCATTTGCTGTTGTACCGTGGCATAAACGGTTCCTTGTATTCCATTTATGGTTAGTCTCTGGCATATAGAACTCCTTTCGTATACACTGGTCTCTTCTGTACCAAGCTACAAATAACAGCGTTAACAATAATAATACAACTTTAAAAAACCACTCTCTCTCTGTGTGTGTCTATTCTATTTTATCTCTTATCTTTGGGACTTACCGAGCGATTGTTCTCTGACGACATTCCTTCTCTTTCTTCTTTGGAATGTTGTCAGGTGATTTGGATCTTTAGGAGATCGAGCCCACCAGTGAGGACTTGGATCAGCTAGCCTATGACCCAGAGCTTTAGATTCATTGTACACATTTCATTTTAGTACTTTACTTTTCTGTTATACCACTGTTTAGGCGTTGCTTTTATTCAGATGTATTTACTTTTCCATGTACTGTAAAAGAATTTTAATAAATAAAGTTGTTGTTCATTACATTTGTCTATTGTGTATATTTCTTTTATATTGCTTAGTTATGCTCAGCGTATTTACTTCTGAGTAAATACGTAGCGGCCTCGTCATGTCCTCTGCCTGTATAATGTGAAGCGGGATGTGACAGAGGCCGATCAGCATTACTGAACTTAGAAGTACATCCAGATATGAGTAACTTGAAAGAGAAGCAAGTTCTCAAAACCATTACTATCAACTGAATACCAAACACAAGTATCTACATCTTCAGTCACCTTGAAGAATCCTGATACTTGCAACACATGGTTCTCTACTTTATTCTTGTACCAATGACTTCTCAAAACTTGGACTTTGTATTTCTACGAAACACTTCTCTAAAACTGGAGAAGTCATAAGTAAACAGAATATGGTATGAGTACCAACCCTTCTGTCCTAATGGACACTGGACAACATAGAATACTTTGTATAAGTCCCCTGAGTTGAATAACTCAAATCCTGTGCGTCGTAGATTAAAAACTGTACTATGGTTAAGAAGAATTACACCGCTGTTTAATACTCCTTACCTAACCATCAACTGATATAGGTAAATGTCATGGACATAATTTCAAAAAGTTATATCTCACTTTATAAAATAAACGTACAGATGTATCGGTTTGAAATTGGTGCATAACAACGGATATTCAAAACCAAATATTTGCCGCCAGGCAAACAACCCCAGGTGATTTCCTCAAATATCACCAATTACAACGAATTCCGATATAATGAGAATATAATCACCTAATTCCCAATAACTTACTCCTACTCATCATCTATAAAACCATATAGATGTGAGAATCAAACCTGGTAAATACATACCTTAGAGTAAGGACCTAATTGGGAAATCAGTTTTCAATTAACAATGCACAGTGAAACTACATAGAAATATTTCGAAGGGATAGCCGGGTATTCTTAGTAATGCCTCTTCCATTAACCAGATTCATGATTGTAACCGTATATTTCTGTTAGTTGTATGTATGCCCTAGAGGCCAGTATTGTACAGATGATGTATATTATATTGGATGCTTGGACATATATAGAGAGGACTTTCTTGCTCGATATGATAGTATGCTATCTGGTTGATTTTTATCATAACATGTATACTTGTCTCTTGATACTGTCTAAAGCCCTTAGGATGTGTACTTGACTACCAGGACTATGATGCAGATCATACTAGTGGGGCCATGGTAGTCCATATGTACATCCTTTAATGTCCCTAGTCGTGGATATATCGAGATGGGGTATCGATATACCAGAGTAGACTAGCGTATACGCTTCTCGACCCATGAGATGGGCGATGGATGATCCCATATCCATTGGTGTTTGACATCAGAGATGGTATTCGGGTGCTCAGTGGAGACCGGGTACACTGGACGGACTCACCGAGAACTTCCAGATGGTATTATACCTCACGTCAGATGGCAGTTCTCTGGTGACACTTGTGCAAGTTAGTCTGTAGACCCGAGATCGTTATAGAGTCTTGTGTGATTCCCACTGTGCTTTGATTTCCACCTTACCACGTCTAGGAGGGCGTGCAAAACGGTTGTTTTTGGGTACGGTCCCGAGTCACATGGAGGCAATGAGCGATAGGAGGGGTTTCGTCTCTCCCGGTATTGGGGGTTGATGTTGCGCTGTGCTCGATTGGCCATAACAGGGAAGTCCCTGGCCAGGGCTGATTTAGAGATTTACTGGTAAGTGTTACCAGTAGTTTCTCGACCTGTTATGATCCTCACATCGGCATGACTTATCGGTTATTGGGGTCTGACATTCACCACCCCTAGACTTGATATGCGACATATCAGACGAGGAGACCGGACTGTACGGCAAGTGTTACCGTCAGGCTTTTACAGGAGTTGGAGTGGGCTTGCTTGCTGATCTTCTGATCGCTCAATACCGGGGTAGCCGTTACGTCCAGCTAGTACCGCTGACGGCTTGTGGGCGCTTGATGTGATCATCACCTACTGCCGGCGTATTGACGAGTCTTTAGAGTCCTACATAGAGGTTTTACTGGCTCAGGCAAAATGAAATAGGAGTGCATATGTGATATGTGAGGGACCGAGAATAATGCTTGTATGTGATACCGTATTCTATTCTCGCGACTTTTTGTATCGGTCGGTTATATGTGATATAGCCGGGTTATCGAATCAAGTGTTGATTCGATAAGTCGATACATTGGATGTTAGTCGGTTATATGAGATATAACCGGATTATTAAGTCAAGTGTTGATTTAATAATTTTGTGTATAATTGTATATTTGATATACTAATTTACATTAACTAACATTTGTTCACTTAAGGATTTTTCTCACATGTGCACAACTTTAATATATATATGATATATATTAAAATGTGTTTTCATTTTGTATCATGGTTGTTGATACATCATTCATGGGTGTGTAAGACATACACCATTCTATTTATTATGGTGGGTTATAACTATTTAAGATAATTATAAAATTAGTGGAGATTTGGAAAGAGCATGAAGCTTGCTTTGCTTTGACAAAGTCCACTAACTGTGTCTTTACTTTAGATTTTTGTTAACCTAACCATTTGGATTAGCCATGGTTATGGCTCTACATGAGTTAATATATGATACTCACTCACCCATGGTTAGCCCACTCACTTGATCATTATCCTCATCTCATTATTTGTTCATCTTCTTCCTTGAGATCAAAAGCTCTCTAGGTTTTGATTAAGTGAGAAATAAATGTGAGATAAACAATTCTAAGGTGTACCCACTTCCTATTTCCTCATTCTGTACTAGACTAGCACTTTAGTTTAGGGTGTTTGCTTCATTAATTCTCTAGTTAGTGAAAAAGAAGCTTGAGTTCGTATTCCCTTGATGTAGATCATCTTCGGCCTCGAAGACTTCAAGAAAGGACGCTCCTTCTGCCTTGTGAAGCCATGCAAGAGCCCAGGAGGACCATGATCGCAGTGAAGGGACTACAACAAGGAGCTTTTGAAGTGAAGAACCGATCTACAAAGGTTGTATTTCGTATTCACTTAGATAGTAAATGGTTTACTATGTTTCCTTACTATATCCTAGCTAACGATTCTAGTTTAGAGTTACCTTTAACGGCAAAATTTTTAAAATGGCATGAACGATGCCTCCCGAAACCTTGCTGCCATCGAAGAGAATCCTACAGTGGTATCAGAGACTAGCTGGGAAATTATACGGATAATGTTAGATTACGAATATGAGACGAACTCCGAAACTTGAAACCCAAAATGCCACTTTCTGTCGATTTTAAATGAGCCCAATAAATTTTTTAAACATGTACAGAATGATGTATGTACGATACTATGAACACCGAAGAAATCTGGAGCAAATCTGTACTGTTTGGGCTGGCCACACCCCCCCCACCGGCCCAATCCGAGCCCCCCCTCTAAATTTTTCCAGTGTTCTGTTTCTTGGGTTTTGGTGCTTCAGGTGTTGTTTATTCTTGCTAAATTGTCATGTGATGGTAATTTACTGTAATGACAAATCTGAGTGTTTTGTAGTCATAATTTTAACTGTTTTCGGGTAACTATAGACGTTATTAAAAAGTTTAATCGAATGTTAAATACCCATTTTAACCCTTGCCGGGAAAATTTCCAAGTGTTGGATTTTTCCCGTAGTTAAAAAGCTTTCAAATATCATGCAAGTTATTCTTTGGACCCTCTAGAAGAACGTAAACCTTAACTCGATTATGTGGCCGTCAAAACCGCCACTTGAACCCTAGGGTTTGTGGTGAGCGTTTCACATGTGAGGCGTTGGTTTGACCCTTCTACGGCTGGTTCATTGGTGCTGTGGCGTGTGTTGAATTACTTTAAACTACGCTCAAGTGTTGAGTATTCTGGGTAATCTTGGGTGTTCGATGATTCGATTAGAATGTTTAACATCGTCTAGATTTTCTGTGCTGTGATGACATGTGATGTTATGTACTGCTGGATATGTTATATTGGATCGTCGCGTTTTGAATAGCCGGGGGTTTTATGTGAGATGAGAGTTTTTTTTTCATTCATGTAAAATTAAATGTATGTAATATTCTTTTATTGGGGCACTTCCGGGTTGAGGTTGATGTCGCCATTGATGTATATTATTTACTTTTCCGCACTAGGATAGACCCAAGGAGGAGAGCACAAGTAACCGGGTTCTAGAGTCCAGTAGGAGACCAACTTGAGGAGTCGAGTCCGGGTCTCCTAACTCTAGAATTGGTAGGGTTGCTTGCCGCTCTCGTAGGGGTCTAGGGGTGTGGGTTTGGATATTCATCGCGACCGTGGAATCCGTGTTTTATACAGGCTCAAAATAAAACACGGACCTCCTAGTATATCCATTATTTCATATGATTCTTCTGCTGCGATATCTGTGATGTGATCATTTGATATGTTGAGATGGATACTGTATATAGTATATATGATATATTATATAGACGTTACTTATGTTTTACACCCGCGCTAGCCCTGCCCCGCTCTGCCGTTAGTTACCTAACCTAACGGTGCATGAAGGGACATCGAGGCGAATGCGGATGGCATAAGTGTACATCGTATTTATCTGTGATGTTTAGGTGACTTAAATGATGGGACTTCATTAATGTGATTAATGAAAGAAAAGAAACCTAAAAGATGTTGTAGAATCAAATTTTTTAAAAAGGGTAGCTACAGTTTTACTTTGTATAGTGATATATATGATATGTCCTGCACCTTATTCGACGAGGAAAGAGCCGAGATCCCTTCACCGGGAATGACCTCTTTAGCAAAATCAGTGAAAGCCTCAAAATCACTCCTTTTCAAAATTCACTCGATTCTACAACGATATCAAGTTCATTACGCAATAGGATTTCAGAAAAACCTGTCGTAGCCCTCCGTCATTTCAGATAAGTCCTGCTTAGTATTCGTGCTGCGTTTGTTGACCTTGTCAAGGCGTAGTGTGTGGTAGCTGACTAGTATTTATCTGTTTATGCATATGATGCAGATTGGATTAGGGTAGTCATACGGCCTTGTTGACCTTGTCAAGGGTCGTGCGGGTGGGTTTAATTCAATCAAGAAATGACGGGCTGAACTTGACTTATGGTTTATGGTTTGTTGACCTTGTCAAGGCCATAGATCGTTTGGGGCAAAATATTATCGGGAATTTCAAGTGTTGAAATTTGCAATGAGATTGCATACCTTCTATGAGATAGTTGGATCCCGATACCCACTGCGAGTAATTGTTACTCCTTGGAGAGTTTTACACAGGACAATTAGCCGATCAAGTAGGTGTCTAGAAAGGTTTCAACGGGGCTACGCCTCTGGGAAAACGAGGTTTACTTTAATTAGGTCCGTGCGAAAGCACGGGGAACCTCCCTCAAAGTACCGACACTGGCCTGGCTGAAAGATTGGCGAAGTTGTAGGGTGTAATTAATCCCCGCTAGTCTTTCCTTTTAGGGTTTGAAGGAAGATTTGATAAAAACAGTGGGAGCCATCCTGATTAGATAAAATAATAACCAATCTGATCTTGAAAGAGCATACGCTAAAGTGTTTTCTTCTCTCTCTCTCCAGGTAGCGACCATATCATGTCTTAATCAAGATAATAATATGGATGTATTGACCGAACCCGCATGCTATACTGTGCTGGGGAACGTTGGTTCCGTTCATTCTTGTAAAAGTTATAAGACTGAACAGGATATAGGGGAATACCAGGATTCCCATGCCACTCGAATGAAGAAAGTACACGATGATGCATTTTCTTCGGGTGTGTTCGTTACAGAGAACTGTTTCTCCATTTGCTCTACGTCCTGTGTATTAGATACCGGGTCAGGATCCCATATATGTAATCAGTTACATGGGCTTAGGAAAGATAGAGAACTTGGAGAAGGTGATAAAGACATAAGGGTTGGAAATGGTGCAATTGTTGCAGCTAAAACCGTCGGGGAATATCACCTTGTATTACCAACAGGTAATACATTGATTCTGAACGAATGCTATTATATGTCGAACCTGATATGCAACATTATGTCAGTTTCTTTATTAAGTAAAGAGAGATATAATTTTGTATTACAGGATGATGTTATGAACATCTTCCTGAACCAAAAGTTGGTTGGATCAAGCACGTTGTGCAATAACATTTATGTTCTAAATCAATCAACAGTTCTAAGCATAACAAACACACACAAGAGGAAGAGTTCAGAAATGAACGAATCCTTCTTGTGGCATTGTAGACTTGGTCATATAAATGCGACACGGCTAGCTAAGTTGCATAAGGATGGATATTTAAAACCGTTCGAATTTTCATCTTATGACACTTGCCAGTCATGTCTCAAAGGCAAGATGACCAAAACTCCGTTTACGGGACACGGAGAAAGAGTTACTGAACTCTTGGGACTGATACATAGCAATGTATGCGGTCCCATGTCTACACATGCCAGGGATGGTTCTTCGTACTTCATTACATTCATTGACGATCTCTCAAGATACAGACATATGTTCTTGATAAAACACAAGTCTGAAGCTTTTGAGAAATTTAGAGAATAAAAACAAGAAGTCGAGAACCAAACCGGGAAAGTATTAAAATCCTTCGATCTGATCGAGGAGGTGAATACTTGAGCAATGAATTCCTGGACTTCCTAAAAGAGAATGGGATTCTCTCTCAGCTGACTCCTCCATATACACCACAGCACAACGGTGTATCGGAATGGAGGAACCGCACCCTATTAGATATGGTGCGCTCTATGATGAGCACAACTGAGTTACCTATTTCCTTCTGGGGGTATGCACTGGAGACAACAACATACCTATTGAATCAAGTTCTAACTAAATCTGTACCTACCACACCATATGAGATATGGAGTGGGAAGAGACCATATCTTAAACGAGTTAAGATATGGGGTTGTCCGGCCTATGTCAAAAGACAAAATCCGGACAAACTCGAGGCACGGTAAGTTCTTTGCAAGTTTGTGGGATATCCAAAGAACTCATATGGGTATTTTTTCTACCATAGTAAGGAACAAAAGGTGTTTGTTGCTCAACATGCCACCTTTTTTAGAAAAGGAATTTCTTGTAAAAGAAATTAGTGGCAAAGTGGTAGAGCTGGAAGAGGTTCCAGATACACAAACTGCAACTGAAGATTTAGTGGAACCAGAGGATTCGGTAGTTCCCAACGAACCTCAGCCTCTCCGCCAATCTAGTAGGGTTCCTCACCCACCTGAGAGATACTACGGTTTTCTCATGGATGGTGGGAGCGAGGATTGCATCATGGAGGATGATGACCCAACTAGCTTCGAGCAGGCCATCACGAGTGGTGACTCAGTGAAATGGATGGATGCAATGCGATCCGAGATGGAATCCATGTACACCAATAAAGTATGGACTTTGGAAGATGCTCCTGAAGGGGTAAAACCCATTGGGAGGAAGTGGATCTTCAAGAAAAAACTTGGTGTAGACGGGAAAGTGGAGACTTTCAAAGCTAGACTTGTTGCAAAGGGTTTTCGTCAAAGACCAGGTGTGGACTATGACGAAACCTTTTCTCCAGTGGCTATGCTTAAATCCATCTGGATCATGCTTTCCATCACTGCATATCATGACTACGAAATCTGGCAAATGGATGTTAAGACCGCCTTTCTAAACGGTGATTTAGAAGAGAGTGTGTACATGACTCAGTCAGAGGGCTTCGTAGCTAGTGGGAGCAGCGGGAAGGTGTGCAAGCTGCTTAAATCCATTTATGGATTAAAGCAAGCATCGCGGAGTTGGAACATCTGCTTTGACGTCGTTATCAAAGAGTTTGATTTCGTCAAAAACGTAGATGAACCTTGTATCTACAAGAAGGTGGCAGAGAGTAAGGTTGCCTTCCTCGTATTGTACGTGGACGACATACTCTTGATAGGAAATGCCATTCCTATGCTGCAATCGGTCAAGCTCTTCTTATCACAAAGATTCTCAATGAAAGATCTAGGGGATGCTTCCTACATCTTGGGGATTAAGATCTATAGAGATAGATCCAAACGGATACTGGGATTGTCCCAATCCAGGTACATTGACACCATACTAAAGTGGTTTAGTATGGAAGAGTCCAAGCGTGGGTTTTTACCCACGATCTCAGGGCTCACTCTCTCCAAAGAGATGTCTCCCAAGACTGATTTGGAGAGAGCTCGCATGCAAGGGATACCCTATGCATCGGCTGTAGACTCTATCATGTACACGATGCTATGTACCAGACCCGATGTAGCACACTCACTAAGTGTAGTGAGTAGGTATCAAGCTGATCCTGGAGAGAGTCACTGGACAGCTGTGAAGGGCATTCTCAAGTACTTACGAAGGACTAAAGAGATGCTCTTGGTGTATGGTAACGGAGAACTCCAAGTGAAGTCCTTTACTGATTCGAGCTTCCAGAGTGATAAGGACGACTCTAAGTCGCACTCGGGATTTGTCTTTACCCTTTACGGAGGGGCGGTTAGCTAGAAGAGTTCCAAGCAGGAAACCGTGGCAGACTCGACGATGGAGGCTGAATACATCGCTGCCAACGATGCTGCCAAAGAGGCTGTCTGGATCAAGAAGTTCATTACTGAACTTGGAGTGGTTCCATCCATTGAGCATCCAATACCTTTGTATTGTGATAACAATGGAGCGGTAGCTTTGGCCAAGGAACCCAGGTCCCATCAGCGATCCAGGCATATTCTGAGGCGGTATCACCTGATCCGGGAGATAGTAGATCGCCGGGAGATCGAGGTAAAGAGGGTTGACACGAAGAATAACACTGCGGATCCACTCACGAAGGCCATTCCCCAGATACAGTTTGAGAGACTCTTCGGGATGCTTGGTATGCGATACTACAACAGCTGGCCCTAGTGCAAGTGGGAGATTGTTAGTTGTATGTATGCTCTAGAGGCCAGTATTGTACAGATGATGTATATTATATTGGATGCTTGGATATATATAGAGAGGACTTTCTTGCTCGATATGATAGTATTCTATCTGGTTGCTCTTTATCTTAACATGTATACTTGTCTCTTGATACTGTCTTATAGTTACATGTTGGTAAAGCCCTTAGAATGTGTACTTGACTACCAGGACTATGATGCAGATCATACTAGTGGGGCCATGGTAGTCCATAAGTACATCCTTTAATGTCCCTAGTCGTGGGTATATCAAGACGGGGCATCGATATACCAGAGTAGACTAGCGTATACGCTTCTCGACCCATGAGATGGGCGATGGATGATCCCATATCCATTGGTGTTTGAGATCAGAGATGGTATTCGGGTGCTCAGTGGAGACTGGATACACTGGACGGACTCACCGAGAACTCCCAGATGGTATTATACCTCACGTCAGATGGCAGTTCTCAGGTAACACTTGTGCAGGTTAGTCTGTAGACCCGAGATCGTTATAGAGTCTTGTGTGATTCCCACTATGCTTTGATTTCTACCTTACCACGTCCAGGAGGGCATGAAAAACGGTGGTTTTTGGGTACAGTCCCGAGTCACATGGAGGCAATGAGCAATAGGAGGGGTTTTGTCTCTCCCGGTATTGGGGGTTGATGTTGCGCTGTGCTCGATTGGCCATAACAGGGAAGTCCCTGGCCAGGGATGATTTAGAGATTTACTGGTAAGTGTTACCAGTAGTTTCTCGACCTGTTATGAGCCTCACATCGGCACGACTTATCGGTTATTGGGATCTGGCGTTTACCACCCCTAGACTTGATATGCGACATATCAGACGAGGAGATCGGATTGTACGGCAAGTGTTACCGTTAGGCTTTTACAGGAGTTGGAGCGGGCTTACTTACTGATCTTCTGATCGCTCAATACCCGGGTAGCCGTTACGTCCAGCTAGTACCGCTGACGGCTTGTGGGTGCTTGATGTGATCATCACCTACTGCCGGCGTATTGACTCGTCTTTAGAGTCCTACATAGAGGTTTTACTGGCTCAGGTAAAACGAAATAGGAGCGCATATGTGATATGTGCGGGACCGAGAATAATGCATGTATGTGATACCGCATTCTATTCTCACGACTTTTTGTATCGGTCGGTTATATGTGATATAGCCGGGTTATCGAATCAAGTGTTGATTCGATAAGTCGATACATTGGATGTTAGTCAGTTATATGAGATATAACCGGATTATTAAGTCAAGTGTTGATTTAATAATTTAGTGTATAATTGTATATTTGATATACTAATTTACATTAACTAACATTTGTTCACTTAAGGATTTTTCTCACATGTGCACAACTTTAATATATATATGATATATATTAAAATGTGTTTTCATTTTGTATCATGGTTGTTGATACATCATTCATGGGTGTGTAAGACATACACCATTCTATTTTTTTATGGTGGGTTATAATTATTTAAGGTAATTACAAAATTAGTGGAGATTTGGAAAGAGCATGAAGCTTTCTTTGCTTTGACAAAGTCCACTAACTTTGTCTTTACTTTAGATTTTTGTTAACCTAACCATTTGGATTAGCCATGGTTATGTCTCTACATGAATTAGTATATGATACTCACTCACCTATGGTTAGCTCACTCACTTGATCATTATCCTCATCTCATTATTTGTTCATCTTCTTCCTTGAGCTCAAAAGCTCTCTAGGTTTTGATTAAGTGAGAAATAAATGTGAGATAAATAATTCTAAGGTGTACCCACTTCCTATTTTCTCATCCCCTACTAGACTAGTACTTTAGTTTAGGGTGTTTGCTTCATTAATTCTCTAGTTAGTGAAGAAGAAGCTTGAGTTCGTATTCCCTCGACGTAGATCATCTTGGCCTCGAAGACTTCAAGCAAGGACGCTCTTTCTGCCTCGTGAAGCCATGCAAGAGCCCGTGAGGACCATGATCGCAGCGAAGGGACTACAACAAGGAGCTTTTGAAGTGAAGGACCAATCTACAAAGGTTGTATTTCGTATTCACTTAGATAGTAAATGGTTTACTATGTTTCCTTATTATATCCTAGCTAACGATTCTAGTTTAGAGTTACCTTTAACGGCAAAATTTTTAAAATGGCATGAACGATACCTCCCGGAACCTTGCTGTCGTCGAAGCGAACCCTACAGTTTCTTTGCCGTCTCTCCCAATCCCTTTATTTGTCTTTACTCATTACCTTCTGTACACTGCACTTAGGCTAATTGGTTTTCTTCCTTCCTCACCTTTCGACACCTGCCTATGTTTAGGAAGAAGACTATCCAATAAGCGTAATAGGTGTATCCTCTCCTAATCCAAGGAGCCCCCACAAACTGAGAGAAGGTAAAAGGAAAAGACAACCGAATAGTCCTATTCAATTTCCCCAGAACCGGAAACCATCCTAGAGTCTGAAACAAGTTTCTTCGAGTTCGTATGTAACTATAAGATGGTCATATCCAATAAATTTGGATCTTCGTAGTGATACGGAATGTTCCAGAGAAATGCAAAGGGTAAAAGTAGGAGTGGCAATGAAGTATGCAACTATGACAATCCAAAAGCCAGTGTTTTAAGAAAGTTCGGTTAACTTGGTCACTGAGTTATAGTCTAGGGTCAGGACATGGTCCCTGCCAAAGAGAGAGAGAGAGAGAAAAGAAACACTCTGCGTGCATTCTAACCTAGATCAGAATGGTTAATCACTTTATCTAATCAGGATGTCTCCCACTGTATCCTCATATTCTCCTCCAAACCTGAAAGAAAACTTAGTCGGGATCATCTAAAATCACCCGAGGAGTAAATCAACTCATCAGTGGCTATCGGGATCCAACTATCATCGCATGATAACCGGATGGAATCCACTCACGTTATCATACTCCAGAAGGTATGCGCATGCTTGGTAGGTTTCCTGTATGTTTGAAACTCCCGATGTGATTTCTACCCCATGCTCTTCTGACCTTGACGAAGGCCAACATATCATAAGTCACATGTCAAGTTCTACTCGTCATTGTCCAGGTTAATTTGAACCCACTTGTACATACCCTTGACGAAGGCCAAAATAGTAGTACGACTGTCCCAAACCAACGCATCTATCTATGCAACAGAAAGGTAACAAGCAGCTACCATACACTATACCTTGACGAAGACCAACAAACATAGCATGAATACTAAGTGCTACCCGTCTGAAATGATGGAGGGCTACTGTCACGACCCGCCCCCAATACAGTGAGTATTGTCCGTTCTGGCTAAAGCCGCACGATTTTGTCCTTCGGAGCGAACCGGACCCGACCAGGGGCCACTTCCCAGGAGGTCACCCATCCCAGGACTTCCCTGGCACGAGCACGCTTAACTACGGAGTTCTCAAACTCTTGTAGTGCCAGTTCACTTAAAAGGCGCCTCTGTATTGAAGAGGGGTATCATTCCATTTATAGTACAGGTCTGACCTCTTTCGGAATGTATTCCGAAGATTCCCCATGTTCTACAGTGGATCCCCATGCTTATCTGGTATATATGGGTATACCAGATAATACCTGGGGTATTACATTCTCCCCCACTTAGAACAATGGTTCGTCCTCGAACCACAAACCTACTATTGAGGAACCAGCTCTGATACCATTCTGTCACGACCCGCCCCCAATACAGAGAGTATTGTCCGTTCTGGCTAAAGCCGCACGATTTTGTCCTTCGGAGCGAACCGGACCCGACCAGGGGCCACTTCCCAGGAGGTCACCCATCCCAGGACTTCCTTGGCCCGAGCACGCTTAACTACGGAGTTCTCAAACTCCTGTAGTGCCAGTTCACTTAAAAGGCGCCTCTGTATTGAAGAGGGGTATCATTCCATTTATAGTACAGGTCTGACCTCTTTCGGAATGTATTCCGAAGATTCCCCATGTTCTACAGTGGATCCCCATGCTTATCTGGTATATATGGGTATACCAGATAATACCCGGGGTATTACAGCTACAAATGGTTTTTGGCGAAAAACCTTTAATGTAATGAACTTGATATCGTTGAAGGAACCGGATAGCTTTTTACAAATATATAGTGGCGAAAACCTTTGCTAAAGAGGTCACTCCCGGTGAAGGGATTTCAACTCTTTCCTCGTAGAATGAGGTGTAGGATATTCCCACTGAATACCACGATACAAAGCAAAAAGTAATCGACCATAGTGAATTTATTACCCTGACGCACACTTCTGTTCAAGGGGTCACTCCCGATGAAGTGATCTCGGCCTTTGCCTCGTGATTGTTCGATTTTCCCGTTGTGTAGTATGAATCAATTCAAAAGGTCCTAAAGCGGCACCATTTGATTGAAACTGTTTCTTATGTCGGTATTCAGAAAATTTATAAAGAACTTCACAACCAAAAAAATATTTTGACCGCAATCAAACTACGGTGTCGGATGTAGTTTGTAGTGAGTGTGGATCGTCCACAGAGATTGCACGATTCGTTTTTATGATATGCTTGAATTGAAAACATAATTGACAAGAAAAGAAAACATGATTCAAGAATTTATCAATTGATTCAGGTGTCACGATGTTTAATCAAGAATCAAGAACTGATAAACAATCAAGAATTGGGTTTCGATAATATTTCCAATCAACAGTCAAGAATCTAAAAGAGGTTCGTAGGAATCAATCGGATCGATAGACGTGAGGTAATCTAATGATTTCGTGTTCTTGTCCTTCGAAAGATTGATACTAGATTGATGATAGTCGACGAGAGTTGGGGCTTTCTCGTGAAACTAGGGTTTCATCCTATAACCCTTGTTCTTTCGTAGATATCATTCCTCTTCTAGCCTCTACCAAATTCAAGAAACAATCGTAACTCCCCAATTTTGAACGATGTCAATCAAGAAAGCATCGAAACAAAATGGGTCGTCGTTTCTTGAACTTGCTAGGGTTTACAAAACTCGTAGGACTCAAAAATCGATTAAAGCTATGTTACATCATCATTCTATTGACCGTCTCGACTCCTCGACGAGCGGAGTTTTATTCACACATCACCACACAGAAAAGATTTACGAATTGTAAAGATATCATGATGCAGAAATTAAAGAAAACAAGATAAAAGAATATCACCTTTATTTATCTCAACAATTTTGATTACATTTGCTTCAAGAACTACAAGAAGAAGAATCTAGATTGTTGATAGGGCGTCGCTCGGCTTCGTGAGTCGTGGACCGGCTCGGATCGCTTGCTCCGTTGAAGATCGGCTTCGCTCGTAAAGGTTGTAGGGCTTCTTGCTCAATGGGTACTCGGGAATCTTGATTTTGATTGGAATTAGGGTTAGGGTTTCACACAAATCCTCTCACTAGATTTGTGGAGGAAGGGGATGAAGAAAGGAGAATGGCTAAAAAAATGAACTATAAAATGAATCACACCCTCTCTTGGATGTATGATGATCTAAGATTTTCTAAGATATCTCACCCTAGGTCTAGGCTTCTATTTATAGACTTCCCAAACCCTAGGCTTAGGTTTGAAATGGTAGTTCCCTCCAAAAGTTTGTTGAGTCTTCTAGAAGGTAGTTTGTTAGGAGCTAGCTTAGGGTTTAAGCTAGGTTTAATTAGGCTTGGAAACCCTTGTTTGCTGATCTGACAGAAACTCCTGGAGTCTTCTAGAAAATGTCATGCTTTTCTGAACTGTAGGCCATGAATGAAGAACTGTAGACTAAAATTCAGGAGATGAAGTCATCAAGTAGCCGCGGATCCGCGGCCTAAGCCGGCTCTGGCCGCGGATCCGCGGCTCTTTAAGGGGCTTGGGCCTTGGTCTTTTAGGTGTTGTCTTGGACTGCTATTTGTAGCTTTCTTTGATATGTTGATTTGTGATTGCTCCTTTGGGTTGATACCAGATTTGAAGTTAGTGAGTTGGCGTATATTTGAGCGGTGTAAATTTGAGCGAGCTTCTCCTTTTCCTGCACAGACTTCGAAACACGGGTTGCGATATATAGAAAATATGCCATGTAATGAAATGCAGTCAATTTCCCTAGAAATGTCGGTTTTAAGGTCGAATACATGTAATCTTAGAATCTGTGATAGATTTGCTAATATGTGAATTATGAATACCGTACACTTCTATATGTATGCAGATGATAGGGAAATTGCCGGTTAAAATATGCAATATTTTCGACTGATCAAATACCCCCAAACTTAATTTCGATCGTCTCGAGCGAATGTTTTATTAAAAAGAGAAGGAGAAAATAAAGAAAGAGAAAAACTAACTAGCACACTTTCGTAGGCAACACGATTGCACTGAGCACGTGCAACAAGCCTTTAAACCTCTAGGTGTCCCTAGTAGGAGGAGTGTTGTCTCCTGAGGGTTTTCAGCGGATTGCACCCACAAAATCCAATAATAAAAGAAAGATCATGAATATTACATTTAAAGAAAAGAATTGTAAAAGAAAAAGCCTTGAAAATTAGGGTTTCCAACTAAGCTAGCTTTTCGGTTGTCATGAGCCCTATCTTAATGGTCATGAAAAGATGTCAGAAATCACGTCCTCCCTCAATAAAACATCATCTTATTCTTCATTCCTATCTTTATTCCAAACATCGATCATATAACCCTGCGTGTGTGTAAAGACATCCCTACACCCGGAGAATTCAATTCAAGCTATCATACTCTTGCCCGTCAGCCTCAGTACTTTTTAATTAATGAATATTTAGATAAGATTGCTCACACACTTTCATGCGACCGTTAATACTTCTTGAGGTACTAACCGACCGATTACTCCTGTGCTTGCTTATTTGGTGTATTTTCCTCGTCTTGCACCACCTCAGGCATAGCAGTGACTCCCATACCAGTTGGCCTTAGGGCACTAGGTGAAGAAGCACCCTCGCCATACATTTTTATTGCCCTCGGTGATAACAAAACCAGTGTCCATTTTTCTCACCACTTTATATTTTTATTCATCATTTTTTTTTCTTTTTATTTCCTCCATACTTTTAGCTTTAAGACAAGAGCATTTCAAGGTATCCTCTACTATCCCAGGCTTCAAGACGTGTGTAAGTGCGAATAGCAGGGTATCAACGTTCAAAATGTTTGGCTTCCAGAATAGAAACTATTTTTCAGACTTATTTTTATCCTCAGATTAGTGACGTCTTTCATCTTACTAACCCTTGGGACAACGGCTCATAACTACTTATTACTAGTTCGTATAAGAAAACTTCTAATTTTCTTAGTTTTCTTAAATTTTTCTAATCTCATGGATGTAATTTTTCACTATCTAAACTTTCATTATCTTATTTATATACAAAAAAGTGTAAATATTAAAATTATTTTTATATTTGAAATTTTTTAAATTTTTATGGGTTTTGAAAAATTTTCAATTTTTATAGATTTTTAAGAAAAAAATGTTTTATGCTTATGCAGATGATATGCAAATGATGCAAAAATAAGCACAAACCTCCCCCAAACTTGTTTTCAACAGTGTCCTCACTGTTGCTGACAGTTATATCTACAAAACCTGTAAATCTGGGAGGAATTATTAGTGGGGGCAAAATATATAAGTGAAGAACTTCCCCCAAACTTATCTTTTCACTCACCTTCATTCAAAAGATGATGCAATGATATACAGGATATGAAGGTGAGACGGAGGAATTTTAATCCAAATAAACTGGCTCTTGTAAGAACAAGAGCTCCTCCGTGGGGTCAGTGGAAAAATACGGCTTTAATCTATGTCCATTTACTTTGAAAACAGTGCCGTTTTTAACATTTTCAACTTCTACTGCCCCGTGCGGGTATACAGACCGCACAACAAAAGGTCCCTTCCATCGAGATCGGAGCTTACCCGCATGAAGGTGTAATCGTGAATCATAAAGAAGGACTTGTTGACCAGGTAAAAATGTTTTCCTTAAAATGTTTTTATCGTGAAAAACCTTAGTCCTATTCTTTGTGATTACAGCATTATCATAAGCTTCATCGTGGAGTTCGCTTAGCTCGTTAAGTTGCAGCTTTCGAAAGTTGCAAGCAAGGTTTAGATCAAAATTTATTTCTTTTATAGCCCACAATGCTTTATGTTCTATCTCGACAGGTAAATGACATGCTTTTCCAAACACTATCCTATATGGAGACATTCCTAGGTCGGTCTTATATGCAGTCCTGAATGCCCAAAGAGCATCCGTCAATTTGGTCGACCAGTCTTTTCTATTTTTAGCAACAGTTTTCTCCAGGATAAGTTTGATTTGTCTGTTTGAGATTTCAGCCTGCCCGTTTGTTTGGGGGTGATAGGGTGTAGAAAGTCGGTGGTTGATTGAGTATTTCCGCATCAGAGTCTCGAAAGACCTGTTGCAGAAGTGTGTCCTATTATCGCTAATGATAACGCGTGGGTGTCCAAATCGCGAGAAGATATTCTCTTTTAAGAACTTAATGACAACTTTCTTGTCATTAGTGCGACATGGAATGGCTTCTACCCACTTTGAGACATAATCAACCGCCAGCAATATGTACAGATTCCTAAAGGAGTTGGGAAAAGGACCCATAAAATCTATACCCCAAACATCGAACATTTCAACAACCAGAATGGGTTGCTGAGGCATTTCATTCCTCTGGGATATTCTACCCGTATACTGACATTGTGTACAGGTTTTGCAATGCTCAAATGCGTCCTTGAATAAGGTCGGCCAATAAAATCCACATTGCAAAACCTTTTCCGCTGTCTTTCTAGGACCAAAGTGACCCCCACAGGCCTGATCATGACAAAAAGAAAGAACACTCTTGAACTCTTCATTTGGGACGCACCGGCGAATGATCTGATCAGGACAATATTTAAACAAATAGGGCTCGTCCCAGTAATAGTGTTTTACTTGGGATAGAAAGCGGTATTTGTCCTGTTTCGACCAATCGCTGGGTATCAGTCCCGTGGCATGATAGTTCACAATATCCCTGAACCATGGTTCAGTGGATACGCTCAAGAGTTGTTCGTCTGGGAACGAGTCATTGATCGGCAGGGTCACAGGGGAAGAAACGATGCGTGAAAGGTGGTCAGCTACTACGTTTTCACATCCTTTTTTATCTTTGATAACAAGATCGAATTCTTGTAACAGAAGGATCCAACGTATTAGTCGACCTTTTGCATCTTTCTTCGCCAGAAGATGTTTTAAAGCGGAATGGTCAGTATACACAACTATAGGTGAGCCAATTAAGTAAGGCCTGAATTTTTCTAATGCAAATACAACCGCTAAAAGTTCTTTCTCTGTGGTTGTATAATTGATTTGCGCATCATTCAGGGTTTTACTTGCATAGTAAATCACGTGTGGTATCTTTTCAATGTGCTGTCCTAAGACTGCACCTACTGCAAAATCAGATGCGTCACACATCAGCTCAAAGGGGTAGTCCCAGTCTGGTGATGATAAAACGGGGGCTGAAGTGAGTGAGTGTTTAAGTGAGTCGAAAGCTGTTTCGCAATCCGAGTCAAAATGGAAGGTTGTATCCTTGGCCAGGAGAAGAGTTAAAGGTCTAGCAATTTTGCTAAAGTCCTTAATGAATCTCCTATAAAAGCCCGCATGGCCAAGGAAAGAGCGAATATCTTTGACGCTTTTGGGATGAGGGAGGTTTTGAATGACATCTACTTTAGCTCTGTCAACCTCAATGCCTTTCTGTGAAATGACATGTCCAAGGACAATTCCTTCTTGGACCATAAAATGGCATTTTTCCCAGTTCAAAGTCAAGTTCTTCTCTTTGCAACGAGTAAGAACAGCGTCAAGATTCGCAAGGCAATCGGAAAAAGAGTCTCCAAAAATCGAGAAGTCGTCCATAAAGATCTCCAAAAAATTCTCTACCATATCATAGAATATCCCCATCATACACCGCTGAAAGGCAGCGGGAGCATTGCATAGCCCGAAGGTCATGCGACTGTAAGCAAAGGTACCAAAAGGACAAGTAAAAGTGGTTTTATCTTGATCCTTTTTGGCGATGGGGACCTGATTATAGCCTGAGTATCCGTCCATAAAACAATAGTACTGTCGTCCCGCTAAGCGTTCCAGCATCTGATCAATGAATGGTAGAGGAAAATGATCTTTCCTCGCAGCAGCGTTGAGTTTTCTATAATCGATGCACACACGCCACCCAGTTTGAGTGTGTGTCTGAATCAACTCATTCGCCTCATTTGTTATAACAGTGATGCCAGATTTCTTAGGAACGATATGTATAGGACTCACCCACTGGCTATCGGAGATGGGGTATATAATACCACTATCTAAGCATTTGACGATCTCTTTCATGACCGCCTCCTTCATGACGGGATTCAACCGTCTCTGTGGTTCTCGGGTTGGTCTGGGATCATCCATCACGTGTATATGATGTTCAACTATCAAGGGACTAATCCCTTTGATGTCCGCCATACTCCAACCAAACGCCTCTTTGTTAGATCTTAATACCGATAAAAGTGCATTCTCTTGCTCTGATGCAAGGGAAGCAGAAATTATAACCGGTAAAGTCTCCTTCTCACCTAGATATGCATATTTAAGGTGAGAAGGTAAAATTTTTAGATCTAACTCGGGCGAAGAAATGATAGAAGGAGGTATCATAGATTGATTTTTGGATTTACAAAGAAGCTCAAAGCCTGTGAAAGATACAGACTCGGGTGGAGAAAAGTCAGAAGTGCAGGACTCAAGTGTAGGTAAAGTGTCCTCACTAAGATCTTGTGCAAAGTCAAACAGAGATGTGGTAATGTCATCGAGATCAGTAAAGCAAAGTTCCTCAGCTCCACAACTATCGGGAGCGATCTCATGGACAGAGCACACATCTAAAATATGAGCAGAGGGTTCTGATGGCTGACTTCCAACTTTGTAGATATTTAGTTCAATGGTCATATTTCCAAATGATAAGTTCATTGAACCGTTTCTACAGTTTATAACAGCGTTGGAAGTGGAAAGGAAGGGATGACCTAAAATCACCGGAATTTGGCCCCGGGGGTTTGCTACAGGATGTGTGTCGAACACAATGAAGTCTACAGGGAAAACAAATTCCCCGACCTTTATCAACACATCCTCTAATTCACCCCTTGGTTTGGTGATAGATCGATCTGCCATCTGGAGAGTGCAATGAGCAGGTTTCAGCTCTCCAATCCCTAGTTGCTCATATACAGAATAAGGGAGCAGGTTAACACTCGCGCCATGGTCTAAAAGAGCACGATTTATGTTTTTACCCCCAATAGAAATCGATATTGTAGGACATCCTGGGTCCTTTCGTTTCTTTGGTAGCTGGGGAATAAAAGCAGTGCTGATATTATTAGACATAAAGACCTTCTTTGGCACTTGAGTCTTCCTCTTCCTAGTGCACAAGTCCTTAAGAATTTTCGCATAAGCGGGGACTTGTTGAATCGCATCTAGGAGATGGATATTGATGTTAACCTGTTTGAACATTTCTATAATTTTCTCCATATGAGGACTCGTTCTGTTACCCCTTAACCGGTTCGGGTAAGGAGCTTTCGCAATAAGCGCAGGGTCCATCATAGAAGAAGGAAAGGGGGGTAGACGAGGTCCCAAAAGAGGTGTGGGGACCGTCTGTGGAGAACTATAAGGGTTGGGTGAAGGTGTTGAGCCTAAAGGGAACTGGAGAATAGGCTTGTGAGAAGGTGGTATGGTAGAAGAAGAAGGATCAGAAAGAGAAGTGTGTGTGTGTGGAAAGGTCTCAGCCGGGGTGTTGATATGATTTTCAGTATTATCAATATCTTCCCCGACATTATTATTCAGCACTCTTCCCGATCTCAACGTTGTGATGGCATTTACATTGTAATGCCCAGGATTCTGTAAGGGTTGAGAGGGAAGTTTCCCTTTTTCTCTCGCACTCATTTCGGCTTTGAGGCGTGCAATTTCAGCTTCCATCGATCTGATACTCTCAGTTTAGGACGCTGAGTTTTTCTTTATCTCACTGACGGAAGATCTAACCTCAGTCGAAACCTCCATGAAATTTGATAAAAGTGATTTCATGGTTTGAGTGAATTGAGAGAAATCGTCAGCACAGGATAACTGCATAGGATTAGACTGTGCAGGATTGTTGCCCTGGTTTTGGAAATTTTGTGACTGGTAGGGGTGCTGAGTGAGTTGAAGGGGTTGCTGTTGTGGTGGAGGAAGAGCCCTTTGAAAATTATTTGTGTTTGGAACCGTGTTTTGAGATTGGTTTTGGTTCCAAGCAAAATTCGGGTGATTCCTCCAACCCTGATTGTACGTGGAAGAATATGGATCGTTTCGAGGTCTTTGAAATGCGGCATTAGAATGCTCGTGACCTTGAAACACAGAGTTTAATGGACATTCTTCCGTTAAATGTGACGGATCAGAACAGCACCCACAAACAGTTTTGGGGAGTGACATTGGGTTTAGGGAGGCTGCTGCAAATTTGTGTTCCATAGCGTCGAGCTTCTTTTGCATTGCTGCCATTTCAGCTCGAACACCTATGGACACATCTATTTGGTGTACGCCACCCCTATTCAATGGTTGGGTTCCACTCTCCCACTGTAGTGATTTTTCAGCGAACTCTTCTAAGTATCGCCAAGCTTCCCCATCATCCTTAGTCATAAAAGTACCTTGACACATGTTTTCAAGGCTCTGTTTAGTGTTAGGGTTACTGCCCTCATATATGATTCGGCAAAGCTCCCATCTCGGGATGCCGTGATGAGGACATTGAACCAATAGATCCTTGAAACGTTCAAAGTATTTTGAAAATGGTTCGGCAGGGAGCTGGGCAAATTGATTCAGTTCGCTACGGATTCGAGCTGTCTTTTGGATTGGGTAAAATTTCTTAAGGAATGCAGCGACGAATTCTTCCCAATTCGTAATAGAATGTGCGGTAGTGTTATATAGCCACTTCTCGGCTATATCGCACAATGTAAATGGAAGAAGTCATAGACGCATCGCATCCACTGAAAGTTGTGACGTACCCATCATTGCGCATACGTTTTCAAATTTGGTAATGAAAACGTAAGCGTCCTCAGTCTTTAGTCCGTGGAATTTGGGTAAAAGATTGATATACTGGGGCTTGATTTCAAAGTTATCCCCATTGGCTGGTGGTGTGAATAAGCAGGTCGAAAGAGGACCTCTATGTGGATAGCATCTTTCCTGGAGAGAAATGTAGGGAGGATTCTGCGCACCAACGGACGGCGGCAAATTAGGGTTAAAGAAGTTTGATGGATTCGGGTCCATCGGTGTGGGTGTGGTAGTAGGTAAAGAAAAGGTAAATGGAGAAATATCGACTTCGGAGTCGATAAAGGGTACGCGGACTAAACGGGCACTAGAATCCCGTGTCCAGCCTATCTTGTACTAAAAAGGGTTAGTACAAGTGGCAGCGTTGGCTTATAATTAGGGGTAAATGAATGCGGTGTTTGCTTTGAAAAAGTGACGGATTTTGAAAAAATGACGCGACAAAACAAATGCAGCAACACAACCCTAGAATCTAGTGGTCACCTAGGTCCGGCTCTAGACCGCTCCTAACTGCCAAAAGACAAGTCGCGGGATAGAATCCTCCACTGCCGCTTTGTCCCCCTGTGGCCAGATAAGTGCCAGGTAAGTGGGAAGGTACTCCACTACGTAAGTAGTGGGCCTAATTAAAAACCACTAGCCTTAGACACACTCGCCTTAGGCACCACAAGAAAACGCGGATAAGCAATGAATTACCCACGGCCCTCTTCTGTCCTAATTGAGCGCGACAGTCCTTAGAGTCATCTCTAGATTTCTTTTAGTTAATGTGGGTCAATGCGGATGCAAGTTTGGTGATTTTCGGGGCCTAGGAAGGGTAATGAAATCCCCACCTAATTTGGATTTGGCCGTGCCCCTTAGTATCCGTATTTAGAATGCAAAACAACCAAGAAACAAAATCACGCACAATTTTAGTTTGCAATTTGCATGCTGCGATTATTTGCAAAGAATCCTGCAGCAAAGTGTTAATTAGAGCTAAAAAGAGGAGAGGGGAGAGAGCAAGAAATCACCTGCACTAAAAATTTTGCAGAGAACCCCTAAAGGCGCGGCGGTTCCGCCGCGTATGCACTCTAATGCCGCGCTTCCGCGGCTTCTTGATGGGTTCACTTCACAAGATTTCAACAGCTGCTTTCTGTTGCCTCCCTCAGCTCTCTGGTATTTTCCAAATATTTTTATCAATTTCCTGCAAGCTCTAGATCTCCTTGTAATGAAACACGATAAATTATTTAGGGTTTGCACGAATTTTGATCTCAAAATAACAATGGAATAATTCTTTCAATTCAAACTATAAAATGTAAACGAATTAGCGCGCGATCCTCGGCAACGGCGCCATTTTGATTGTTCGATTTTCCCGTTGTGTAGTATGAATCAATTCAAAAGGTCCTAAAGCGGCACCATTTGATTGAAACTGTTTCTTATGTCGGTATTCAGAAAATTTATAAAGAACTTCACAACCAAAAAAATATTTTGACCGCAATCAAACTACGGTGTCGGATGTAGTTTGTAGTGAGTGCGGATCGTCCACAGGGATTGCACGATTCGTTTTTATGATATGCTTGAATTGAAAACTTAATTGACAAGAAAAGAAAACATGATTCAAGAATTTATCAATTGATTCAGGTGTCACGATGTTTAATCAAGAATCAAGAACTGATAAACAATCAAGAATTAGGTTTCGATAATATTTCCAATCAACAGTCAAGAATCTAAAAGAGGTTCGTAGGAATCGATCGGATCGATAGATGTGAGGTAATCTAATGATTTCATGTTCTTGTCCTTCGAAGGATTGATACTAGATTGATGATAGTCGACGAGAGTTGGGGCTTTCTCGTGAAACTAGGGTTTCATCCTATAACCCTTGTTCTTTCATAGATATCATTCCTCTTCTAGCCTCTACCAAATTCAAGAAACAATCGTAACTCCCCAATTTTGAATGATGTCAATCAAGAAAGCATCGAAACAAAATGGGTCGTCGTTTCTTGAACTTGCTAGGGTTTACAAAACTCGTAGGACTCAAGAATCGATTAAAGCTATGTTACATCATCATTCTATTGACCGTCTCGACTCCTCGACGAGCGGAGTTTTATTCACACATCACCACACAGAAAAGATTTACGAATTGTAAAGATATCATGATGCAGAAATTAAAGAAAACAAGATAAAAGAATATCACATTTATTTATCTCAACAATTTTGATTACATTTGCTTCAAGAACTACAAGAAGAAGAATCTAGATTGTTAATAGGGCGTCGCTCGGCTTCGTGAGTCATGGACCGGCTCGGATCGCTTGCTCCGTTGAAGATCGGCTTCGCTCGTAAAGGTTGTAGGGCTTCTTGCTCAATGGGTACTCGGGAACCTTGATTTTGATTGGAATTAGGGTTAGGGTTTCACACAAATCCTCTCACTAGATTTGTGGAGGAAGGGGATGAAGAAAGGAGAATGGCTAAAAAAATGAATTATAAAATGAATCACACCCTCTTTTGGATGTATGATGATCTAAGATTTTCTAAGATATCTCACCCTAGGTCTAGGCTTCTATTTATAGACTTCCCAAACCCTAGGCTTAGGTTTGAAATGGTAGTTCCCTCCAAAAGTTTGTTGAGTCTTCTAGAAGGTAGTTTGTTAGGAGCTAGCTTAGGGTTTAAGCTATGTTTAATTAGGCTTGGAAACCCTTGTTTGCTGATCTGGCAGAAACCCCTGGAGTCTTCTAGAAAATGTCATGCTTTTCTGAACTGTAGGCCATGAATGAAGAACTGTACACCAAAATTCAGGAGATGAAGTCATCAAGTAGCCGCGGATCCGCGGCCTAAGCCGGCTCTGGCCGCGGATCCGCGGCTCTTTAAAGGGCTTGGGCCTTGGTCTTTTAGGTGTTGTCTTGGACCGCTATTTGTAGCTTTCTTTGATATGTTGATTTGTGATTGCTCCTTTGGGTTGATACCAGATTTGAAGTTAGTGAGTTGGCGTATATTTGAGCGGTGTAAATTTGAGCGAGCTTCTCCTTTTCCTGCACAGACATCGAAACACGGGTTGCGATATATAGAAAATATGCCATGTAATGAAATGCAGTCAATTTCCCTAGAAATGTCGGTTTTAAGGTCGAATACATGTAATCTTAGAATCTGTGATAGATTTGCTAATATGTGAATTATGAATACCGTACACTTCTATATGTATGCAGATGATAGGGAAATTGCCGGTTAAAATATGCAATATTTTCGACTGATCACCTCGTCGAATGAGGTGCTGGATATTCATAACCGAATACCGCTGTGCAAAACAAAAGAAAATGTCCTTGTAATAACAGCTTTTGAAAATTTGTTCCAACAACATCGAATAGGTCTGTTTTCCTTGTATTGATCTGAATCAACGCAGTCCCATCAATTAATCACACCACAAAAGAAAGAAAATATGATGTACGTATATGCCATCCGCATTCGCCACTGGGTCCCGTCATCATTCGTTAGATACTTAACTAACGACAGAGCGGGGACTGGACTAGCGCGGGTGTAAAACATATACAACATCTACTAGTATATATATATAGCAATTTATAATAATCACTCCAGATATGATAAATGCAACATCACATAATAGCGATAAGCATCACATAACAATACAGATAATCTGGGAGCCCCAGGTTTCCTTTGAGCCGTAAGTGAAACCCGACGTTCCCCTGGTCATGTGGATAGCCTGTGCAATGAAAACTTAGACCCCTACGAGCACGACAAGTTACCCGCCAAAACCAGAAGCAAGGAAGCCCTCTTCATCAAACTAAATGGGCCACCCAGCACTTCACGGAATCCGGTAACTTGAGCACCCCTCCTTGGGTCAACCTGTACCCTTTACGAGTGCGGCGAATAGCCAGCCAATTCTAGAGTGAGGCCCCCTCCTTCTCAACGCCATGAGATGCGGACCCGTTGCCCTCCAGAACCCGGCTATCTGTGCACTCCATCGCGGGGTAATCCTAGTACAGAAAAGAAAATATGTACAACGGTGATATCGACCTCAACCCGGTCGTGCCCCAAACAAATAATATACAAACAGGCAGTGACGACAGTCCACATGTCGGACGCTCGCCCCACGATATCAAATGTACAAATAAAACTAAACTGTACTAACATTGCACCCAAGCTTCCACCACGACGAATCCGCAACAACACAGAACATCAACATGAATGTCACGTTCGCAAACCCGTCTAAAAGAACTATACCAATTAGACAAGTTGTACCGCTCTAATGACATTCACAGTCGCAGATAAAAATGCATGTACTCTAAACTTTAAACAATGTTAGAAATATTGACTTCGAAATAACCCTGAATAGCCCCAAAACAACTTGATAATTCCATATCAAAACTAGGCTAAATAAGCAATACCACTGAACCAATATTCCAGAGACCAGACCTTAACCCAAATACGAAATCCAGAAGCCTTCCCCAGGCCGGCCGACTCGGTTTTTTAGGGAATGCGCTCGGTTTTTTTCAAGTAGAAGTGGCTCATATTTGGTGTGTGGTTTAATGGTCACCTAAGTAGCCTTCTGCAGTTGCTAAAAAATTTTAGAAGACACAGAAAATTTTGACAGAAACTGGAATACGGTTGGTATTGAATTGGAGTTGTTTCGGTTTCGATACTTTAACATCGTCTAAACCAACTAGTATGCGGTTAATGGGTTAGCTCTGATACCATGTAAGGCTACGATAGCGCCCCGGCCATCAATCCATGGCCAAATGCGGAACAAAACTTTCAAAACTTGGCGCTAACGGAACCCTAAACGACGGATCGTACCATTAACCCTATACTAGTTCACTTTAAAGAGTTTAGAGAGCTTATACCGATTGATCTATGTCCTTCGGTCTTCGACCTCTGTCCCAAGCTCATTGCAGCCGCCTCGAACTAGTTCGCTCTCCGGTCTCTCTCGTCGAAGAGGATCCACGTTGAGGGTTCTTTATACGGGCTCCCGCCTCTAAACTGAAGCAACTCGAACATCTAGTTTGCTATCCTACATTCCCAAGATGAAGTAGAGAGAGTGTGTGATTATATTGTCTCAATACACCCAATGATTCTCAACACATGAGATGGGATGGGTGGAGGTGAAGAAGAAGCCATTGGAGGAAGAAGTTGTAAGCACAAGAAATGAGCAAGTGTAGAAAAAAATAGCAAGCCAATAAAAGTGTCTCCTTTTTTCAATGTGAGTATTGTGTAGTATTTTTGTGTGAGAAAGTGAAGAAAAATTCCCAGCATAAGGAAAAAGATCTCACAAAAAATCCCACACCCCACTCCATGACTCACCATGTGTACATGTGCCACCATCAATGCACACAAGACCCAACACCATGAGTCACCAAGTGAGCACATGCACCATGAATGCCCAAGGCCAAAACTCACACTCATAATTTCCACCAATTAAACATTAATCCAAATGTTTAAAGAAAGAAAAAAGAGAATGGCAACTTCTAAAGGAAACTCGTAACGAATTATAAGAATACCCCTCATCTGTATATACATAACTGCATCCGTATTCCGACTGAATACAAATACAACAAGACGAAAATAATCCAACAAATAATACTAGGATTCGGTTTAAACCAAAGTCCACTAGTATTATCCATCCGATCATGATCCGTGCATAAGTGCACGAATATGATCGAACCCTGCCATAAAACCATACGGCCTCTACAACGTTTCTCCCGAACCAGGGAAACCTTCCGTGTGGGACTCTAAAGACTCGTCAATATGCTAGCAGTAGGTTTAACCACAAGCACGTCAGTGGCACTAGTTGAACGTAACGGCTGCCCAGGTATTAAGCGAAAGGGAGGCCGGCGAGCGAACTCATCCTGAAACTCTACCGAGCCTGACAGTGATAATATCCTACAGTCCGGTCCGTTCGTCTATGAGTATCGCATATCGGGTTTAGGGGTGGATAACGTCAGACCCCTAATAACGATATATTTAGTGTCGGTATGAAGCCCATCACCACCTGAGAAACTACTGATCCGAATCAGTAATTCTCGACTACCTTGGCCAAGGATTTCTGGTGATGGCCACCCGTGCATACTGCGACATCAACCCCCAATACCGGGAGAGAAGAATCCCATGACGATCCACTCACTCCCTCCATATGGCTCGGGACTGTACCCAACTAAAACCTGTTTGCATGACTCCTTTGAACCATGGTAGGGTAGTAATCAAAGCACAGTGGGAACTCACACAAGATAAATGACGATCTTAGGTCGATAGACTAACCTGTACACATGTCACCAGGGAACTGCCATCTGACAATAGGTATAATACCAACTAGCATGTTCCCGGTGAGTTCGTCCGGTGTACTCATAACCCAATGAGCACCTGTATACATCTTAGGTGAACCAACTGACACCAATGGTTTGTGAGACCGGCCACCACCCTCGTAGGGGTCTCGATCCGTATACACTAGTCTACTCTTGGAGTATCGATGTTCAGTCTCGAAACTCCCACGACTAGGGACACTTTAAGGATGTGCTTATAGACCACCCAACTCTCACGTATATAATCGCCATCATACTGCTGGTAGTCAAGCAAGAATCCTATGGGCTCTATCAACATGTAATAGTGATCTGTAATGTCACCTGAAGCATGTACACGATGATAAAGATAAATCAGATAGCATACTATCATCTCGAGTAAGACTGTTCTACCGGTATAGATCCTTCCTCAATCATTGCAATCACGTGCTTGCGATCCAATAATTGACTTGAGGGCACTATAGCCAACACTTATATCATGCCTGGGACAAATGTTATATATATATATATTTTTTTATTTATATATACTAGTAGATGCTGTATATGTTTTGCATCCATGCTAGTCCAGCCCCCGCTCTACCGTTAGTTAAGTAACCTAACAGCGCATGATGGGGCCCCGTGGCGAATGCGGATGGCATATACGTACATTTTATTTTCGTTCCTATTTCTGGTGTGATTTGGATTAATTGATGGGACTGCGTTAATTCTGATTAATGCAAGGAAAAATAAACCTAAATGATGTTGTTGGAACCAAATTTTCAAAAACTGTTATTTTAGGACGTTTCCTTTTGCTTTGCACAGTGGTATTCGTGAAAGTGTATGTTAGCACCACCACTGGGTTTTAGTAGCATCAAGCATGCAATTTTTAAAAATTTAGGGTGCTAATTAACACTAAACAATATCTTTAAACTAGGGTTTAAGCTAGCTATAACAAACTATACTAAGAGATGGATGGCTACAACCTTTGTAGACCATGTCCTTCTCTTCTAATGCTCCGGGTTGTAGTCCAAGCGACTCCACTGGGCTCCTCTTGAAGTTGGAACGAGTCTCCTCCGTGATCTTCGTGCTGAAGATGATCCACCTGAAGTCCACTAATCTAATCTAACCTATCTCTTCACTAAACTCTTTAGTGAAGATAACACCCTAAGCCAAAATGCTAATCTAGTTTAGGATGGTGAAGTAGGGGTTTTGTTTGCTCCCTAGGGTTCGCACAAGCTCAAGGGTTCACAACTCATGTGAGGGATTGAACTTGGAGGTGAGGTGAGGAAAAAAGGAGAGAGCAAGAGAGCAAGAAAAAAATGGCTCAGGCATCAAACATACCACGTGAGTGAAGTATGGAAACTCAAAGTTCACACATTATTGAAGCATGAAATAAAATGCAATAGAAATAATGCACCATGCTTCAATAGTGTAAACAAATGAGTAAAAAAATATAAAAACCCATGCCTTGAACCATGCTCTAAAAATAGACCATGGTTCATATATTATATGAACCCATGCCTCGAACCATATCTCCCATTTTCCACCTCTTTTTCTATTTTCTAAAAATAGAAAATCCATGCCATGCTTCATAGAATATATATATATATATATATATATATATATATATTATGAAGAATAATAATTAGTGAGCTAATAATATTAGTTGACATATAATTATATCAAATATAAATATATATCAAATTATTAAATCAACACTTGATTCAATAATCCGGTTATATCTCATATAACTGACTAATATCATTTATCTGTATATCACATTATCAAATCAACACTTGGTTCGATGATCCGGTTATATCACATATAACCTAACCGATAACAAATAACCGCCAGATTAGAATACGGTATCACATACTTGTATTTAATCAGCCCCCCCGCACATATCAACATATGTGCCCTACTTCATTTCGTTTGAACCAGGAAACTTCTGTATGGGACTCTAAAGACTCATCAATACGCCAACAGTAGGTGATGATGGATGTCACCCACAAGCCGTCAGCGGTACTAGTTGGACGTAACGGCTATCCAGGTATTGAGCGATTAGAAGATCAACAAGCAAGCTTGTCCAAACTCCCATGAAGCCTATAAGTAACACTCATCGTACAGTCCGGTCTCTTCGTCTGATATGTCGCATATCGAGTCTAGGGATAGTAACGTTAGACCCCAGTAACTTGATAAGTCATACCGATGTATAGCTTATAATGGTTCGAGAAACTGCTGGTAACTCTTACCAGTAAATCTCAAAAGCAGCCCTGGCCAGGGACTTCCAGTTATATCCAATCGAGCATAGCGCAACATCAACTCTCAATACCGGGAGAGACGAAACCCCTCTTATCGCTCATTGCCTCCATGTGACTCGGGACTGTACCCAAAATCCACCTGTTTGCATGACTCCTTTGAGCCATGGTAAAGAGGAAATCAAAGCATAGTGGGAGCCACAAAGACTCTATGACGATCTCGGGTCTACAGACTAACCTGTACCAGTATCACCTAAGAACTACTATCTGACGATAGGTGGTATAATACCAACTAGGAGTTCTCGGCGAGTCATGTTCGGTGTACCCATTCTCCAATGAGCACCTGTGTACAATCTTTGATGTCATACACCAATGGTTGTGGGATCAACTATCGCCCTATACAGGGTCAAGAAACGTACACACTAGTCTACTCTGGAATATCGATGCCCTGTCTCGATATCCCTGTTAGTGTATATGCCCTAGAGGCCATTACTGTATCATACTAGTTTGTATATTACTTAATGGATGCTTGGGATATTCACCTTGTATATACAATCTTGCTCAAAATATTAGTATGCTACTTGGTTTGTTTCTACTTCAATGTGTACATGTGTTTATATTTTGTATATCGCCTATACACATTAGTGGAGCCCTTAGGATCTTTGCTTGATTACCAACGATGTGATGGCCGTCACACTAGTGGGGCTGGGTAATCTATAAGCACATCCTTATGCAGGTCCCTGGTCGCAGGACTATCGAGACAGGGCATCGATACTCCGGAGTAGACCAGCGCATGCGCTTCTCATCCCAGTGTGGGAGACGGTCTGTCCCACAGCCGTCAGTACGTCGTACTTGAGATAGTATGCGGGTGCTCGTTAGGTTACGGGTACACTGGACAGGACTCGTCGGGAACTGACTAGTTGGTATTATGCCTATCGTCAGTTATCAGTTCCCAGGTGACATGAGTACAGCTTAGTCCGCTGACTTGACACTGTCACTTCGCCTCGAGTATGTTCCCACTGTACTTTGATCACTGCCCTACCACGGCTCAAAGGAGTCGTGCAAACAGGTGGTGGTTGGGTGCAGTCCCGAAGCACTTGGAGGCAGTGACGGTTAGACAGGATTCGTCTCTCCCGGTATTGGGGGTTGACATCGCGCTGTGTCTAGGAGAGCCATTACACGAGTAGTCCCTGGCCAGGGCAAACGAGATATACTGGTAGGCTTCCAGTGTTATCTCAGGGTGTTTTGGGCTTCGCTCCGGCACGACTTGTACCGCTATTGGGGGACTGACGTTTACCGCCCCCTAGGCCCGCCATGCGATGTATCAGACGAACAGACCGGACTGTACGGAGAATGTCACACTCAGGCTCAGTAGGAGTTCAGATGGGTTTCGCCTCGTCGGTCTTCTTGTCGGCATTACCTGGGGACCGTTACGCACAGCTAGTGCCGCTTGCGGTCTGTGGTTAAACCCACTGCCAGCGTAGTGTTGAGTCTTTAGAGTCCCACACAGAAAGCTTTTCGTCTTTAGGCAAAAGAGTAGAGGTCGCATGGTATTGCGACAGGTCGCATGGTTTTGCGACAGGGTTCGGTCACATCCGTGCACTTGTACACGTACAGTGTCCGGACAGTTTACACTAGCGGGCTTTGGTTTAAGCCAGATCCTAGTGTACCTTATGGGATTGGATTTATCCAGTTTGCATTCGTGTTCCTCGGAACGCGGATGCGGGTGTGTATGCATAGTTGACAATGAGGCAGAGGCAGCGGATTCTCATTAGGGTTGTTGACAGTTGACCGTTGACTATTTGACTTTTTGCTCAACCCTAATGAGAATATGATTTGTGATTAACTATTATATTAATTAAGTATTATGGTGACCTGGTTGTTGACTTTTGTTGACTTTGTTAACTTGTTGACTTTTGTTGACTTGTTGACTTTGTTGACCGGTTGACTAGGCTTGACTAGTTGACCATCATGATAACCATAGCCATCATTTCATGGCAAAGACTTTTACTTGCTTGCTCATTTGTGTAAAATGAGTGCATGATATGATATGGTTATGGTTGCTTCAACCATCACATAAGACTTTTTTGATATGATGAGTTATCATTACTTTGGATTATGAGAGGGTGAAAGACAAAAGAGAGCCTCATTCTTTCTTGCTCATTCCCTCTCTTGTTCTTGAGCTCTCCATTTTGCTCTCACCCTCTTGCTCTTGCTCCCTCTCTTTAATCTATGGTTCTCTTGTCTCATGAGTTGAGAATCAAGAACCATAGATAAAATCCCACAAAAACTATTCTCTACTCATTCTAGTTCACTAGGTTTAGCAAACCAAGTGAACTAGTTTCTTCAAAGAACGAAGAAGGAGCTAAAGGTTGGAGCTTTCAGGTGGATCTATCTTCGGCGTACGGAGACGACGAGAAGAAGCCATTCCGGACCACCATCGGAGCTTGAAGACGAAGGAGTTCAAGACAAGCAAGGTATAACCCCCTAACCGAGTAGCTAGAAACTCATAGTTAGGATGTTAGATAGATGTTTAACCAAGATCCGGGTTATAGGTCCATGTTACCACCTCCGTAAAAATCATTTTTTTTACCAAATTCCGCATTCCCGAAAGTACCGGGAGAGATAGCATGGACTTACAGTGGTATCAGAGCCTAGTTAAACTCTATCTAACTTGTTAGCAAGTAACTAGAAGATCGATCAACGAAAAAGTCCCGAAAGGAACCCCGGAATTTTTAACTTTCTGTCGATTTTAAAAGTGCTGGAAAAGTTTTTTGAAATACACCAAAAATCGACTCAGGCTTTTTTAAAGAAACTGCAAAAATTTGGGCCCCTGATTCGATCAAAGCGCCGCGGTTCCGCGGTGGGAGCACGCTCCCGCCGCGGAACCGCGGCCGAGTTGACTCGGTCAAGGGTTTTCTTTTTTGCAGTTTACTCATTGGGGTATTTTGGGATTTTTGGAATATATATTTTCAACCCAGATTTTCCAGAACGAAAATTTTATTTTGGGGTCCCGAAAATCCGTATTTTTGATCGAACTTCTAAAAGACTTAAGCTAACGGGTTTTTCTGTAATGTGATATTTGTATTGAACGTCTACTAATCGCTATATGTCGATTAGTGGGGGTTATACAAATCTGTGATCTGTAATGTGCTGGAATGTGTATATGAATATGTTGGATTGTCGCGGGTGAATAGCCGGGGGTTGTGAGCCGAGAGTTTTCTTTTCTTTCAATTCATGTAAATTTGTAAATTGATGTAATAATTATTTGTATGGCCGCACAACCGGGTCGGGGTTGTAGCCGTCATTGTATAATTTCTTTTTACTGTTTTTGCTCCTAGGATAGACCCATGGAGGGGTGCACAAACTACCGGGTATGCCGAAGTGTCGAGTGGCCTACTCATGGAGTTGAGGGAGGTTGCTATGCTTCGGGTACTTGGCGGGTAGTTTGCCGCACCCATAGGGGTCTTGGGTGGGGTATTGGCTATTCACCGCGACCGTGTAATCTGTCTTTCGTTACAGGCTCGTACGAATTACAGATTCCTAGTATATCCAATGTATTCATCTGTGATCTGAAATGTTTATCATTGCAGTATATCTATATATGATATTATTTAGGCGTTGCTTATGTTTTACAGACGCGCTAGCCCAGCCCCCGCTCTGTCGTTAGTTAAGTAACCTAACGGGTAATGACGGGGCCCAGTGGCGAATGCGAATGGCATAAGCGTACGTTATATTTTGGTTGTTTTCTGCAATGGTAGGATTAAATGATGGGACGCATGAAAAGAACTAATGCAAGAATATCACGCATTAAAAGAACTAATGCAAGATAATAAACCAAGTTAAAGTCGTTGGAACACTTTCGAAAAACCACTCGGTTCTTTTCAAAACCAACTTTTAAATGCGGAGCTTGAGCCACTCCTTTTAAAAGCTATCTCGTTCCATCGACCAAATCAAGTTCACTACGTTCACGGTTTTGCCAAAACCATCCGTAGCCCTCCGTCGTTTCACATGAATAGTCAATAGTATTCAAGCTGTGTATGTTGGCCAAAGTCAAGGCACAGTGATTGGTAGCTATTGGGTGTTCATGTGTAGCATAGATAGATGCGTTGGTTTGGGACAGTCGTACTGCCATTTTGGCCAAAGTCAAGGGTAGGTACGGATGGATCCAAATTAACCTGGATAATGACGGGTAGAACTTGACATGTGACTTATGATATTTTGGCCAAAGTCAAGGTCATAAGAGCATGGGGCAAAAATCCACATCGGGAGTTTCATAAGTACTGAAACTTGCTAGATTTGCATACCATTTGGAGTGTGATGATTCTGGTAAGATTCCTTCAGTTTCGTCACGCGATGATATTTGGATCCCGATCCTACTGTGAGTATATGCTACTCCTCGGGAAATTTCTCACTAATCGATCAATGCTATAAACCTAGTAGGTGCCTAGAAAGGTGTTAGCGGGGCTACGCCCCCAGGGAAAAGAGGTTCTATAATTAAGGAACTTCGCGAAAGCGTTGGAAAACCTCCCTCGAAGTACCGACACCGGCCTGGCTGAACGGTTAAGCAAGTATTGTGCGGTGGGATTGATCCCGACTAATTCTTCCTTTATGGTTTGAGGAGGGATTCGAGAAACAGTGGGAGCCATCCTGTTTAGACAAACTAAAAACCACTCTAAACTTGCAAGAGCATCATGCTGAGTGTTTCTTCTTCTCTCTCCTAATTGCAGCGACCAATCAACATGACTGGACTTAAGTTACTCCTAGATAAAAACAAACTGACAGGGCCAAACTACAAAGATTGGCTCAGGAATGTCAAGATAGCAATCACTTACGACAAGCTGGGGTATCTTCTTACCACCAAAGCTCCCCCTGTCCCTGGTCCAACTTCCAGCGTCGCGGATAAGGAAATCCGCAAGACTTGGGAGATTGATAGCGCGAAGGCCAAGTGCCTCGTGCTTGCCTCGATGGACAACGAACATCAGAGGAGGCACGAGAATATGGACTTGGAATCCATATTGCTTCATACAAAAGAACTGTATGGAGAGCAATCTCGTATCGCAAGATATGAAGCGTCGAAAAGGTTATTTTCGACAAGAATGGCCGTCGGATCATCAGTAGCCGAGCACGTGCTAAAGATGATCGGCTACATTGAGGAGCTCGCGGACCTAGGAATCACATTGGAGAGTGAGCTATATACGGATATAGTTCTCCAGTCCCTTCCTTCCACTTACGCCCAGTTTATATTGAACTTCAACTTACAAGAAAAAGAGGTTGAACTTTCAGAGCTCCTCAACATGCTGAGGAGCGCAGAGGGCACCCTACAGAAAGGTAGGGAAACATCCACTTTGTTTGTAGGAGGATCATCTTCTTCTAGGTCCAAGGCGAAAGCCAAGGGAAAGAAGAAGAAAGCCCCCGCCAAACCAAGGGGCGGTGTTAGTAAAGTGGATACGAAGGGAAAAGCAAAAGCAACAAAGATAGCGGGGAAGCTTGTGGATAAGGAGGAATGCTTCTATTGTCATAAGAAAGGACACTGGAAGAATGATTGCAGGGCCTGGAAGGCTAGAACACAGGAATTGAAGCAGGTTGCAGCTTTAGCTTCAGGTGTGTATGTTATTGAAAACTGTCTTTCAATAAACTCTACTTCCTGGGTATTGGATACCGGATCAGGATCTCATATCTGTAATTCTTTGCAGGCGTTGAGAAACCGTAGGGTTTTGAAGGCAGGTGACATGACCTTCAGAGTTGCGAACGGAGCTAGCATGGATGCTAAAGCCGTGGGGGACTATCACCTGGGAATGTCAGATGGACATGTTTTGGTTTTGCGTAATTGCTTTTTTGTACCCAACGCAACTTGTAATATCATTTCTGTATCTTTAGTTTCTAAAGAAGGTTATGAATTTGCGTTTGTAAGTAATGTTGTAAACATTCACCTTAATCAAGTTCTGATTGGGTCAGGTACTTTGAGTAATGGTATATACGTATTAAACCAACCACAGATTTTTAATGTCCAGAATACACACAAAAGAAAGTCTCCGGAAATAAATCAGACTTTCTTGTGGCATTGTAGACTGGGTCACATCAATGAGAGAAGGTTGACGAAGTTACATACAGATGGGTATTTGAATGCGTTCGAATATCAGTCGTATGCCACTTGTCAATCCTGTCTCAAAGGAAAGATGACAAAGACTCCGTTTACTGGACATGGAGTAAGAGCGAGCGAGCTCTTGGGACTCGTACACAGTGACGTGTGCGGTCCAATGTCTACACATGCCCGAAGCGGACATTCTTACTTCATTACTTTTACGGATGACTTCTCAAGGTACGGTTATGTCTTCTTAATGAAACATAAGTCCGAGGCCTTTGAAAAATTCCAGGAGTATAAGAATGAAGTAGAGAAACAGACCGACAAAAGTATTAAGATTCTAAGATCGGATCGAGGTGGAGAATACTTAAGTGCCGAGTTCCTGGACTATTTAAAAGAGAACGGAATTCTCTCTCAGCTTACTCCTCCATACACCCCGTAACATAACGGTGTATCGGAGAGACGGAACCGCACCCTATTGGATATGGTGCGGTCCATGATGAGTAACGCTGAGTTACCGCGATCATTCTGGGGATATGCGCTAGAATCAGCCGCATACCTTTTGAACCGAGTTCCCACTAAGACTGTGCCTACTACGCCATTTGAGATGTGGTGTGGGAAGAGACCCCATCTTAATCACATTAAGACATGGGGAAGTCCAGCTTTTGTCAAAAAGCAGCATGCGGACAAGCTCGAGGCACGCTCAGTACTGTGCAAGTTTGTGGGATATCCAAAGAATTCCAAGGGATATTTCTTCTACTGTGAAGAGGAACAAAAAGTTCTTGTTTCTCGTCATGCCCACTTTCTAGAACACCAGTTCATAGAAAAGGAAATAAGTGGGAGCGCAGTAGAACTGGAAGAAATTCCAGAACCACGGACTATTACTGAAAGTTTAGTGGAACCAGAGGGTTCGGAAGAACAGGACATTCCTACGCCGCTCCGCAGGAGTAGTAGGCAGACTCATCCGCCCGAGAGATACTACGGTTTTCTCATAGACGGGGATAGAGAGGATTGCATCATAGATTATGATGAGCCTACTAGCTTCCATCAGGCCGTTCAGAGCGTTGACTCAGTGAAATGGCTGGATGCAATGCGGACCGAAATGGAGTCCATGTACACCAACAAGGTATGGACGTTGGACATTGCTCCAGACGGGGTAAAACCCGTAGGATGCAAGTGGATCTTCAAAAGGAAGATTGGTGTAGATGGACAGGTTGAGACCTATAAAGCTAGGCTGGTAGCAAAGGGTTTTCGTCAAAGACCTGGCTTGGACTATGACGAAACCTTCTCTCCAGTAGCCATGCTGAAATCCATTCGGATCCTTCTTGCCATTGCTGCCTTCCACGATTATGAGATTTGGCAAATGGACGTAAAGACAGCTTTTCTAAATGGAAATTTAGAGGAGTGTGTCTATATGGACAAGCCAGAGGGTTTCATTCAGAGTGGGAGCAGCGGAAAGGTGTGCAAGTTGCTTAAGTCCATCTATGGACTAAAGCAGGCATCGCGGAGTTGGAACATCTGCTTTGATGAGACGGTCAAAGAATTTGGCTTTATCAAAAATCCAGATAAACCATGCATCTATAGTAGATTTGTAGCGAGAACTGTGGTATTCCTCGTTTTATACGTGGATGACATTCTCTTAATAGGAAATGACATTCCTATGCTACAATCTGTCAAGGGGTTCTTGTCACACAGGTTCTCCATGAAAGACCTGGGTGATGCCTCGTACATTCTGGGTATCCGGATCTACCGTGACAGATCCAAGAGGATATTGGGACTTTCACAGTCCAGGTACATCGACACCATACTGAAGAGATTCAGTATGGAAGATTCCAAGCGCGGTAACCTACCGGCTTGTCACGGGATCACCCTCTCTAAAGAGATGTCTCCCAAGACTGATTTGGAGAGGGATCGCATGTCTATTATACCCTACGCTTCTGCGGTAGGCTCTATAATGTATGCGATGTTGTGTACCAGACCGGATGTAGCTTATGCACTGAGTGTGGTAAGCCGGTATCAGTCAAACCCTGGGGAGAAACACTGGATAGCGGTAAAGAACATTCTCAAGTACCTGAGAAGGACTAAGGAGATGTTCTTGGTGTATGGCGGAAAGGACCTCCAGATCGAGGCCTTTACTGACTCCAGCTTCCAGAGTGACAAGGATGATTCCAAGTCCATGTCGGGCTTTGTCTTTACCCTCAATGGAGGGGCGGTGTGTTGGAAGAGTTCCAAACAAGAAACCGTTGCAGACTCGACGATGGAAGCGGAATACATCGCTGCATCTGATGCCGCAAAAGAAGCTGTCTGGAAGAGGAAGTTCTTGAAAGAACTTCAGGTGGTTCCGTCCATTGTTGATCCAATACCTCTGTATTGCGACAACAACGGGGCTATAGCTTTAGCGAAGGAACCCAGGTCCCATCAGAGATCCAGGCACATCTTGAGGCGGTATCACCTGATCAGGGAGATCGTGGATCGCCAAGAGATCGAGGTTCGGAGAGTCGCTTCAGAAGACAACACTGCAGATCCATTCACCAAGGCCTTGCCCCAGACTCAGTTCGAGAGGCTGATCGAGATGATAGGTCTTCGATACGCCAGTACATGGACTTAGTGCAAGTGGGAGATTGTTAGTGTATATGCCCTAGAGGCCATTACTGTATCATACTAGTTTGTATATTATTTAATGGATGCTTGGGATATTCACCTTGTATATACAATCTTGCTCAAAATAGTAGTATGCTACTTGGTTTGTTTCTACTTCAATGTGTACATGTGTTTATATTTTGTATATCGCCTATACACATTAGTGGAGCCCTTAGGATCTTTGCTTGATTACCAACGATGTGATGGCCGTCACACTAGTGGGGCTGGGTAATCTATAAGCACATCCTTATGCAGGTCCCTGGTCGCAGGACTATCGAGACAGGGCATCGATACTCCGGAGTAGACCAGCGCATGCGCTTCTCATCCCAGTGTGGGAGACGGTCTGTCCCACAGCCGTCAGTACGTCGTACTTGAGATAGTATGCGGGTGCTCGTTAGGTTACGGGTACACTGGACAGGACTCGTCGGGAACTGACTAGTTGGTATTATGCCTATCGTCAGTTATCAGTTCCCAGGTGACATGAGTACAGCTTAGTCCGCTGACTTGACACTGTCACTTCGCCTCTAGTATGTTCCCACTGTACTTTGATCACTGCCCTACCACGGCTCAAAGGAGTCGTGCAAACAGGTGGTGGTTGGGTGCAGTCCCGAAGCACTTGGAGGCAGTGACGGTTAGACAGGATTCGTCTCTCCCGGTATTGGGGGTTGACATCGCGCTGTGTCTAGGAGAGCCATTACACGAGTAGTCCCTGGCCAGGGCAAACGAGATATACTGGTAGGCTTCCAGTGTTATCTCAGGGTGTTTTGGGCTTCGCTCCGGCACGACTTGTACCGCTATTGGGGGACTGACGTTTACCGCCCCTTAGGCCCGCCATGCGATGTATCAGACGAACAGACCGGACTGTACGGAGAATGTCACACTCAGGCTCAGTAGGAGTTCAGATGGGTTTCGCCTCGTCGGTCTTCTTGTCGGCATTACCTGGGGACCGTTACGCACAGCTAGTGCCGCTTGCAGTCTGTGGTTAAACCCACTGCCAGCGTAGTGTCGAGTCTTTAGAGTCCCACACAGAAAGCTTTTCTCCTTTAGGCAAAAGAGTAGAGGTCGCATGGTATTGCGACAGGTCGCATGGTTTTGCGACAGGGTTCGGTCACATCCGTGCACTTGTGCACGTACAGTGTCCGGACAGTTTACACTAGCGGGCTTTGGTTTAAGCCAGATCCTAGTGTACCTTATGGGATTGGATTTATCCAGTTTGCATTCGTGTTCCTCGGAACGCGGATGCGGGTGTGTATGCACAGTTGACAGGGAGGCAGAGACAGCGGATTCTCATTAGGGTTGTTGACAGTTGACCGTTGACTATTTTACTTTTTGCTCAACCCTAATGAGAATATGATATGTGATTAACTATTATATTAATTAAGTATTATGGTGACCTGGTTGTTGACTTTTGTTGACTTGTTGACTTTTGTTGACTTGTTGACTTTGTTGACCGGTTGACTAGGCTTGACTAGTTGACCATCATGTAACCATAGCCATCATTTCATGGCAAAGACTTTTACTTGCTTGCTCATTGGTGTAAAATGAGTGCATGATATGATATGGTTATGGTTGCTTCAACCATCACATAAGACTTTTTTGATATGATGAGTTATCATTACTTTGGATTATGAGAGGTTGAAAGACAAAAGAGAGCCTCATTCTTTCTTGCTCATTCTCTCTCTTTTTCTTGAGCTCTCCATTTTGCTCTCACCCTCTTGCTCTTGCTCCCTCTCTTTAATCTATGGTTCTCTTGTCTCATGAGTTGAGAATCAAGAACCATAGATAAAATCCCACACAAACTATTCTCTACTCATTCTAGTTCACTAGGTTTAGCAAACCAAGTGAATTAGTTTCTTCAAAGAACGATGAAGGAGCTAAAGGTTGGAGCTTTCAGGTGGATCTATCTTCGGCGTACGGAGACGACGAGAAGAAGCCAATCCGGACCACCATCGGAGCTTGAAGACGAAGGAGTTCAAGACAAGCAAGGTATAACCCCCTAACCGAGTAGCTAGAAACTCATAGTTAGGATGTTAGATAGATGTTTAACCAAGATCCGGGTTATAGGTCCATGTTACCACCTCCGTAAAAATCGTTTTTTACCAAATTCCGCATTCCCGAAAGTACCGGGAGAGGTAGCATGGACTTACAATCCCCTCGACTAGGAACTGTTAAAGGATGTACTTGTGGACCACCCTGGCCCCACTAGTATGATCTGCATCATAGTCCTGGTAGTCAAGTACATATCCTAAGGGCTTTATCAAAATGTAAGAGATAGACAGTATAATAATACCAGTCTACATGTTAAGATAAAGGCAACCAGATAGCATACTATCATGTCGAGCAAGAAAGTCCTTTATATATATGTCCAAGCATCCACTATATCATACAATAATGGCCTCTAGGGCATACATATTCCTAACAATCCCCCACTTGCACTAAGGCCATGTGTTGTAGTATCCGTTAGTTATATGAATTCCCTAGAGGCCATTATTCTACATATGATGTATATTATAGTGGATGCTGGGACATATATAGGGAGGACTTTATTACTCGACATGATAGTATGCTATCTGGTTGATTTTTATCTTAACATGTACACTTATTGTCTCTTTGTTACATGTTGATAAAGCCCTTAGGATGTGTACTTGACTTCCAGGATTATGATAGAGATCATACTAGTGGGGTCTGGGTAGTCTGTGAGTACATCCTTTAATTGTTCCTAGTCGTAGGAGTATCGAGACGGGGCATCGATATTCCAGAGTAGACTAGCGTATATGCTTCTTGACCCATATGATGGATGATAGATGATCCCACATCCATTGGTGTTTGACATCAGAGAAGGTATACGGGTGCTCAGTGGAGACTGGATACACTGAACAGGACTTGCCGAGAACTCCCAGATGGTATTATACCTCACGTCAGATAGCAATTCTCTGGTGACACTGGTACAGGTTAGTTTGTCGACCCGAGATCGTCATAGAGTCTTGTGTGTCTCCCACTGTGATTTGATTTCCACCCTACCACGACTCTACCGAGTCGTGCAAACAGGAGGATTTTGGGTACAGTCCCGAGTCACATGGAGGCAATGAGTGATGCGAGGGGATTTCGTCTCTCCCGGTATTGGGGGTAGATATTGCGCTATGCTTGATTGGCCATAACAGGAAATCCATGGCCAGGCTTGCTGAGATTTACTGGTAAGTTTTATCAGTAGTTTCTCGAACCGTTATGGGCCTCACATCGGCATGACTTATCAGGCTATTGGGGTCTGACGTTTACCACCCCCAGGCTCTGATATGCGACATATCTGACGAAGAGACCGAACTGTACGGTAGTGTTACTTATTTGATTCGCAGGAGTATGAGCAGGCTTGCTTGTTGATCTTCTAATCGCTCAATACCCGGATGGCCGTTATGTTTAGCAGACCGCTTACGGCTTATGGGTGACTGATATGATCACCACCTACTGCCGACGTATTGACGGGTCTTTAGAGTCTACACAGAGGTTTCCTGGCTCAAGGGAAACGAAGTAGGAGCACATATGTGATATGTGCGGGACTGAGATTAATACGTATATATGATGCCATATCCTAATCTCGTGATATATGGTATCGTTCGGTTATATGTGATATAGCCGGATTGTCGAATCAAGTGTTGATTCGATAAGTTGATACATATGATATTAGTCGGCTATATATGATATAGCCGGATTATTAAATCAAGTGTTGATTTGATAATTTAATGTATAATTATTTATTTGATATATTAACATACATTAACTAATATTATCTCACTTAAATATTTCTTTTTCTCACTTGTGACACATTTAATATATATGTGATGTATGTTATTGTGTCATGCTTGTTAATATATGCAACATGGGTGTATGAGACTCACACCATGTTTATCATAATGGTGGGTTATTATTTATTTTAAGCAATTCAAAATTAGTTGGAAATTGTCATGCTTGGAAGCTTGGAGAAGCTTACAACATCTTTGAGTTAGTCCACTAATTTTGTCTCACTTGAGATATTTTTTAACCCAACCATTATCTTAAACCATGGTTTAGTCTGTAAAAGAGTTAGTATGAGATATTATCTCACCATGGTTGTTATTCTCACATGATTGATTCACCATTTTCATTCTCCACTTCATCTTCTTCTTCATCTCCAAAAAGCTTTCTAGGTATTGAGGAGGTGAAGAATCCTAGTGAGAAAAATAAATCTAAAGTGAGCAAAAATCCTACTTTATCATCCTCTACTAGACTAGCTATTTAGTTTAGGGTGTTTTCTTTACTAATCCCTCATTAGTGAAGAGGTAGCTTGGGTTAGAGTCTCCTCGACGTAGATCATCTTCGGCCTCGAAGACTTCAAGTATGCTCGTTCATTTCGCTTTGTGAAGCCTATCTTGAGTCCGGGAGATCACTACTTGGAGCGAAGGGACTTCTATAAGGAACTATTGAAGTGAAGGACCGGTCTACAAAGGTTGTATTCCTTGTTCACTTTCTATGTAAAGTAGTTTACATTCTTGTTAGCTCCTAAAACTCTAGCTAGATCCTTGGTTAGGTTGTTTGGCACACTAGAAATTTTAAAATACGGCATGTTTGAGGCCTCCCGAGACCTTGTGGTGGTGCCAAAGAACCCTACAGTGGTATCAGAGCCGAGCTAGAGCATTAGGAGTTGTCTTGACGAAGTTAGAAATACGAAACCGAAACAACTCCGAAACAATCAAAGAAAACCCCCAGCTTCTGTCGAAATTTTCAGAGCTTTTAATTTTTTTTTAAGTAGTAGCTGAGTGCTCTTTATTATATTGTATGAACACTAGACAAAAACGTGTAAGTGCACGGCGGCGCCCCGGCCGTCAATCCGACGCCGGAATGCGGAAGCGGTGATTTACTTTAACTTTTCAAAAAACCGGCACCACCGCGCACTATAAATCCGGATCGTGCCATTAACTAGTCCTAGCTAACTATAAGATAGGGAAGAGAGATATACCGAGCGATCCGTGTCCTCCGGTCTTCTCGCCGTCGTCCCGATCTCCCGCGGAATGTCCGGTCTCCACCTCCTCGCCGGAAGGGCACCACGTCGCCTGCTTCTTTTACGGGCTCCCACTTCTATACCGAGGCAACTTGGGCATGAAGTTGGCGAGTCGACGTGCCCAAGATTTGCTGTAGAATGTGTGTAGAACTCATGTCTCATTTTGGGGCAGTGGAGGTTGCCATTTGGTGGAGGAATGATATAAACTTTTAGAGATAGAACTTGTGGGGATTTTTGTGAAGCCAAAAGACTAAAAATCCCACACCACAAAATGGGCAGCCCTCTCCCTCTATGGCCGGCCATGCATGGAAAAATAGAGAGAATGAAAAATATGAGTGAGGCAAAAGTCCAAGGGGGGTCTCATCATGCAAAGAAGAGAGAGAAAGGTCATGATATGAAGAAATGATCACAAGTAAATCCAACACTCAAACCCATCATCATGTCCCTCCATCATCATACACAAAAGTCAAGCCATGATGAGGTTATGAAGTCAAATGAAGGCTACACTCATCATGAAGCAACATGTGCAAATAACACCCTCCACAACTGCTTATTTGCACAAAAGCAAATAAGCCCTCCTCCACCAATCTTCGGCCATTGAAAGATACAAATGAAAATGGCCGAAACGGAAAGCAAACTGGCAACTCCAGAAAACTGGTCCCGTAATAAATTACAGGAAAACCCCGATATTGTGTAAACACACGCGCATCTGTATTCCGACCGAATACAAATGCAATGAGACAAAGTCTACACTGTACTATACTAGCATCCGGCTAAAACCAAAGCCTGCTAGTATTATCCGTCCGATCCTGATCCGTGCAATACCGCACGTATCTGATCCAACCCTGCCATATCTCCATACGGCCTCTACAGCATTTCGCCCAAAAACTTGAGTAACTGAATGTTGGGGACTCTAAAGACTCGTCAATACTATGGCTGTGGATTTAACCACTAGCACGTCAGAGGTATTAGCTATACGTGATGGGCTACCAGCTATTGACTAAAAGGGACGTCTGTGAGCGAACTCATCCTGAAACCCTACTGAGCCTGTCAGTGACAATATCCGTACAGTCCGGTCCGTTCGTCTATGAGCATCGCATGGCGGGCCTAGGATGTTGGTAAAAGTCAGACCCCCAAAAGCGGTACAAGTCATGTGAGAGATCAGCCCAGAACACCCTGAGATACTACTGGAATACCTACCAGTAAATCTCCTCCTTGGCTAAGGACTTTTCATATTCTGGCTCTCCTAGACACAGCGCGACCTCACCCCCAATACCGGGAGAGACGAACCCCCGAAGATCCGCTCACTGCCTCCATGTGGCTCGGGACTGTACCCAACTAAAACCTGTATGCACGTCTCCTTTGAGCGTGGTAGGGTAGTAATCAAAGTACAGTGGGAACTCACACGAGACAAATGACGATCCTCAGGTCGATGTACGAACCTGTACACATGTCACCAGGGAACTGCTATCTGACGTCAGGTATAAGACCAACTAGCATGTTCCCGGCGAGTCCTGTCCGGTGTACTCATAACCTAATGAGCACCTGTATACATCTTAGGTGAACTAACTGACACCAGTGGCTTGTGAGACCGGCCACCGCCCCTCGTCGGGGTCTTGACTGTATACACTAGTCTACTCTGGAGTATCGATGCCCTGTCTCGAAACTCCCACTACTAGAGACCTTTTAAGGATGTGCTTATAGACCACCAGCTCCCACGTATATGATCTCCCTCATACTGCTAGCAGTCAAGCAAGAATCCTAGGGGCTTTATCAACGTGCAATAGTGACCTGTCAGGTCACCTAAAGCAGTACACGATGATAAAGATAAACCGGATAGCATACTATCATCTTGAGTAAGACTGTCCTACCGGGATAGGTCCTCCCTCAATCATTGCAATCACGTGCCTGTGATCCAATATTTGACTCTGAGGGCACTATCTCCAACAATCTCCCACTTGCACTCAAGGCTAATTATTGCGATGTCGCATACTCACAGCCCGTGTGATACCGAACACCCAACTCCTCTACTAGTCAGTCTCACAAAACCTGTTTGCGAAACTATTGCGTTCGAGGAATAGCCTCAGTGAGTGGATCCGCCTTGATGTTTCTTTCTATGTCCCTCTATATCTCAAGTTCGCGGAGAAACCCTTCTCCCGAAATGAGCAATACCTGTCATAGAATGTGTCTGGATGTCTGATGGGACCTAGCTCATAAATGAACTCCAAGTCCAAACTTCTTAGACTGTATCGTCAACTGAACTTAATCAGTATCCTGCGCCATGCCTCCCTCAGTATTTCGTTGGACCACCTGTCCAAAATACTGCCCCTCGTCAGAAGGAAAACTATAACTCTGACAACCTCCCTGTCGTCCAAGTCACCTTGGAAGCCTGGAATGATAACTGTCTCCCGAATGAGGCTGTCGTTATCATATCCCTAGAACATCCACTTATGTTCTAAAACTGCTTCCGACTGTTTCTCCAGGATTGGATCAATATCAACTTATTGCATCTACCGCAAAAACAACATCTGGTGTGGTACTTGACATCTCATGATTGACTCAATTGCCTAAGCAAGTGATCTGCCAATCATGCACATCCCTCTCTACTTTAGTCTGTAAGACACCTTTAGAGAGGGTGACTCCATTATCTGCAGGTACACTACCGTGCCAGGAGTCGTCCATTCTAAATACTCTTAGAATGCTGTCTAAGTACCCTGATTGGGAAACCACCCAAATCTAGATCTATAGAACTAGTAACCAGAATGTCAGATATAATATCCAAGTCCCATGTGGAGAAACCACTGTGTGACGACCAAAGTATAACCAATCGTAGTATAGGAGTTTCTTTTCCTATTCTGTGTATGTCATCCAAATACCATGACATCACACCCTACTACCTTCTCAACAGATCCATCCCCTACTCTGATGAAGTCAAACCTATGACCGTCACATCAGAAATTGATGATCTATCTCCGCTATATCTGCTTTAGTCTATAAATAGACATAAGCTACCTGTCCACCAATGCTTCCGCTGCTCCCACTGACTACGACAACCCTCTGGCAGAGTCATATAGACGTACACTTCTAAAGCAAGTTTAGAACGACGCTATACTCATCCTCCTGCCAGGTCTCACAGTCTAGAACAGCAGCAATGGCAAGTCTGGGTAAACAAGAACTTCACTGTCACCGTCCTTGAGGCTACCGGAGTACCTCTCGGGTGCCTGAAGTAACCCACTTTATCTGCAGAGTGGACAATGGAATGTCAATCCAGATTGAATGTTTAGGTTCCTATGAAATCTTCAGTAATCGTTTGTGGTTCTGGAATCACTTCCAGTTCTACCATACTCCCACTACTGTTTTCTGAAAAAATCCATTTTTATTAAAACTGTGGCGAGTCTAGAACAATATCACTATTGATCTTCCAGATGGTAGAAAGTCAACCCTCGTCATAGTCTGGGTCAACCCACAAACAGCCATTACAGAAACGTGCCTTGTGTTGTCCAGTGTCTGGTTTTAATCATAAGCCGGACAACTCCTCGTACCTTAACAATGTTAAGGTATGAACTGTTCTATATCCAATATAGAACCAGAGGCACTGATTTAATTAAACCAGATTCAAATCATGCAGCTGTCTCTAGTGCATGTCAACTAAATGGAAAGAGGCCGATCAGCGTTACTCAACTTAGGAATGCTTCCAATTATGAGTTACCTAAAAGAGAAGCAAGTTCTCTTAATCACTACTATCAACTGAATACCATACACAAGTATCTACATCTTCGATCACTTTGAAGAATCCCGACACTTGCAATACCTGGTTCTCTACTTTATTCAAATACCTATAACTTCTCAAAATTCGGACCCTGTGTTTCCACGAAACACCTATTTAAAAACTAGAGAAGTCATAAGTAAACTAAATATAGTACGGGGACCAACCCCTCTGTCCCGATAGACCCTGGACAACATACAATACTCTGTATAAGTCCCTTAAGTCTGATAACTCATTCACAGTGTGTCGTAGGTTGAAAACTGTACTTATGGTTAAGAAGAATTACACCGCTATTTAATGCTCCTTACCTAACCATCCACTGATATAGGTAAATGTCATAGACATAATTTCAAAAAGATATATCTCACTCTATAAAAATAGACGTACAGATATATCAATTTGAAATTGGTGCATAACAGCGGATATTCAAAACCAAATATTTGCCGTCCGGCAACCAACCCAGGTGACTTCCTCAAATATCACCGATTACAACGAATCCCGATATAATGAGGATGATCACCTAATTCCCAATAACTAACTCCCACTCATCATCTGTAAAACCATACAGATGTGAGAATCACACCTCGTAAATACATACCCTGGAGCAAGTGTCTAATTGGGAAATCAGTTTTCCATTAACAGTACACGGTGAAACTGAAACATTGAGATATTTCGATGGGGTATCCCGGTATTCCTAGTAATGCCTCCTCCATTATCCATATTCACAACTATAACCGTGTAATTCTTTGCCACCTCTCCAAATCCCTTTATATGTCTTTAGTCATTACCTTCTGCACACCCCTTTAGGCCAAATGGTTTTCTTCCTTCCCTACCGTTCGGCACCAGCCTAAGGTTTGGAAGAAGACTATCCAATAAGCATAATGGGTGTACTGTTCTAATCCTAGGAACACTCGCAATGCGAGAGAAGGTGAAGATAAAAGACAACCGAATAAACCTTATTCCTATTTCTCCTGAACCAGAATCCATCCCCGAACTGGAACAAGTTCCTTTCGAGTTCGTATATAACCATACGATGGAGTATCCAATAAACTGTGGATCTTCGTAGTGATACGGAGTGTTATGGAGAAATACAAAGGTGATTTTAGGATTGGCAAAGAAATACTTGGTTCGGTCATGAATAACAGTCGCAATTTACTTTGCCCTCTTACTAATCCCTTGCTTTGTCTTTAACTTAATACCTTCTGCACACCATCGTTATGCTAATTGGTTTTTTTAATTACCCACCGTTCGGCACCAGCCTAAGGTTTGGAAGAAGACTATCCAATTTGCGTAATAGGTGTACTATCTCCTAAACCAAGGAGTACTCGCAACCTGAAAGAAGGTAAAAGGAAAAGACAACTGAATAGTCCTATTCGTTTTCTCCAGAACCGGAAACCATCCTCGAATAAATTCTTTCGAGTTCGTATATAACCATACGATGGTTTTGTCCAATGGAAGTGGACGTTCGTAGCAATACGGGGTGTCTTGGAGAAAAGGGTAAAAGTAGGAGTGGCAATGAGGTTTGCAACTCTGACAATCCAAAAGCCAGTTTTTAAGAAGGTTCGGTTAATTTTGGTCACAGAGTCATAGTCTAGGGTCGGGTCAATGGTCGCTGCCAAAGAGAGAGAGAAAAGAAACACTCAGCGTGCACTCTAACCTAGATCAGAATGGTTATCAATTTATCTAATCTGGAAACCTCCCACTGTACCGTCAAATTCTCCTCCAAACCTGAAAGAAGAATTAGTCGGGATCACCCGAGGAGTAAACTAACTCATCAGTGGGAATCGGGATCCAACTATCATCGCATGATAATGTGACGGAATCCGCTCACATCATCACACTCCAGAAGGTATGCGCATATCTGGCAAGTTTCAGTTTCTTTAGAAACTCCCGATGTGATTTCTGCCCCATGCTCTTATGACCTTGACGAAGGTCAACACATTAGACAAAGCTAGACTATGTTAATGGCGAGGCTCTGATACCACTGTAAGTGCACGGCGGCGCCCCGGCCGTCAATCCGACGCCGGAATGCGGAAGCGGTGATTTACTTTAACTTTTCAAAAAACCGGCACCACCGCGCACTATAAACCCGGATCGTGCCATTAACTAGTCCTAGCTAACTACAAGATGGGGAAGAGAGATATACCGAGCAATCCGTGTCCTCCGGTCTTCTCGCCGTCGTCCCGATCTCCCGCGGAATGTCCGGTCTCCACCTCCTCGCCGGAAGGGCACCACGTCGCCTGCTTCTTTTACGGGCTCCCACCTCTATACCGAGGCAACTCGGGCACGAAGTTGGCGAGTCGACGTGCCCAAGATTTGCTGTAGAATGTGTGTAGAACTCATGTCTCATTTTGGGGTAGTGGAGGTTGCCATTTGGTGGAGGAATGATATAAACTTTTGGAGATGGAACTTGTGGGGATTTTTGTGAAGCCAAAAGACTAAAAATCCCACACCAAAAAAATGGGCAGCCCTCTCCCTCTATGGCCGGCCATGCATGGAAAAATGGAGAATATGAAAAATATGAGTGAGGCAAAAGTCCAAGGGGGGTCTCATCATGCAAGGAAGAGAGAGAAAGGTCATGATATGAGGAAATGATCACAAGTAAATCCAACACTCAAACCCATCATCATGTCCCTCCATCATCATACACAAAAGTTAAGCAATGATGAGGTTATGAAGTCAAATGAAGGCTACACTCATCATGAAGCAACAATGTGCAAATAACACCCTCCACAACTGCTTATTTGCACAAAAGCAAATAAGCCCTCCTCCACCAATCTTCGGCCACTGAAAGATACAAATGAAAATGGCCAAAACGGAAAGCAAACTGGCAACTCCATAAAACTGGTCCCATAATAAATTACAGGAAAACCCCGATATTATGTAAACACACCCGCATCTGTATTCCGACCGAATACAAATGCAATGAGACAAAGTCTACACTGTACTATACTAGCATCCGGCTTAAACCAAAGCCTGCTAGTATTATCCGTCCGATCTTGATCCGTGCAATACCGCACGTATCTGATTGAACCCTGCCATATCTCCATACGGCCTCTACAGCGTTTCGCCCGAAAACTTGAGTAACTGAATGTGGGGGACTCTAAAGACTCGTCAATACTATGGCTGTGGATTTAACCACTAGCACGTCAGAGGTATTAGCCATACGTGACGGGCTACCAGCTATTGACTAAAAGGGACGTCTGTGAGCGAACTCATCCTGACACCCTACTGAGCCTGTCAGTGACAATATCCGTACAGTCCGGTCCGTTCGTCTATGAGCATCGCATGGCGGGCCTAAGGGGTTGGTAAAAGTCAGACCCCCAAAAGCGGTACAAGTCATGTGAGAGATCAGCCCAGAACACCCTGAGATACTACTGGAATACCTACCAGTAAATCTCCTGCCTTGGCCACGGACTTTTCATGTTCTGGCTCTCCTGGACACAGCGCGACCTCACCCCCAATACCGGGAGAGACGAACCCCCGAAGATCCGCTCACTGCCTCCATGTGGCTCGGGACTGTACCCAACTAAAACCAGTTTGCACGTCTCCTTTGAGCGTGGTAGGGTAGTAATCAAAGTACAGTGGGAACTCACACGAGACAAATGACGATCCTCAGGTCGATGAACTAACCTGTACACATGTCACCAGGGAACTGCTATCTGACGTCAGGTATAAGACCAATTAGCATGTTCCCGGCAAGTCTTGTCCGGTGTACTCATAACCCAATGAGCACCTGTATACATCTTAGGTGAACCAACTGACACCAGTGGCTTGTGAGACCGGCCACCGCCCCTCGTCGGGGTCTCGACTGTATACACTAGTCTACTCTGGAGTATCGATGCCCTGTCTCGAAACTCCCACGACTAGGGACCTTTTAAGGATGTGCTTATTGACCACCAGCTCCCACGTATATGATCGCCCTCATACTGCTAGCAGTCAAGCAAGAATCCTAGGGGCTCTATCAACGTGCAATAGTGACCTGTCAGGTCACCTAAACCAGTACACGATGATAAAGATAAACCAGATAGCATACTATCATCTTGAGTAAGACTGTCCTACCGGGATAGGTCCTCCCTCAATCATTTCAATCACGTGTCTGTGATCCAATAATTGACTCTGAGAGCACTATCTCCAACAAAACGACCCCCTCTCGCCGCATTTGACCCGGTGAAGACCCTGAAATGGACCGGCATCACCAGTTTTTGGTGAGCTATGAGCCTCGTTTTTATTTGGTGCTCTGGTCTCTGGGGTTTGGTGTTTCAGGTATTGTTTGTTTTTACTAGAATCGCATGTGATGTTATCTTTCTGTTAAAATTATTCGGAGTGTTTCATAGTCATAATTCTAACATCGTTTCGGGTTATCTTGACGACGTTAAAAAGTTTGAACAAATATCAAATACCCATTTTTCTCTCTCGTTGGAAATTTTCCAAGAGTTGGATTTTTCCAAGTTTAAAGTCTTCAGAAAAACATGCAGGTGTTTTCTGTAGACCCTCTAGAAGAATGAAACCCTAACTCGATTCTGTGACTGCCGGAACCGCCGCCAAACCCTAGGGTTTGTGGTGGTTTCGTGCCGCTATAGGTGAGGCAAGGGTTTGCCCTTCTACGGTTGGTCCATAGGTGCTGTTGCATGTCCTAGGTAATTTTTAAACTGTGGTCAAGTGTTGAGTTCTTTGGGAAATTTTGGGTGTTTGTTGATTCAATCGAAAAGTTTAACATCGTCTAGCTATCTGTGAATTGTGATACAATATTTGGAATCCACAAAATTTAGTTTTATGAAAACTAATTTGAATTTTATAAATTTAGCAATTTAGTCTCAAGTGATCGGTTGCCACGGGATTTTGATGTGGATCAAAAATCCGTCGCAATCACGTAGCGTACGCGGATACTCGCCGGGTAACTTTACTAGATATCCACGACCCATAGCTCCGACTAAGTGACTGTAGGAAAACCCCGTCACCAAAACCATCCATTCGGGTGCTCGGGCCGTGGTGTTCCGCCTAAGTGCACTTCGTCGATGGCATCGGGGGTGCGGTCGTCTACTAAAGTTTCCGACGAGCATTCGATCAGGTTGTCGGGAATCTTGTTGAATTACCCGACTGGTTATTGAAAAGTGTTTTCAATATCGAGATTAAAATACGGGGTTTATAATTGTTAGGTATGAGATGTCTAAGGAATTCATTTGGTTAGGCATGAAATCCAAAGTATGTGATACATAGGGTTTATGATATCTAAGGTGGTTGCGGATTCCAATTGTTATAGTTTTTCACTTTCTTTTCTGTGACCGTAAGTGTAATATGTGGTGTATCGCCGGTTTCGTTGCTATAAGTCAATGACAATTGGGATACACATTTAATTACGTTGATGACATGTGATGTTATGTGTTACTGTGATATGTTATATTGGATCGTCGTGTTTTGAATAGCCGGGTTTTTTTTATGTGAGATGATAGTTTTTGAGTTGTAGGGTTCCTAGGCACGCTAATGAGGTCTCACAAGGCATCAACCATGCCAATTTCAAATTTTACGGGTGCCGAGAAACCCAAATACGGATCGTTAACTAGAAATTTAGGCGACAAATGCAACTAGTTAACAACTTAACTAAAAGAAAGGAAATACAACCTTTGTAGATCCGGTCCCCCACCTCCATAGCTCCATAATGAAGTCTCCTCGCTGTCCAAATCGAATCCCGGGCTCTAGTGTCGGCTTCATCGAAGAAATGGGCGGGCAAGATCGTCGGCTTCGATGCCGAAGATGATCTACGTCGAGGCATCACAAAATCAAGCTCCCACTTCACCAAGTCATGAAACTTGTGAAGAAAACACCCTATACTACTTGGCAAGAGGTAGAGGATGAAGAAATAGGAGGTGGGTTCATTTTAGAATTGGATTTCTCACTCTTTTCATCAAGTTGCCATTGTTGATAGCAAGCTTTTCTTCAAGTGAAGAAGAAGAAGAAGAAGATGAATATTATGATAAGTTAATTCAAAATAGAAAATAAATGAATACTTATCATAATCCAACCATGGTCAAGTGTAGAGAATGAACTAGGGTTAAGTGAATGGTTATGGTTAAGCATGAAGACAAAAATGGTGACTTAGTCAAAGCTTCATGAAGCTTCAACATGCATCCAAAGAAAGCCACCATTTTTCTTTTCTTTTGCCAAAAAGAAATAAATAAATAAATGAATAAATAGATATGAAAAACAAAACCCTAACCATTTAAATAACCACGGTTTAATCTTTACACTAAAACCAAATAAGCATGCATCATCAAACATGATACAATCATGTGCACAAAAGTATATCACATATACAACTTGCACAATCCAAGTGAGAATATCCATTTAAAGTGAACCAATACTAGTTAATGCAAAGTAATATATCAAATATATAATTATACATTAAATCATTAAATCAACACTTGATTTAACGATCCGGTCATATCGCATATAACCGACTAGTATTCAATGTATCAGCTTATCGAATCAATCCTTGATTCGATAACTATGTTACATCGCATACAACCATATCGATACATTCATCGCGAGAATAGAATATGGTATCACATACACGCATTATTCTCGGTCCCGCACATATCTCATATGCGCTCCTATTTCGTTTCGCTTGAGCCAGGAAACCTCTGTGTAGGACTCTAAAGACTCGTCAATACGCCGGCAGCAGGTGATGATCATATCAAACACCCACAAGCTGCAAGCGGTCTGCTAAACGTAACGGCCACCCGGGTATTGAGCGATCAGAAGATCAACGAGCAAGCCCGCTCACACTCCTGTGAATCCAACCAGTAACACTTACCGTACAGTCCGGTCTCGTCGTCTGATATGTCGCATATCTCGCCTAGGGGTGGTAAACGTCAGACCCCAATAGCTCGATAAGTCGTGTCGATATGAGGTCTATAACAATTTGAGAAACTACTGGTAACACTTACCAGTAAATCTCAGCAACCCTGGCCAGGGATTTCCGGTTATAGCCAATCGAACACAGCGCAACATCAACTCCCTATACCGGGAGAGATGAATCCCCTCCTATCGCTCATTGCCTCCATGTGACTCGGAACTGTACCCAAAAACCACCGTTTTGCATGCCCTCTTAGATGTGGTAAGGTGGAAATCAAAGCACAGTGGGAACCACACAAGACTCTATGACGATCTCGGGTCAACAGACTACTCTGTACCAGTGTCACCTGAGAACTGCCATCTGACGTAAGGTATAATACAATCTGGGAGTTCTCGGCGAGTCCGTCCAGTGTACCCAGTCTCCACTGAGCACCCGTATATCATCTCTGATGTCAAACACTAATGGATATGGGATCATCCATCGCCCATCTTTATGGGTCGCGAAGGTATACGCTAGTTTACTCTGGTATATCGGTGCCCCATCTCGATACACCCACGACTAGGGACCTTGAAGGATGTACTTATGGACTACCCTGTCCCCACTAGTATGATCCGCATCATAGTCCAGGTAGTTAAGTACACATCCTAAGGGCTTTACCAACATGTAACAGAGAGACAATCAGTGTACACGTTAAGGTAAAGAGCAACCAGATAGCATACTATCATGTCGAGCAAGAAAGTCCTCCCTATATATGTCCCAGCATCCACTACAATATACATCCAATGTACAGTAATAGCCTCTAGGGCATACATATAACTAACAATCTCCCACTTGCACTAGGGCCATCTGATAGCAGTGGTTGTAGTATCTCATACTCAACCATCCCATAACAGTCTCTCTCTGGGAAAAGGCCTTCGTGAGTGGATCCGCCGTGTTGTCCTCTGAGTCTGTTCTCCTAACCTCGATCATCCTAGAGATCAAACATCTCCATGATCAGGTGATACTGCCATAGATTATGTCTGGGTCACTGATGGGACCAGCGTTCCTTGGCATAAGCCACAACTCCATTGTCTCACAATGGTAGGAACGTAGTTCATCTCATGAACCAATATACACCCAAACTGCCTCTTTGGTAGCATCTTAAGCAGCGATGTATCCAGCCTTTATCGTCTAGTATGTCACGGTATTTAGCTTGGAACTCTTCCAACATACCGTCCCTTTACTGAGGGTAAAGACAATGCCTGTGACTGACACTCAGTCGTCTTTATCACCCTGGAACACTTCCAGTGATTTTCCCCAGGACCAATTGATACCATCTCACTACATCTAGTGAGTATCCTAACATCCAATTACATCTATCTCATAGATGAAAACACAGGATTTAGGAGGTATCACTTTGATCCTATGTGGAGAATCATTATGATAAGCGGAGATTGATCGAGCGTAGCATAGGAAACTTCTTCCCTAACAAGAATATGTCATCCACGTACTCTACGAGGATCACCGTCATACTCCCTACTACCTTTTCGATTATACAAGGTTCATCTACCATTTTGATGATGTCAAACTCTTTGACTAACACATCAAAACAGACGTTCCAACTCCGCGATACCTGTTTTATCCTATAAAACATCTTGCACACATTTCCGCTGCTCCCACTGTCTACGAAGCCCTCTGGCTGTGTACTTATAGACGTTCTCTTCTAAAACATCATTTAGAAAAGCAGTCATGGCACCCAACCATCAGATATCGTAGTCATGGTATGTAGCCGTGGTAAGTAGGATCTGGATGGACTTAAGCATAGCCACTGGAAAAGGTTTCATCATTATCCACGCCTGGTCGATGACGAAAACCTTTAACAAGTCTAGCTTTGAAAGTCACAACTTTTCCATCTACACCAAGTAATCTTCTCAAGATATACTTGCTCCTGATGGGGATTTAACCCTTCAGATATAGCAACTAAAGTCCATACTTTGTTGGTGTATAAGGACTCCATCTCAGATCGCTAAGCATCCAGCCATTCTTACAGAGTCTTACTCCTGATGGCCAGCTCGAAGCTCATTGGGTCATCATCTCATGATGCAATCCTCGTTCCCACTGTCACAGAGAAACAGAATTATCTCTCAGGTGGGTGAGGAACCCTACTAGATCGGCGGAGAGGCTGAGGTTCGTTGGTATCTATTGAATCCTTCGGTTCTACCAAATCATCTGCTGTAGTTTGCATAGCTGGAACCTTTCCAGTTCTACATAACAGATCTTGCCTCGAGCTTGTCCGGATTTTGCTTTTAGACATAGGCCGGACAACCCCAAATCTTAACTAACTTAAGATATGGGCTCTTCCCTTCCCATATCACATATGAAGTGGTAGGCAATTGATTTGATTGGAACCGTATTCAATAGGTTTGCAGCTTCATAAGTGCATAACTCCCAAAAGGAAATAGGTAACTCAGTAATACTCATCATAGAGCACACCATATCATATAGGGTGTATCTGCTCCGCCCCGATATACCATCTTGCAATGGTGTATACGGAGGAGTAATGCCGAGAGAGAATCTCATTCTCCTTTAGAAAAGTCCAAGAATTCCATGCTCAAGTATTCTCCTCCTTGATCTCATCAAAGGACATAATACTTTTACCCATATTTTGGTTCTCTACTTCTAACTTATATTCTGTGAATATCTCAAAAGGTTCGGACTCTTGTTTCAACAGGAACATATGACTGAATCTTGAGAGATTATCAGAGAATATAATGAAGTATAAAGAACCAGTCCTGGCATATGTAGACAGAAGACCTTACATACATCATCATGTATCAGTCCCAAGAGTTCACTAACTCTTTCTCTGTTTCCAATAAACAGAGCTATGGTCATCTTATCTTTGTGACATGACTGGCGAGTTTCACAAGATGTAAATTCAAACTGATTTAAATATGCATCTATATGTAACTTCAGCTAGTCGGGTCGCATTGATATGACCTAGTCTACAATACCTTAAGAAGAATTCGTTCATTTCTGAACTCTTCCTCTTATGTGTGTTCCATATACTAAGAACTGTAGTTTGATTTAGAACATCAATGCTTTTAGATAACGTGCCTGAACGGATCAACTTTTGATATAGGAAATGTTCAAAACATTATCCATCAATACAAAATTTTATCATTTCTTTACTAATAAAGAGACTGATATGATTTTGTATATCAGGTTCGGTATCTAATAGCATTTGTTCAGAATCAATGTATTGGAATACAGGGTGACAGTGACCAACAGACTTGGCTGCAACACTTGCCCCGTTTTCTGCCTTATGAAACTTATCACCCGTTCTCAGTTTTTCTACCTTTTTGTATCCCTATGTAACAGATTACATATCTGGGATCCTGATCCGGTATCATATACCCAAGATGCGGAGGATACTGAGAAACAGTTCTTTGTAATGAACACACCCGAAGATGATGCATCAACATCCACTCTCTTCGTTTGGGCGGCACGGGAATTCTGGTAATCCCTAATTTCCTGCTCTGTCTTATAACAATTATAAGTTGGAGCGGGACCAACGTTCCCCAGCTCAGTATAACAAGCGGGTTCGGTCAATAATCCGTATTATTATCTTGATTAAGGCGTGATATGGTCGCTGCCTGGAGAGAGAGAGAAGAAAACACTCAGCGTGCGCTCTTGCAAGAATAGATTGGTTTTTATTTTATCTAATCAGGATGGCTCCCACTGTTTTTATCAAATCTTCCTTCAAACCCTAAAAGGAAAGACTAGCCGGGATTAATTACACACTACAAGTTCACCAATCTTTCAGCCAAGCCAGTGTCGGTACTTTGAGGGAGGTCCCCCGTGCTTTCGCACGAACCTAATTAATGTAAACCTCGTTTTCCCAGAGGCGTAACCTCGTTAACACCTTTCTAGACACCTACTTGATCGGCTAATTGTAATGTGTAAAACTCTCCCAGGAGTAACTCTAACTCGTAGTGGGTATCGGGATCCAACTATCTCATAGAAGGTATGCAATCTCATTGCAAATCTCAACACTTGAAATTCCCGATAATTTTGCCCCTAGCGTCCTATGACCTTGATGCATGCCAAACAACCCATAGTCCACTAGTCAAGTTCAACCCGTACATTTCTTGATTGAATTAAACCCACCCGCACGACCCTTAACGCATGCCAAACAACGCCGTACGAATACCCTAATCCAATCGCATCGTATGCTAGCAGATAAGCACTAGTTAGCTACCGTACACTACGCCTTGACGCATGCCAAACAACCGCAGCACGAATACTAACTAGTACTTATCTGAAATGACGGAGGGCTACGACAGGTTTTTCTGAAAACCTATTGCGTAATGAACTTGATATCGTTGTAGGATTGAATGAATTTTGAAATGAAGTGTCTTTGAGGCTTTTCTAGTTTTGCTAACGGAGTCACTCCCGGTGAAGGGATCGTCGGTCCTTTCCTCGTCGAATGAGGTGCGGGATATATCATATATATCACTGTGCAAAGCAAAAACTCTTAAAAGCAATCAAAAGACAAACCGAGTGTGTAGCATCTGCCAGTTATTGCTAAAGGAGTCACTCCCGGTGAAGGGATCTCGGTCCTTTCCTTATCGAATAAGGTGCAGGATATATCATATATACCGCTGTGCAAAGCAAGAACTGTAGCTACCTGTTTTATTTAGAAATTCGATTCCACAACATCTTAGGTTTCTTTTATTTCATTAATCACATTAATGAAGTCCCATCATATAAGTACCTAAACATCACAGATAAATACGACGTACACTTATGCCATCTGCATTCGCCTCGATGTCCCCTCGTGCACCGTTAGGTTAGGTAACTAACGGCAGAGCAGGGCAGGGCTAGCGCGGGTGTAAAACATAAGTAACGTCTATATAATATATCATATATACTATATACTGTATCTATCACAGAACATCACATGATCACATCACAGATATCGCAGCAGAAGAAACATATGAAATATTGGATATACTAGGACGTCCGTGTTTTCAATACGAGCCAGTATAAAACATGGATTCCACGGTCGTGATGTATAGCCAAACCCACACCCCTAGACCCCTGCGAGAGCGGCAAGCAACCCTACCAATTCTAGGGTTAGGAGACCGGGACTCGACTCCTCGAGTTGGTCTCCCACTGGACTCCAGAACCCGGTTACTTGTGCCCTCCTCCTTGGGTCTATCCTAGTGCAGAAAAGAAAATAATATACATCAACGGTGACAACTTCCGCAACCTGGAAGTGCCCCAATAAAAGAATATTATATACAAGTTTTTACATGAATGAAAATGAAAAACACTCATCTCACATAAAACCCCCGGCTATTCAAACACGACGATCCAATATGACATATCCAGCAACACATAACATCACATGTCATCAACGTAAGTAAATATGCACATCCCAATTGTCGTTGACATATAGCAACGAAACCGGCGATATCACATATTACACTTACGGTCACAGAAAAGAAAGTGTAAAACTACAACAGTTGGAATCCGCAATCTCTTTAGACATCGCATGCCTAATCAAATGAATTACTTAGACATCGCATGCCTAACAATTATAAACCCCGCATTTTAGACTCAAATCGAAAACACTTTTCAATATCAAGTCGGGAAATTCAACAAGATTCCCGACATCCTGATCGATTGCTCGTCGCAAACTTCAGTAGACGGCCGCACCCCCGATACCGTCGACGAAGTGCACCAAGGCGGAACACCGCTGCCGCGAGCACGCGAACGGATGCTTTCGGCGACGGGGTTCTCCTACAGTCACTTGGTCGGGGCTATGGAGTGAGGCTGTCTATTAAGTTTACCCGGCGAGTATCCGCGTACGCTACGTGATTGCGACGGACTTTTGATCACATCAAAATTCCGTGGCAACCGATCAAGTGAGACTAAAGTGCTACGTTTTTAACATTCATTCAGTTATCTCATAACTAGTTGTGAATTCCAATTATTGTATCACATTCCGGATAAAATAGAAAATGTTAAACTTTTCGATCGAACAGTCGAACACCCAAGTTTTCCCGATACAGCTCAACACATGAAATAAGTCTAAAAACATTCATTTCGTGCCTCAGTACCAACGGTCCAGCCGTGGAAGGGTCAAGCCAACGCCTCACATGTGGCACGCCGTACTGCCCCAAACCCTAAGGTTCAAAGGGCAGTTCAAGACGGTCACATAATCGAGTTAAGGTTTGTTGTCTTCTAGAGGGACCATCGCGTTATTTGCACTACTTAGAACGTCGTTAAACTACGGAAAGATCCAACACTTGGAAATTTCCCGATAGGGGAAAGATTGGGTATTTACATCCGGTCGAACTTTTTAACATATTCAATAATTATCCGGAAAAACACATAGACAAAGTTTGACAATCCGATCGAATAATGGAATCCCCAAAACAACCCCAGAAAATTCAACTCTTGAATAAATATTAAAAATTCCCAGAAAATCCAGCATAATAAAATAGGATTTACTGTGCAAACAGGGGATGATGATGTCATCATTTAGCCGCGGAACCGCCGCAGAAGCCAGGCTTCTGCCGCGGTTCCGCCGCACTATGAAATCATCTTTGGGAAAAATTTGCACCGTAATTCTTAGAATCTCCTGCTTATTTTTCTGTATATTTTTAATACTCAAAAATCCCTATTTTTGAAAAAAGTCCAGAGAGCAAGGAAAAGTCGGGGTTTCGGGTTCGATCGGGTTTCTAACATCGTCTATGCATCGCCTAAGGCTCTAGCTAGGCTCTGATACCACTGTAGGGTTCCTAGGCATGCTAATGAGGTCTCACAAGGCATCAACCATGCCAATTTCAAATTTTACGGTTGCCGAGAAACCCTAATACGGATCGTTAACTTGAAATTTAGGCGACAAATGCAACTAGTTAACAACTTAACTAAAAGAACGGAAATACAACCTTTGTAGATCCGGTCCTCCACCTCCATAGCTCCGCAATGAAGTCTCCTCGCTGTGCAAATCGAATCCCGGGATCAAGCGTCGGCTTCATCGAAGAAATGGGCGGGCAAGATCGTCGGCTTCGATGCCGAAGATGATCTACGTCGAGGCATCACAAGATCAAGCTCCCACTTCACCAAGTCATGAAACTTGTGAAGAAAACACCCTATACTACTTGGAAAGAGGTAGAGGATGAAGAAATAGGAGGTGGGTTCACTTTAGAATTGGATTTCTCACTCTTTTCATCAAGTTGCCATTGTTGATAGCAAGCTTTTCTTCAAGTGAAGAAGAAGAAGAAGAAGATGAATATTATGATAAGTTAATTAAAAATAGAAAATAAATGAATACTTATCATAATCCAACCATGGTCAAGTGTAGGGAATGAACTAGGGTTAAGTGAATGGTTAGGGTTAAGCATGAAGACAAAAATGGTGACTTAGTCAAAGCTTCATGAAGCTTCAACATGCATCCAAAGAAAGCCACCATTTTCTTTTCTTTTGTTAAAAAGAAAGAAATAAATAAATGAATAAATAGATATGAAAAACAAAACCCTAACCATTTAAATAACCATGGTTTAATCTTTACACTTAACCAAATAAGCATGCATCATCAAACATGATACAATCATGTGCACAAAAGTATATCACATATACAACTTGCACAATCCAAGTGAGAATATCCATTTAAAGTGAACCAATACTAGTTAATGCAAAGTAATATATCAAATATATAATTATACATTAAATCATTAAATCAACACTTGATTTAACGATCTGGTCATATCGCATATAACCGACTAGTATTCAATGTATAGGCTTATCGAATCAATCCTTGATTCGATAACTAGGTTATATCGCATACAACCATATCGATACATTCATCGCGAGAATAGAATACGGTATCACATACACGCATTATTCTCGGTTCCGCACATATCTCATATGCGCTCCTATTTCGTTTCGCTTGAGCCAGGAAACCTCTGTGTAGGACTCTAAAGACTCGTCAATACGCCGGCAGCAGGTGATGATCATATCAAACACCCACAAGCTGCAAGCGGTCTGCTAAACGTAACGGCCACCCGGGTATTGAGCGATCAGAAGATCAACGAGCAAGCCCGCTCACACTCCTGTGAATCCAACCAGTAACACTTACCGTACAGTCCGGTCTCGTCGTCTGATATGTCGCATATCTCGCCTAGGGGTGGTAAACGTCAGACCCCAATAGCTCGATAAGTCGTGTCGATATGAGGTCTATAACAATTCGAGAAACTACTGGTAACACTTACCAGTAAATCTCAGCAACCCTGGCCAGGGATTTCCGTTTATAGCCAATCGAACACAGCGCAACATCAACTCCCTATACCGGGAGAGACGAATCCCCTCCTATCGCTCATTGCCTCCATGTGACTCGGGACTGTACCCAAAAACCACCGTTTTGCACGCCCTCTTGGACATGGTAAGGTGGAAATCAAAGCACAGTTGGAACCACACAAGACTCTATGACGATCTCGGGTTAACAGACTACTCTGTACCAGTGTCACCTGAGAACTGCCATCTGACGTAAGGTATAATACCATCTGGGAGTTCTCGGCGAGTCCGTCCAGTGTACCCAGTCTCCACTGAGCACCCGTATATCATCTCTGATGTCAAACACCAATGGATATGGGATCATCCATCGCCCATCTGTATGGGTCGAGAAGGTATACGCTAGTCTACTCTGGTATATCGATGCCCCGTCTCGATACACCCACGACTAGGGACCTTGAAGGATGTACTTATGGACTACCCTGTCCCCACTAGTATGATCCACATCATAGTCCAGGTAGTCAAGTACACATCCTAAGGGCTTTACCAACATGTAACAGAGAGACAATCAGTGTACACGTTAAGGTAAAGAGCAACCAGATAGCATACTATCATATCGAGTAAGAATGTCCTCCCTATATATGTCCCAGCATCCACTACAATATACATCCAATGTACAGTAATGGCCTCTAGGGCATACATATAACTAACATAATTTTCATTCATGTAAAAACTTGTAGGTAATATTCTTTTATTGGGGCACTTCCGGGTTGAGGATGATGTCACCGTTGATGTATATTATTTACTTTTTCGTATTAGGATAGACCCAAGGAGGAGAGCACAAGTAACCGGGTTCTAGAGTCCAGTGGGAGACCATCTCGAGGAGTCGAGACCGAGTCTCCTAACTATAGAATTGGGAGGGTTGCTTGCCGCTCTCGTAGGGGTCTAGGGATGTGGGTTTGGCTATTCATCACGACCGTGGAATCCACGTCTTTTTACTGGCTTAAATAAAACATGGAATTCCTAGTATATCCAATATTTCATATGTGTTCTTCTGCTGCTGATATTCTATAACGTGATCACTTGATGTGTTGAGACGAATGCTTATATATATGATATATAATAAATATTGCTGCTTTCGTTTTTTCTGTGATGCTTAGGAAGCATAAATGATGAGACTTCATTAATGAGATTAATGAAATAAAAGAAACCTAAAGATATTGTATAATCTTGTTTTAAAAACTGGTAGCTCTAGTTCTTGCTTTGCATAGTGGTATTCCTTGTAGAATATCCAGTACCTTATTCGATAAGGAAAGAGCCGAGATCCCTTCACCGGGAGTGACCTCTTTAGTGAAACTAGCAGATGCTACAACCCACTCGGTTTTGTTTTTGATTGATTCTCAAGTTCTTGCTTTGCATAGTGGTATTCATGAATATTCAGCACCTTATTCGATAAGGAAAGAGCCGAAGTCCCTTCACCGGGAGTGACCTCTTAAGCAAAACTAGCAAAAGCCTAAAAACACTCCTTTTCAAAACCACTCGATTCTACAACGATATCAAGTTCAAAGCGTTAAAGGTTTTCTTAAAAACCATCCGCAACTCTCCGTCATTTTAGGAAGTAGAGTACTTAGTATTCGTGCTACCCATGTTGACTATAGCCAAGGCGTAGTGTACGGTAGCTAAGTGATGCCTTCCTACACAGCATATGATGCGATTAATTAGGACAATCGTATGATTATGTTGACCATAGCCAAGGGTCATGTGGGTTGTTCTAATTAACCATGAAATGACGGGTAGAACTTGACTAGGACTTATGATATGTTGACCATAGCCAAGGTCATAAGAATTAGGGGTAAAAACCATTATCGGGAGTTTCAAGAGTTGAAATTTGCAATGAGATTGCATACCTTCTATGAGATGGTTGGATCCCGATACCTACTGCGAGTAAGAGTTACTCCTGAGAGTGTTTTGCACATTACAATTAGCCGATCAAGTAGGTGTCTAGAAAGGTGTTAACGAGGTTATGCCCCTAGGAAAACGAAGTTTATTTTAATTAGGTCCGTGCGAAAGCACGGGGAACCTCCCTCAAAGTACCAACACTGACCTGACTGAAAGATTGGCGAACTTGTAGTGTGTAATTAATCCCGGCTAGTCTTACCTTTTAGGGTTTGAAGGAAGATTTTATAAAAACAGTGGGAGCCATCCTGATTAGATAAAATAATAACCAATCTAATCTTGTAAAGAGCGCATGCAGAGTATTTTCTTCTTTCTCTCTCTCTCTCTCCTGGTAGCGACCGTGACAAGCCTTAATCAAGATAATAATATGGATGCATTGACCGAACCTGCTTATTATACTGAGCTGGGGAACGTTGGTTCCGCTCTATCTTATAATTGTTATAAAGTCTGAGCAGGAAATAGGAGAATATCCGGATTCCTACGCGACCCAAACGAGGAATGAGCATGTTGATGCATATTCTTCCGGTATGTTTATTATCGAGAACTGTTTCTCAGTATCCTCTATGTCCTATGTATGAGATATCGGATCAGGATCCACATGTGTAATATATTACATGGGCTATAGAAAGGTAGAGAACTGGGATTGGGTGATATGTCTCTAAGTGTTAGAGAATGGTGCAATTATTGCAGCCAAATCAGCTGGCAAATATCACCTTGTATTACCAAAAGGTAAATACATTAATTCTGAACAAATGTTTTTACATACCGAATATGATATACAACATTACATCAGTTTCTTTATTAAGTTAAAGAAGGATATAATTTTGTATTGTAGGATAATGTTGTGAACATTTTCCTTAATCAAGAGTTGATTGGATCAGGCACGTTATGTAATGGCATATACGTTCTAAATCAAACCATAGTTCAAAGTATGTAGAACACACACAAGAGGAGTAGTTCAGAAATGAACGAATCCTTCTTGTGGTATTGTAGACTAGGTCATATCAATGCGACACAACTAGCTAAGTTACATAAGGATGAATATCTGAATCCGTTCGAATTTTCATCTTATGATACTTGCCAATCTTGTCTCAAAGGTAAAATGACCAATACTCCGTTTACTGGAAACAGAGAAAGAGTTACTGAACTCTCGGGACGGATACATGATGATGTATACGGTCCTATGTCTACAAATGCTAAGGCTGGTTCCTCGTACTCCATTATATTCACAGACCATCTCTCAAAATTCGGACATGTGTTCCTGTTGAAACACGAATCTGAAACTTTTGAGAAATTCAAGGAATATAAGCTTGAAGTTAAGAATCAGATAGGTAGAAGTATTAAAGTCTTTCGATGTGATCGAGGAGGAGAATACTTGCCCATGGAGTTCCTGGAGTTTCTAAAAGGAGAATGAGATTCTCTCTTAGCTTACTCCTTTATATACACCACAGCATAATGGTGTGTTAGGGCGGAGGTGTTGGAGATGGTGCCATCAGAGTCAATTATTGGATCACAGGCACGTGATTGCAATGATTGAGGGAGGACCTATCCCGGTAGGACAGTCTTACTCGAGATGATAGTATGCTATCTGGTTTACCTTTATCATCGTGCACTGCTTTAGGTGACCGGACATGTCGCTATTGCACGTTGATAGAGCCCCTAGGATTCTTGCTTGACTACCGGCAGTATGAGGGCGATCATATACGTGGGAGCTGGTAGTCTATAAGCACATCCTTAAAAGGTCCCTAGTCGTAGGAGTTTCGAGACAGGGCATCGATACTCCAGAGTAGACTAGTGTATACAGTCGAGACCCCGACGAGGGGCGGTGGCCGGTCTCACAAGCCATTGGTGTCAGTTGGATCACCTAAGATGTATACAGGTGCTCATTGGGTTATGAGTACACCGGACAGGACTCGCCGGGAACATGCTGGTTGGTCTTATACCTGACGTCAGATAGCAGTTCCCAGGTGACATGTGTACAGGTTAGTTCATCGACCTGGGGATCGTCATTTGTCTCGTGTGAGTTCCCACTGTACTTTGATTACTACCCTACCACGGCTCAAAGGAGTCGTGCAAACAGGTTTTAGTTGGGTACAGTCCCGAGCCACATGGAGGCAGTGAGCGGATCTTCGGGGGTTTCGTCTCTCCCGGTATTGGGGGTGAGGTCGCGCTGTGTCTAGGAGAGCCATTACACGAAGTCCTTGGCCAAGGCAGGAGATTTACTGGTAGGTATTCCAGTAGTATCTCAGGGTGTTCTGGGCTACACTCCGACACGACTTGTACCACTTTTGGGGGTCTGACTTTTACCAACCCCCTAGGCCCGACATGCGATGCTCATAGACGAACGGACCGGACTGTACGGATATTGTCACTGACAGGCTCAGTAGGGTGTCAGGATGAGTTCACTCATCGACGTCCCTTTTAGTCAATAGCTGGTGGCCCGTTACGTATTGGCTTATACCTCTGACGTGCTAGTGGTTAAATCCACAGCCATAGTATTGATGAGTCTTTAGAGTCCACCACACTTTCAGTTACTCAAGCTTTCGGGCGAAACGCTGTAGAGGCCGTATGGAGATATGGCAGGGTCCGATCAGATACGTGCGGTATTGCACGGATCAGGATCGGACAGTTTGTACTAGTAGCCGTATAGTTATATGGCAAGGTTCGATCAGATACGTGCGGTATTGCACGAATCAGGATCGGACGGATTTTACTAGCCGGCTTTGGTTTAAGCCGGTCCTAGTTTAGTACAGTGTAGATTGCGTCTCTTTGCATTTGTATCCGGTCGGAATACAGATGCGGGTGTGTATGCACAGTATCGGGGTTTTCCTGTAATTTATTACGGGACCAGTTTTCTGGAGTTGCCAGTTTGCTTTCCGTTCCGGCCGGTTTTTCTTTGTTCTTTCCCGGCCGGACTTTTTAGATGGAGGGTGTTATTTGCAAGTTTGCAAATAACACATTGTGGAGGGTTTTATTGCATAAAGATTGATATGATAAGCATCTTTGCTTTTCATGTATTTATGAGATTAGAAATGAAGTGAGGTTTGATGTTTGTTTTGTGATGATTATGTTTTATGATATGGTCACCACTTTTGCTTCCTACACTCACCTCCCTCTTGCTTCATATTGTTTTCCTCCACCATTTCTAAAAAGGAGAGATTATTATTATGGTTGGAAAAAAAAGAGAGAAGAAGAAAAGAGAAGAAAAATGAGAGTTATTCATTTTTGTGTATATCATTCTTCATCTCATTCCATTGCTAGAAAAATTGAAAGCACCAATTTTCTATACACCATTCCTCCATCTATGGCAACCAACCCCAAAGTGAGACATACACTCTACACTACAATTCTACAGCATATCTTGGACGCGTCGGGTAGCCTACTTCGCGCCCGAGTTGCCTCGGTATTGAGGTGGGAGCCCGTAAAAGTACTCGGCTTCGTGGTGCCCTTTCCGACGAGGAGGAGATGGACGGAGATCCCGCGAGGAGATCGGAGTGGAGATGAAGACCGGAGGACTCGGATCAGTCGGTACATCTCTAACCCTTCTCTTGTTTGCTAGAATTAGTTTAATGGCACGATCCGGGGTTTAGTGCGCGGTGGTGCCGGTTTGCTAAGTCCGCAAAATTAAAGTTTATCACCGTTTCCGCGTTTTGGCCGTCGGATTGACGGCCGGGGCGCCGCCGTGCACTTACAGTGGTATCAAAGCCTCGCCATTAACTTCGTCTAGCTTTCGTTTGATGTGTTTTGCGGTTCCGATCGACCAAAATTCCAAAAACTCATTTTTACCTCACATCAGTTTTCTGTTAAGAATTTTTGGTGTCTAAAAATTTTTCAGGTGGTCTCAGAATGATGTGCAGGAGATTCTAAGAACTCTGGGAAAATTCGACACTCTGATCTCTCACACAGAGCGCGGAACCGCGGCCCCACCCTTCGATTGGGCCGCGGTTCCGCCGCAGTCTTGAGAGTTCAGTGGGCCATCTTTTTCCAGTGGGCTTCAGGGTGTAATTAGGGGTTTTGGAATATTAAAATTGGGCCCAGGTTTTCTGTGAGTGCTATAGTTTTGATTGGGGGCCCACTTGTTAATTTTTGGTCAACCGGAAAGTTTTAAACACATTTTTCACAGTATTTACATTATATCTGCGACCGTGAATGTCACTCGATCGGTAAATCCTGTCTAACTGCTATAGCCCGGTTAGACGGATTTGCGAACGTGACTTTCACGTTGATGTTCTATGTTTATGCTGTGATGTTGCGGATCGGTCGTAGGGATAGCCTGGATGCAATGCTAGTACAGTGCTGTTGTATTATGTACATTTGATATTGTGGGGCGAGCGTCCGACATGTGGACTGCCGTCACTGCCTGTTTGTATTATTCTTTTGGGTCACGACCTGGTTGCGGTCGATGTACCCGATGTATGTATATTTTACTTTCTGTACTAGGATTACCCCGCGGAGGGGTGCACGGATAGCCGGGTTCTGGAGGGCAACAAGCCCGCATCTCATGGCATTGGGACGGAGGGGGCTTCACTCTAGGATTGGCGGGCTATTCGCCGCACTCGTAGGGGGTACAGGTTGACCCAGGAGGGGTGCCCAAGTTACCGGATTCCGTGAAGTGCTGGGTGGTCCATTCACGGCGCTGAAGGGGGCTGCCTCGCTTCAGGTTTTGGCGGGTAACTTGCCGCGCCCGTAGGGGTCTAGGATTTCTTTGCACAGGCTATCCACACGACCAGGGGAACGTCGGGTTTCAGTAGTGGCTCTGTGAAACCCGGGGATCCCAGATATCTGTATTGTTCTGTGATGCTGTACATTTCTGTGATGTTGCATTTCTTTTCACGCCTTGAGCGAAATATAATATATTGGTATTTATATTAGTAGATGTTGTATATGTTTTTCATCCGCGCTAGTCCAGTCCCCGCTCTACCGTTAGTAAGCTAACCTAACGGGTGATGACGGGACCCAGTGGCGAATGCGGATGGCATATACGTACGTCAGTATATTTTCGTTCTTTCTGGTGTGATCAATTGATGGGACTGCATTGATTCGGATCAATGCAAGTTAAAACAAACCTATTCTGATGTTGTTGGAACATTTTTCAAAAAGCTGTTATTGCAAGGACGTTCACTTTTGTTTTGCATCGTGGTATTCAGTTTGAATATCCTGCTCCTCAGTCGACGAGGCAAGGGCCGAGATCCCTTCACCGGGAGTGACCCCTTGGACAGAAGTTTGCGTCAGGGCATTAACTTCACTATAGCCGATTACTTTTGCTTTGCACCGTGGTATTCAGTTGGAATATCCTGCATCCCATTCTACGGGGAAAGAGCCGAGATCCCTTCACCGGGAGTGACCTCTTTAGTAAAGGTTTTCGTCACTATATTTTCTAAAAAGCTATCCGTTCCTTCAACGATATCAAGTTCATTACGTTAAAGGTTTTCGCCAGAAACCATTCGTAGCCCTCCGTCGTTTCATATGGGTAGTCAATAGTATTCAAGCTGTGTTTGTTGGCCAAAGTCAAGGCACAGTGTTTGGTAGCTGTTGGTTATTCATATGCAGCATAGATAGATGCGTTGGTTTGGGGCAGTCGTATAGCCTTGTTGGCCAAAGTCAAGGGCTTGTGCGGGTGGGCTCAAATTAACCTGGAGAATGACGGGTAGAACTTGACATGTGACTTATGATTTGTTGGCCAAAGTCAAGGTCATAAGAGCATGGGGTAAAAATCACATCGGGAGTTTCAAAAGAACTGAAACTTGCCAGATATGCGCATACCTTCTGGAGTGTGATACCGTGAGCGGATTCCGTCACGTTATCATGCAATGAGAGTTGGATCCCGATTCCCACTGATGAGTTGGTTTACTCCTCGGGTGACCCCGACTAATTCTTCTTTCAGGTTTGGAGGAGAATTTGAGGTACAGTGGGAGGTTTCCAGATTAGATAAATTGGTAACCATTCTGATCTAGGTTAGAGTGCACGCTGAGTGTTTCTTTTCTCTCTCTCTCTGGCAGCGACCATTGACCCGACCCTAGACTATGACTCAGTGACCAAGTTGACCGAACCTACTTAATACTGGCTTTTGGATTGTCAGAGTTGCAGACCTCATTGCCACTCCTGCTTTTACCCTTTTCTCCGGGACACCCCGTATTACTACGAACGTCCACTTCCATTGGACAAAACCATCGTATGGTTAGATACGAACTCGAAGGAATTCAAGGATGGTTTCTGGTTTTAGAGAAAACGGATAGGATTATTCAGTTGTCTTTTCTTTTCACCTTCTCTCAGGCTGCGAGTACTCCTTGGTTTAGGAGTAGTACACCCATTACGCAAATTGGATAGTCTTCTTCCAAACCATAGGCTGGTGCCGACCGGTAGGGAATGAAGAAAACCAGTTAGCCTAAACGGTGTACAGAAGGTATTAAGTTCAGACAAAGCAAGGGATTAGTAAGAGGGCAAAGTAAGTTGCGACTGCTATTCACGACCAAACCAAGTATTTCTTCGCCAATCCTAAATCACCTTTGTATTTCTCCCGGACACTCCGTATCACTACGAAGATCCCATTTTATTGGATAATCCATCGTATGGTTATATACGAACTCGAAAGGAACTTGTTCCAGTTCGGGGATGGATCCTGGTTCAGGAGAAATAGGAATAAAGTACATTCAGGTGTCTTTTATCTTCACCTTCTCTCGCGTTGCGAGTGCTCCTAGGATTAGGACAGTACACCCTTTATGCTTTTTGGATAGTCTTCTTCCAAACCATAGGCTGGTGCCGAACGGTAGGGAAGGAAGAAAACCAATTGGCCTAAAGGGGTGTACAGAAGGTAATGACTAAAGACATATAAAGGGATTTGGAGAGGTGGAAAAGAATTATACGGTTATAGTTGTGAATCTGGATAATGGAAGAGGCATTACTAGGAATACCAGGATACCCCATCGAAACATTTCAATGTTTCAGTTCAGCAGTGTACTGTTAAAAGAAAACTGATTTCCCGATTGGACACTTGCTCCAGGGTATGTATTTACCAGGTTTGATTCTTACATCTGTATGGTTTTACAGATGATGAGTGGGAGTAAGTTATTGGGAATTGGGTGATCATCCTCATTATATCGGAATTCGTTGTAATTGGTGATATTTGAGGTTGCCACCTGGGTTGTTTGCCGGTCGGCAAATATTTGGTTTTGAATATCCGCTTTTGTGCACCAATTTCAAATTGATATATCCGTACGTCTATTTTTATAGAGTGAGATATACCTTTTGATATTATGTCGATGACATTTACCTATATCAGTGGATGGTTAGGTAAGGAGCATTGAACAGCGGTGTAATTCTTCTTAACCAAAAGTACAGTTTTCAACCTACGACACACAGTGAATGAGTTACTAGACTCAAGGGACTTATACAGAGTATTGTATGTTGTCCAGGGTCCATCAGGACAGAGGGGTTGGTCCTCGTACTGTATTCTGTTTACTTATGACTTCTCTAGTTCTTAGACAGGTGTTTCGTAGAAACACAGGGTCGAAGTTTTGAGAAGTTATAGGTATAAGAATAAAGTAGAGAACCAGGTGTTGCAAGTATCGGGATTCTTCAAAGTGATCGAAGATGTAGATACTTGTACATGGTATTCAGTTGATAGTAATGGTTAAGAGAACTTGCTTCTCTTTCGGGTTACTCATAATTGGAAGTATTCCTAAGTTGAGTAACACTGATCGGCCTCTCTCCATTTAGTTGACATGCACTGGAGATAGCTGCATGATTTGAATCTGGTTCAATTAAATCAGTGCCTCTGGTTCTATATTGGATATAGAACAGTTCATATCTTAACGTTGTTAAGGTACGGGGAGTTGTCCGGCTTATGATTAAAACCAGACTCTGGATAACTCAAGGCACGTTTCTGTAATGGCTGTTTGTGGGTTGACCCAGGCTATGACGAGGGTTGACTTTCTACCATATGGAAGATCAATAGAAATATTGTTCAAGACTCACCACAGTTTTATTAAAAATGGATTTTTTCAAAAACAGCATTGGGAGTATGGTAGAACTGGAAGTGATTCCAGAACCGCAAAACGATTACTGAAGATTTGATAAGGAACCTAAAGATTCAATCTGATTTGACATTCTATTGGCCACTCCGCAGATAAGGTGGGTTACTTCAGGCACCCGAAAGGTACTCCGGTAGCCTCAAGGACGGTGACAGGGAAGTTCTTGTTTACCCACACTTGCCATTGTTGTTGTTCCAGGCTGCGAGACCCGGCAGGAGGATGAGTATAGCGTCGTTCTAAACTAGCTTTAGAAGTGCACGTCTGTATGACTCTGCCAGAGGGTTGTCGTAGTCAGTGGGAGCAGCGGAAGCATTGGTGGACATCAGGCTTATGTCTATTTATAGACTAAAGCAGATGTAGCGGAGATAGATCATCCATTTCTGATGTGACAGTCATAGGTTTGACGTCATCAGAATGGGGATGGATCTGTTGAGAAGGTAGTAGGAAGTGACATTCCTATACTACGATCGGTTATACTTTGGTCGTCACACAGTGTTTTCTCCACATAGGACTTGGATATTATATCAGACATTCTGGTTACTAGATCTATGGTTTTAGATCTAGATTTGGGTGGTTTCCCAATCTGGGTACTTTGACAACATTCTAAGAGTATTTAGAATGGACGACTCCTGGCATGGTAGTATACCTGCAGGTGATGGAGTCACCCTCTCTAAAGGTGTCTTACAGACTAAAGGGGAGAGGGATGTTCATGATTAGCAGATCACTTGCTTAGGCAATTGAGTCAATCATGAGATGTCAAGTACCACACCAGATGTTGTTCTTGCATTACATGCAATAAGTTGATATTCATCCAATCCTGGAGTGATATTCATCCAATCCTGGAGAAACAGTCGGAGGCAGTTTTAGAACATAAGTGGATGTTCTAGGGATATGATAGCAGCATTCTCCTTTGGGAGACAGTTATCATTCCAGGCTTCCAAGGTGACATGGACGACAAGGAGGTTGTCAGAGTTATTGTTTTCCTTCAGACGAGGGGCAGTATTTTGGACAGGTGGTCCAAGGCAATACTGAGGGTGGCATGGCGCAGGATACTGATTAAGTTCAGTTGACGATACAGTCTAAAGAAGTTTGGATTTGGAGTTCATTTATGAGCTAGGTCCCATCAGACATCCAGACACTCTAAGACAGGTATTGCTCATTTCGGGAGATGGCTTTCTCCGCGAACATGAGATATAGAGAGACACAGAAAGAAACATCAGAGCGGATCCACTCGCTGAGGCTATTCCTCGAACGCAATTAGTTTCGCAAACGAGTTTTGTGAGACTGACAAGTAGAGGAGTTGGGTGTTCGGTATCACACGGGCTGTGAGTATGCGACATCGCAATAATTAGCCTTGAGTGCAAGTGGGAGATTGTTGGAGATGGTGCCCTCAGAGTCAATTATTGGATCACAGGCACGTGATTGCAATGATTGAGGGAGGACCTATCCCGGTAGGACAGTCTTACTCGAGATGATAGTATGCTATCTGGTTTACCTTTATCATCGTGCACTGCTTTAGGTGACCGGACATGTCGCTATTGCACGTTGATAGAGCCCCTAGGATTCTTGCTTGACTACCGGCAGTATGAGGGCGATCATATACGTGGGAGCTGGTAGTCTATAAGCACATCCTTAAAAGGTCCCTAGTCGTAGGAGTTTCGAGACAGGGCATCGATACTCCAGAGTAGACTAGTGTATACAGTCGAGACCCCGACGAGGGGCGGTGGCCGGTCTCATAAGCCATTGGTGTCAGTTGGATCACCTAAGATGTATACAGGTGCTCATTGGGTTATGAGTACACCGGACAGGACTCGCCGGGAACATGCTGGTTGGTCTTATACCTGACGTCAGATAGCAGTTCCCAGGTGACATGTGTACAGGTTAGTTCATCGACCTGGGGATCGTCATTTGTCTCGTGTGAGTTCCCACTGTACTTTGATTACTACCCTACCACGGCTCAAAGGAGTCGTGCAAACAGGTTTTAGTTGGGTACAGTCCCGAGCCACATGGAGGCAGTGAGCGGATCTTCGGGGGTTTCGTCTCTCCCGGTATTGGGGGTGAGGTCGCGTTGTGTCTAGGAGAGCCATTACACGAAGTCCTTGGCCAAGGCAGGAGATTTACTGGTAGGTATTCCAGTAGTATCTCAGGGTATTCTGGGCTACACTCCGACACGACTTGTACCGCTTTTGGGGGTCTGACTTTTACCAACCCCCTAGGCCCGACATGCGATGCTCATAGAAGAACGGACCGGACTGTACGGATATTGTCACTGACAGGCTCAGTAGGGTGTCAGGATGAGTTCACTCATCGACGTCCCTTTTAGTCAATAGCTGGTAGCCCGTTACGTATTGGCTTATACCTCTGACGTGCTAGAGGTTAAATCCACAGCCATAGTATTGACGAGTCTTTAGAGTCCACCACACTTTCAGTTACTCAAGCTTTCGGGCGAAACGCTGTAGAGGCCGTATGGAGATATGGCAGGGTCCGATCAGATACGTGCGGTATTGCACGGATCAGGATCGGACAGTTTGTACTAGTAGCCGTATAGTTATATGGCAAGGTTCGATCAGATACGTGCGGTATTGCACGAATCAGGATCGGACGGATTTTACTAGCCGGCTTTAGTTTAAGCCGGTCCTAGTTTAGTACAGTGTAGATTGTGTCTCTTTACATTTGTATCCGGTCGGAATACAGATGCGGGTGTGTATGCACAGTATCGGGGTTTTCCTGTAATTTATTACGGGACCAGTTTTTTGGAGTTGCCAGTTTGCTTTCCGTTCCGGCCGGTTTTTCTTTGTTCTTTCCCGGCCGGACTTTTTAGATGGAGGGTGTTATTTGCAAGTTTGCAAATAACACATTGTGGAGGGTTTTATTGCATAAAGATTGATATGATAAGCATCTTTGCTTTTCATGTATTTATGAGATTAGAAATGAAGTGAGGTTTGATGTTAGTTTTGTGATGATTATGTTTTATGATATGGTCACCACTTTTGCTTCCTACACTCACCTCCCTCTTGCTTCATATTGTTTTCCTCCACCATTTCTAAAGAGGAGAGATTATTATTATGGTTGGAAAAAAAAAAGAGAGAAGAAGAAAAGAGAAGAAAAATGAGAGTGATTCATTTTTGTGTATATCATTCTTCATCTCATTCCATTGCTAGAAAAATTGAAAGCACCAATTTTCTATACACCATTCCTCTATCTATGGCAACCAACCCCAAAGTGAGACATACACTCTACACTACAATTCTACAGCATATCTTGGGCGCGTCGGGTAGCCTACTTCGCGCCCGAGTTGCCTCGGTATTGAGGTGGGAGCCCGTAAAAGTACCCGGCTTCGTGGTGCCCTTTCCGACGAGGAGGAGATGGACAGAGATCCCGCGAGGAGATCGGAGTGGAGATGAAGACCGGAGGACTCGGATCAGTCGGTACATCTCTAACCCTTCTCTTGTTTGCTAGAATTAGTTTAATGGCACGATCCGGGGTTTAGTGCGCGGTGGTGCCGGTTTGCTAAGTCCGCAAAATTAAAGTTTATCACCGTTTCCGCGTTTTGGCCGTCGGATTGACGGCCGGGGCGCCGCCGTGCACTTACAGGAGGTATCGCACCCTATGAGATATGGCGCGCTCTATGATGAGTACTGCTGAGTTACCTATTTTCTTTTGGAGTTATGCACTTGAGAAGTTGCATACCTACTGAACGGGGTTCTATCCAAATCAGTGCCTACCACTCCATATAAGATATGGAATTGGAAGAGACCATTTCTTAAATGAGTTAAGATATGGGGTTGTTCGGTCTATGTTGAAAAACAAAATTCGGACAAGCTCGAGGTAAGGTCAGTTCTGTATAGCTCGTCAAGCGGCAGTTGCGGTTCACTACTAAACTGGAATCCATTTTTTTTTCATTTTCGCTGTTGCAAGTTCCTGTCTGGTGGATGTAGAATTTTGTTTGTTGGATATCCCAAACATTTGCGAGGGAATATCTTCTACCACACTGGGGAGAAAAAGGCGTTTTGTTTCTCAGCATGCTACCTTTTTTTTTTGGAAAATGAATTTCTTATGAAGAAATTAGTGGTTATGAGGTAGAATTGGAAGGAGTTCCAGCTGGACAAACTAACAGCTGATGATTTGGTAAAACCAAAGGATTCAATAGTCTCCAATGAGCCTCAGCCTCTCCGCGAATCAGGTAGGGTTCCTCATCCACCTATGAGATACTACGGTTTTCTCGATAACAATGGGAGTGAGGATTGCATCATGGTAGATGATGACCCAACCAGGTTGGGCAGGCCATCATGAGTGGCGACTCTATGAAAAGGCCGGATACTATGAGATCAAAGATGGAATCCATGTACACCAACAAAGTATGACTTTGAATGTTGCACCTAAAGGGGTAAAACTCATCGGGAGCAAGTGGATTTTGAGAAGATTCTTGGTGTAAATGGAAAAGTTAAGACTTTCAAAGCTAGACTTGTAGTAAAAGGTTCTCATCATGCAACCAAGTGTGGATTATGATGAAACCTTTTCTCCAGTGGCTATGCTTAAGTCCATCAGGATTAAAGCACGCATCGCGGAGTTGGAACATCTGTTTTAATATGGCAGTCAAAGAGTTTGAGTTCATCAAAAAGGTAGATGAACCTTGTATATACAAGAAGGTTGTAAAGAGTAAGGTTGTCTTCTACGTATTGTACGTAGATAACAAACTCTTGATAGGAAATGGTTTCCTATGCTACACTCGGTCAATCCCCTCTTATCACGAGGATTCTCTAAAGAAGATCTGGATGATATCTACTACATTTTGTTGATTATGATCTATGGTGATAGATCTAAGTGGATGTTGGGAGTGTCCCAAATCCAGGTACATTAACACCATACTAAAGGGTTTAGTATGGAGGATTCTAAGCGTGGTGGTTCTCCCACTTACTCATGAATCACTCTCTCCAAAAAGATATCTCCTGAGACTGATTTGGAGCTCGTGTACAAGGGATACCCTATGCTCCGGCAGTAGGCTCTATCATGCATGCGATGTTATGTACCAGACTAGATGTAGCTAACTCACTAGGTGTAGTGATCAGGAATCAATCAGATCTTGGGAGAATCACCGGACAGCTCTGAAGGACATTCTTAAGTACTTGGGAAGCACTGAAGAAATGTTCTTGGTGTTTGGTAACGGTAAACTCCGGTGGGAGTCCTTTACCAATTCGAGCTTCTAGAGTGATAAGGTTGACTAAAAGTCAGTCGCAGGCTTTGTTTTTACCCTCATTGGAGGGACGGTATGTTAGAAGAGTTCCAACCTAGATACCGTGGCAAACTAGATGATAAAGTCTGAACACATCGCTACCAACGATGCTACCAAAGAGATTGTCTGGATATTTTTTGTTCATGAGATGAACATGGTTCTTACCATTGAGCGTCCAATAACTGTTATTGTGACAACAATGGAGTTGTGGCTTTGGCCTAGGAACCCCGATCCTATCAGCGATCCAGACATATACTGAGGCGGTATCACTTGATCAGCGAGATGGATGATCTCCAGGGGATCGAGGTCAGGAGAGTTGACGCGAAGGATGACACGGCGGATCCATTCACGAAGGCTTTTCCCGAGAGAGACTTCTATGGGATGTTGGGTATGAGATACTACAACAACTGGCCCTAGTGCAAGTGGGAGATTGTTAGTTATATGAATGCCCTAGAGGCCATTATTGTACATATGAAGTAAATTATAGTGGATGCTGGGACATATATAGGGAGGACTTTCTTGCTCGACATGATAGTATGCTATCTGGTTGCTCTTTATCTTAACATGTACACTTATTGTCTCTCTGTTACATGTTGATAAAGCCCTTAGGATGTGTACTTGACTTCCAGGATTATGATAGAGATCATACTAGTGGGGTCTGGGTAGTCTGTGAGTACATCCTTTAATTGTTCCTAGTCGTGGGAGTATCGAGATAGGGCATCGATATTCTAGAGTAGACTAGCGTATACGCTTCTTGACCCATATGATGGGTGATGGATGATCCCACATCCATTAGTGTTTGACATCAGAGAAGGTATACGGGTGCTCAGTGGAGACTGGGTACACTGAACATGACTCGCCGAGAACTCCTAGATGGTATTATACCTCACGTCAGATAGCAGTTCTCTGGTGACACTGGTATATGTTAGTCTGTCGACCCGAGATCGTCACAGAGTCTTGTGTGTCTCCCACTGTGCTTTGATTTCCATCCTACCATGGCTCTACTGAGTCATGCAAACAGGTGGTTTTTGGGTACAGTCCCGAGTCACATGGAGGCAATGAGCGATGCGAGGGGATTTCGTCTCTCCCGGTATTGGGGGTAGATGTTGCGCTATGTTTGATTGGCCATAACAGGAAATCCCTGCCCAGGGTTGCTGAGATTTACTGGTAAGTGTTATCAGTAGTTTCTCGAACCATTATCGGCCTCACATTGGCATGACTTATCAGGCTATTGGGGTCTGACGTTTACCACCCCCAGGCTCTGATATGCGACATATTTGACGAAGAGACTGGACTGTACGTTAGTGTTACTTATTGGATTCGCAGGAGTATGAGCAGACTTGCTTGTTGATCTTCTGATCGCTCAATACCCGGGTGGCCGTTATGTTTAGCAGGCCGCTTGCGGCTTGTGGGTGACTGATATGATCACCACCTACTGCCGGCGTATTGACGAGTCTTTAGAGTTCTACACAGAGGTTTCCTGGCTCAAGCGAAACGAAGTAGGAGCACATATGTAATATGTGCAGGACTGAGTTTAATACGTGTATATGATTCCGTATCCTAATCTTGCGATATATGGTATCATTCGGTTTTATGTGATATTGCTGGGTTGTCGAATCAAGTGTTTATTCGATAAGTTGATACATATGATATTAGTCGGTTATATGTGATATAGACGGATTATTAAATCAAGTGTTGATTTGATAATTTAATGTATAATTATATATTTGATATATTAACATACATTAACAAACATTAACTAATATTAGCTCACTTAAATATTTCATTTTCTCACTTGTGACACATTTAATATATATGTGATATATGTTATTGTGTCATGCTTGTTTATATATGCAACATGGATGTATGGGACTCACGCCATGCTTATCATAATGGTGGGTTATTATTTATTTTAATCAATTCAAAATTAGTTGAAAATTTTCATGCTTGGAAGCTTAGAGAAGCTTAAAGCATTTTTGACTTAGTCTATTAATTTTGTCTCACTTGAGATATTTATTAACCCAACCATTATCTTAAACCATGGTTTAGTCTCTACAAGAGTTAGTATGAGATATTATCTCACCGTGGTTGCCATTCTCACATGATTGATTCACCATTTTCATTCTCCACTTCATCTTCTTCTTCATCTCCAAAAAGCTTTCTAGGTTTTGAGGAGGTGAAGAATCCTAGTGAGAAAAATAAATCTAAAGTGAGAAAAAATCCTACTTCATCATCCTCTACTATACTAGCCATTTAGTTTAGGGTGTTTGCTTCACTAATCCCTCATAAGTGAAGAGGTTGCTTGGGTTAGAGTCTCCTCGACGTAGATCATCTTCGGCCTCGAAGACTTCAAGCATGCTCGTTCATTTCGCTTTGTGAAGCCTGTCTTGAGTCTGGGAGATCACTACTTGGAACGAAGGGACTTCTACACGGAGCTATTGAAGTGAAGGACCGGTCTACAAAGTTTGTATTCCTTGTTCACTTTCTATGTAAAGTTGTTTACATTCTTGTTAGCTTCTAAAACTCTAGCTAGATCCTAGGTTAGGTTGTTTGGCACACTAGAAATTTTAAAATACGGCATGTTTGATGCCTCCCGAGACCTTGTGGTAGTGTCAAAGAACCCTACAGTATCCCATACCCAACATACCAAAAAATCTCTCAAACTGCGTCTGGGGGGGTACCTTCGTGAGTGGATCCGCTACATTGTCCTTCGTGTCAACTCTCCTGACCTCGATCTCCCGGCGATCTACTATCTCTCTGATCAGGTGATACCGCCTAAGAATATGTCTGGATCTCTGATAGGACCGGGGTTCCTTGGCTAAAGCCACAACTCCATTATTATTACAATATACAGGTATTTGATGCTTAATAGATGGAACCGCACCAAGTTTAGCTATGAACTTCTTCATTTAGACAGCTTCTTTGGCAGCATCGTTAGCAGCGATGTACTCAGCTTCCATCGTTGAGTCTGCTACGGTATCTTGCTTGGAACTCTTCCAACATATCGTCCCTCTGTTGAGGGTAAAGACAAAACCCAAGACCGACTTACTATCGTCCTTATCACTCTGGAAGCTCGAATCGGTAAAGGACTCCACCTGGAGTTCACCATTACCATACACCAAGAACATCTCTTTAGTCCTTCTCAAGTACTTATGAATGTTCTTCACAGCTGTCCAGTGCTTTTCTCCAGGATCTGGTAGATACCTACTCACTACACCTAGTGAGTAAGCCACATCTGGTCTGGTACATAACATCGCATACATGATAGACCCGACTGCCGAAGCATGGGGTATCCCTTGCATGCGAGTCCTCTCCAAATCAGTCTTGGGAGACATCTCTTTGGAGAGAGTGATTCCTGAAAAAGCGGGTAAATTACTACGCTTGGAATCTTCCATACTAAACCTCTTTAGTATGGTGTCTATGTACCTGGATTGGGACAATCCTAACATCCGTTTAGATCTATCTCTATAGATCTTAATTCCCAGAATGTAGGAGGCATCACCAAGATCTTTCATGGAGAACTTATGTGATACAAAAAGCTTGACCGAGTGTAGCATAGGAACATCATTTCCAATCAAGAGTATGTCATCCACGTATAATACGAGGAAAAAATCTTACTCTCTACAACCTTCTTATATATACATGGTTCATCTACATTTTTGATGAAGTCAAACTTTTTGACAATTTCATCAAAACAGATGTTCCAGTTCCGCGACGCCTGCTTTAATCCGTAGATGGATTTGAGCAGCTTGCACAGGCTTCCGCTGCTCCCACTGTCTACGAAGCCCTCTGGCTGTGTCATATACACGCTCTCTTCTAAATCACCATTTAGAAAAGCGGTCTTGACGTCCATCTGCCAGATTTCGTAGTCATGGTATGCAGCAATGGCAAGTAGGATCCTGATGGACTTAAGCATGGCAACAGGAGAAAAGGTCTCATCATTATCGACACCTAGTCGTTTACGAAAACCTTTTGCTACAAGTCTAATTTTGAAAGTCTCAACTTTTCCACTTAGACCAATTTTCTTCTTATAGATCCACTTTCTCCCGATGGGTTTTACCCCTTCAGGAGCAACTTCCAAAGTCCATACTTTGTTGGTGTACATAGATTCCATCTCAGATCGCATAGCATCCAGCCATTTCACAGAGTCTCCACTTGTGATGGACTGCTTGAAACTAGTTGGGTCATCATCTTCTATGATGCAATCCTCAGTCCCACCATCTACGAGAAAACCGTAGTATCTCTCAGGTGGATGAGGAACCCTACTAGATCTGTGGAGTAGCTGGGGTTCGTCGGGGACTATTGAATCCTTCGGTTATACCAAATTGCCAGTTATAGTTTGTGTAGCTGGAACTTCTTCTAGTTCTACCTCATTACCACTAATTTCTTTTACAAGAAATTCCTTTTCTAAAAAGGTGGCATGATGAGCAACAAACACCTTTTGTTCCTTAGTGTGGTAGAAGATATGCCCTCGCGAATGTTTGAGATATCCTACAAACTTGCACAGAACTGACCTTGTCTTGAGCTTATCCGGATTTTGCTTTTTGACATAAACCGAACAACCCCATATTTTAATGAAATTAAGACATGGTCTCTTCCACTCCCATATCTCATATGGAGTGGTAGGCACTAATTTGGTCGGAACCCTATTCAATAGGTATGCAGCTGTCTCAAGTGCATAACCCCAAAAAGAAATAGGTAACTCAGCATTACTCATCATAGAGCGCACCATATTTAATAGGGTGCGATTTCTCTGCTCCGATACACCGTTGTGCTGTGGTGTATACAGCATAGTAAGCTGAGAGAGAATCCCATTCTCTTTTAACTAGTCTCAGAATTCCATGCTCAAGTATTCTCCTCCACGATCAGATCGAAGGATTTTAATACTTTTACCCATTTGGTTCTCTACTTCGTTCTTATATTCCTTGAATTTCTCAAAAGATTCAGATTTGTGTTTCATCAGGAACACATGTCCTTATCTTGAGAGATCATCGGTGAATATAATGAAGTATGAGGAACCATTCCTGGCATGTGTAGATATAGGACCACATACATCACTATGTATCAGTCCTAAGAGTTCAGTAGCTCTTTCTCCATGACTAGTAAATGGAGTTTTGGTCATGTTTGCCTTTAAGACATGACTGGAAAGTTTCATAAGATGTAAATTTGAACGGATTCAAATATCCATCCTTATGCAATTTAGCCAGGCTTGTCGCATTGATATGACCCAGTCTACAATGCCATAAGAAGGCTTCATTCATTTCTGAACTATTCCTCTTGTGTGTGTTCTGTATACTTAGAACTGGTTTGTGATTTAAAACGCATATGCCGTTATACAACGTAACATACCCAATCAACACTTGATTTAGGAAAACATTCACAATATTTTTGGTACGAAATAACAGTCGCTCAGAATCATTGTGTTACCACTTGGTAATAAAAGGTGATATATTCCAACTGCTTTGGCTGAAACAATTGCACCATTCACTACTGTTAGAGATTTATCACCTTTTCCCAGTTCTTTACCTTTCTTTAGCCCATGTAAAAAATTACATAAATGGGATTCTGATCCGGTATCCAACACCCAGGACATAGAGCAAACTGAGAAACAGTTCTCGGTTACGAACACACCTGAAGAAGATGCATCAGTATGCTCCTTCTTCGTTCGGGTGGCATGAGAATCCAGGTATTCCCCTATTCCTAGCTCAGACTTATGATAACCATAAGATAGAGTGGAACTTAGCCCAGTATAATAAGTGGGTTCCGTCAATACATCCATATTATTATCTTGATTAAGGCGTGCCATTGGTCGCTACCTGGAGAGAGAGAGAGAGAGAGAAGGAAACGCATTAGCGTACGTTCTTTGTAAAATTAGATTGGTTATTATCTTATCTAATCAGGATGACTCCCACTGTTTTTATCAAATCTTCCTTCAAACCGTAAAATGTAAGATTAGCCGGGATTAATTACACCATACAAGTTCGCCAATCATTCGGTCAGGCAGGTATTGGTACTCCGAGGGAGTCTCCCCATGTTTTCGCGTAGAACTAATTAAATAACCTCGTTTCCGCAGGGGCATAACCCCGTTAATATCTTTCTTAGACACCTACTTGATCAGCTAATTGTAAAGTGGAAAACTTTCATAGGAGTAACTCTTACTCGCAGTGGGTATCGGGATCCAACTATCATATAGAAGGCATGCAATCTTATTGCAAATTTCAACACTTGAAATTCTCGATAATTGTTTTTACCCGTAGTATCCTATGACCTTGACGGAGGTCAACAAACCATAGGGCGCTAGTCAAGTTCAACCCATTCATTTCCTGATTGAATTAAACCCATCCGCACGACCCTTGACGGAGGTCAACAAGGCCGTACGACTACCCTAATCCAATCGCATCACATGCGGTAGATAAGCACTAATCAGCTACCGCACACTACACCTTGACGGAGGTCAACAAACGCAACATGAATACTAAATAGTATTTATCTAAAATGACGGAGGGTTACGGCTGGTTTTTAAGAAAACCTTTAACGTAATGAACTTGATATCGTTGTAGAATCTAGTGATTTTGAAAAGGAGTGTTTTCTAGGCTTTTGCTAGTTTTGCTAAAGAGGTCAATCCCGGTGAAGGGATCTCGGCTCTTTCCTCATCGAATGAGGTGCTGGATATTTGTCACGACTCGAAAATATTAGCTCGTGACCGGCACTTAAATCACGCCACGTCTAAAGGCGTAACGTAATCAAGTAAGCCGAAACCCAGAAATCTAAACATATTTAAGAAAATAAAAGAGGTGAAGTTTTGAAATAAAGGTATGATGAAATCAAGGTTTTCTTAAATGCATAGATAATGGAACATGAAAAATGCAAGTGGGTTTTATTAGTTGAAAAACATGTTTCGTCTTTTAAAAATTTGGGCAGCACCTCCTTTGTATATTTTGATCCAAAACCATATATACATGATAATATAAAAGGCATCCCTAAGTGGGAGCTAACTCTTCGCCAATCGGCGGAGTCACAACCACGCAAGACAGAATATAGTATACGACGCCCAACGACGAAGATCAACACAAGAATAGTAAATAAAGAAAGATATCAAAACCACCAATAGCGATCATAAAACCCATTGCACAAGTCTCGCAACTATAAGTCTTGCTGAGTCTCACTACATATACAAATACTAGTTTCTGATTGATGGAGTTGATTAGATACAATATGAATGATAGATACAATATGAGTACGATCCAACATGTACCATCTACCAAAGCAAAACATCCGAATGCAGCTGTGTGCCAGCGATGCCGCTACTAATCCATGCGGTCAACCTGTAAGAACTATGGCACAATGGGGGTGAGTTGCCAACTCGTGAGTAGAAAACATCATCAGGTAGAAATCGAATAAAACAACGATTCCTAGGTCAACTATATCATAAAGGCAATACTATGATATCTAAGGTGACCGTGTCTGCATGTGTGCCAACAATATAGTCAATGCCTATATGCATATGGATCTCATCCACGTGTCAACCAATGACACAACAACATCATGCATGTAAATATCATAAAAGCATATGCATGTAAATATGAGGATATCAATCAACGTGTGTCCAGCAACGACACATCAAAATCATGGAACCTGAGTGTCCAACATCGACACTCGAAACATCATGAAACCCGTGTCCAATATCGACACGTAAATCCTCATATCTCGGGCTCCGTCAGTCCGGATCGACCCACGGGCTTCGTCTGTCCGGATCGGCCCTCGGGCTCCGGCAGAACGAATCGGCCCATATCCATCTCTCGACTCCGATCGGTATCCTTCTGATGTCCAACCAATCACCGGTAGGTAGTAGTCCCTCTGCCAGGCTCATCGTCTATTGTGCGACATCCCTTTCTTACCCCGGGGTACTATACCGGGTCCAACATGAACCCGCAAACGGATCATCCAACACCTCGAATCGGGTTTCACATATCACACGTCTTAGAACCGAGAAAATGCATGGTGGAAGCACTGAAATATCATATCAAGCGAAACAGGGTTTTTATTGTAAGTTATATGTATGCCGTAGAGTCCATTACTGTACATTGGATGTGTATTGTAGTGGATGCTGGGACATATATAGGTAGGACTTTCTTGCTCGGCATGATAGTACGCTATCTGGTTGCTCTTTATCTTAACATGTATACTTTCTGTCTCTCTGATTACATGTTGATAAAGCCCTTAGGATGTGTACTCGACTTCCAGGACTATGATGCAGATCATACTAGTGGGGTCTGGGTAGTCAATGAGTACATCCTTCAACGTTCCTAGTCTTGGGAATATCGAGACGGGGCATCGATATTCCAGAGTAGACTAGCGTATATCTTCTCGACCCATGTGATGGGTGATGGATGATCCCATATCCATTAGTGTTTGACATCGGAGATGGTATGCGGGTGCTCAGTGGAGACTGGGTACACTGAACGGACTCGCCGAGAACTCCCAGATGGTATTATACCTCACGTCAGATGGCAGTTCTCTGGTGACACTGGTACAGCTTAGTCTGTTGATCCGAGATCGTCATAGAGACTTGTGTGTCTCCCACTGTGCTTTGATTTCCACCCTACCACGGCTCTACTGAGTCATGCAAACAGGTGGTTTTTGGGTACAGTCCCGATTCATATGGAGGCAATGAGCGATAGGAGGGGATTCGTCTCTCCCGGTATTGGGGTTGATGTTGCGCTATGTACGACTGGCCATAACAAGAAATCCTTGGCCAGGGTTGCAGTGATATACTGGTAAGAGATATCAGTAGTTTCACGAATGTTATGGACCTTACGTCGGCATGACTTATCAAGCTACCGGGGTCTGACGTTTACCACCCCTAGGCGAGATATGCGACATATCAGACGAACAGATCGGACTGTACGGTAAGTGTTACTGGTTGAATTCACAGGAGTGTGAGCGGGCTTGCTCATCGATCTTCTGATCGTTCAATACCCGGGTGGCCGTTACGTTTAGCAGACCGCTTGCGGCTTGTGGGTGTTTGATATGATCATCACCTGCTGCCGGCGTATTGACGAGTCTTTAGAGTCCTACACAGAGGTTTCCTGGCTCAAGCGAAACGAAATAGGAGCGCATATGAGATATGTGCGGGACCGAGAATAATGCGTGTATGTGATACCGTATTCCATTCTCGCGATGAATGTATCGATTGGTTGTATGCGATATAACCTAGTTATCGAATCGAGGATTGATTCGATAAGCCGATACATTGAATATTAGTCGGTTATATGCGATATGACCGGATCGTTAAATCAAGTGTTGATTTAATGATTTAATGTATAATTATATATTTGATATATTACTTTGCATTAACTAGTATTTGTTCACTTTAAATGGATTTTCTCACTTGATGTACACAAGTTGTATATGTGATATACTTTTGTGCACTTGTTTGTATCATATTTGATGATACATGCTCACTTGGGTTTGTGTAAAGAATTAAACCATGGTTATATGAATGATTAGGGTTTTGTTTATTTACTTACTTATTTATTTATTTATTTTGGAAAAGATAAATGAGAAATGGTGGCTTTCTTTGTTTGCTTGTTGAAGCTTCATGAAGCTTTGAACAAGTCCACCATTTTTGTCTCATGCTTAACCCTAACCATTCAAACTAACCATAGTCTATTCTCTACACCTAACCATGGTTGGTATATGATAAGTATTCATATTATTTTCTTTTTTGAATATAACTTATCATATTCTTTCTTCTTCTTCTTCATCTTTAACAATGAAGAAAGTTTGCCTCCATCAATGGCAACTTGAGAAAAAGAGTGAGAAATCCAATTCTAAAGTGAACCCACCTCCTATTTCTTCATCCTCTACCTCTTGCCAAGTAGTATAGGGTGTTTTCTTCACAAGTTTCATGACTTGGTGAAGTTGGAGCTTGATCTTGAGTTGCCTCGACGTAGATCATCTTCGGCATCGAAGTCGACGACCTAGCCCGCTCATTTCTCCGATGAAGCCGATGCTAGAGTCATGGATTCGATTTGGACAGCGGAGGGACGTCATCACGGAGCCTAGGAGGTGGAGGACCGGATCTACAAAGGTTGTAGCTTCTTTCCTTTAAGTTAAAGTTGTTTACTTGCATCGCATCACCTATAAATTTAGTTAACGATCCGTATTAGGGTTTGTAGGCACATGGAAAATTTTGAATTAGCCATGTTCGATCACTTATGAGACCTCATTAGTGTGTCTAGGACCCCTACAGTGGTATGAGAGCCTAGCTAGAGCCTTAGGCGATGCGTAGACGGAGTTAGAAGTCCGATCGAACCGAAACCCTAATTCAAAGTTGCTCTCTGTACATTTTTTAAAAACTGGGTTTTTTGAGAATTAAAAATATGCAGAAAAACCAGCAGGAGATTCTAAGAATTACCGAGAAGCCCGTACTCCTGAGTCCATCAAAGTGCGGCGGAACCGCGGCATTAGCATGGCTAATGCGGCTGTTCCGCGGCAGCGTAGTCTCCTCTTGCATTGAATTTTTCACAGTAATTCCTATTTTGTAGTGCTGGTTTTCCTGGGAATTTTTAATCTGAACTCAAGAGTTGAGTTTTCTGGGTTGCATTGGGAGTTCGTAAATTCGATCGAATTATCAAACTTTGTCTGTGTGTTTTTCCCGGGTAATTTTAGAATATGTTAAAAAGTTTGACCGGATATAAATACCCACTTTTCCCCCTGCCGGGAAATTTCCAATTATTGGATTTTTCCGTAGTTTAATTAAGTTCTAAGTAGTGCAAGTAACGCGATGGTCCCTCTAGAAGACAACAAACCTTAACTCGATTATGTGACCGTCTTGAACTGCCCTTTGAACCTTCGGGTTTGGGGCAGTACGACGTGCCACATATGAGGCGTTGGCTTGACCCTTCTACGGCTGGACCGTTGGTACTGAGGCACGAAGTGAATGTTTTTAAACTTATATCATGTATTGAGCTGTATCGGGAAAACTTGGGTGTTCGATTGTTCGATCGGAAAGTTTAACATTTTCTTTTTACCCGGAATGTGATACAATAATTGGAATTCACAAGTAGTTATGAGATAACTGAATGAATGTTATAAACATAGCAGTTTAGTCTCACTTGATCGGTTGCCATGGAATTTTGATGTGATCAAAAGTCCGTCGCAATCACATAGCTTACGCGGATACTCGCCGGGTAAACTTAATAGAGAGCCTCACTCTATAGCCCCGACCAAGTGACTGTAGGAGAACCCTGTCGCCGAAAGCATCCGTTCGGGTGCTCGCGGTAGCGGTGTTCCGCCTTGGTGCACTTCGTCGACGGCGTCGGGGGTGCGGCCGCCTACTAAAGTTTGCGACGAGCATTCGATCAGGATGTCGGGAATCTTGTTGAATTGCCCGACTTGATATTGAAAAGAGTTTTCGATAATGAGACTAAAATGCGGTGTTTATAATTGTTAGGCATGAGATGTCTAAGGAATTCATTTGATTAGGCATGCGATGTCTAAGGAATTCATTTGCGGATTCCAACTGTTGTAGTTTTACACTTTCTTTTCTGTGACCGTAAGTGTAATATGTCATATCGCCGGTTTCGTTGCTATATGTCAACGACAATTGGGATACGCATGTTTACTTACGTTGATGACATGTGATGTTATGTGTTGCTGGATATGTTATATTGGATCGTCGTGTTCGAATAGCCGGGTTTTTTTTATGTGAGATGAGTGTTTTTCATTTTCATTCATGTAAAAACTTGTTTGTAATATTCTTTTATTGGGGCACTTCCAGGTTGCGGATGATGTCACCATTTGTATATTATTTACTTTTCCGCATTAGGATAGACCCAAGGAGGGGAGCACAAGTAACCGGGTTCTGGGGTCCAGTGGGAGACCATCTCGAGGAGTCGAGTCCGGGTCTCCTAACCCTTGAATTGGTAGGGTTGCTTGCCGCTCTCGTAGGGGTCTAGGGGTGTGGGATTGGCTATTCATCACGACCGTGGAATCCGTGTTTTATACTGGCTCGTATTGAAAACACGGACGTCCTAGTATATCTAATATTTCATATGATATTTTCTGCTGCGTTATCTATGATGTGATCATGTGATTTGTTCAGATAGATATTATATATAGTATATATGATATATTATATAGACGTTGCTTATGTTTTACACCCGCGTTAGCCCTGCCTCACTCTGGCGCTAGTTACCTAACCTAACGGTGTAGACGGGACATCGAGGCGAATACGGATGGCATAAGCGTACATTACATTTATCTGTGATGTTTAGGTGGACTTAAATGATGGGATATTCATTAATGAGATTAATTAAAGAAAATAAACCTAATTTATGTTGTGGAATCGAATTTCAAAATAAAATAGGTAGCTACAGTTCTTTCTTTGCATCGCGGTGTTCCTTGTAGAACATCCTGCACCTTATTCGATGAGGAAAGGACTGAGATCCCTTCACCGGGAGTGACTCCTTTAGCAATAACTGGTAGATGCTACACACTCGGTTTGTCTTTTGATTGCTTCTATAGTTTCTGCTTTGCACAGTGATATATATGATATATCCCGCACCTCATTCGATGAGGAAAGGGCCGACGATCCCTTCACCGGGAGTGACCCCTTTAGCAAAACTAGAAGAGCCTCAAAAACATTCCATTTAAAAACCATTTAATTCCGCAACGAGATCAAGTTCAAAGCGTTAAAGGTTTTCTTAAAAACCATTCGCAACGCTCCGTCATTTTAGGAAGTAGAGTACTTAGTATTCGTGCTACGTTTGTCGACCTTAGCCGAGGCGTAGAGTGCGGTAGCTAAGTGATGTCTTCCTATACAGCATATGATGCGATTAGTTAGGAAAGTCATGTGGCTTTGTTGACCTTAGCCAAGGGTCATGTGGGTGGGTCTAATTAATCACGAAATGACGGGTAGAACTTGACTAGTACCTATGATTTGTTGACCTTAGCCAAGGTCATAGGTGCTAGGGGTAAAAACCATTATCGGGAGTTTCAAGTGTTGAAATTTGCAATGAGATTGCATACCTTCTATGTGATAGTTGGATCCCGATACCCACTGCGAGTAATTGTTACTCCTGGGAGAGTTTTGCACTTTGCAATTAGCCGATCAAGTAGGTGTCTAGAAAGGTGTCAACGGGGTTACGCCTCTGGGAAAACGAGGTTTACTGTAATTAGGTCCGTGCGAAAGCACGGGGAACCTCCCTCAAAGTACCGACACTGGCCTGGCTGAAAGATTGGCAAACTTGTAGAGTGTAATTAATCCCGGCTAGTCTTTCCTTTTAAGGTTTGAAGGAAGATTTGATAAAAACAGTGGGAGCCATCCTGATTAGATAAAATATATAACCAATCTGATCTTGCAAGAGCGCACGCAGAGTGTTTTCTTCTCTCTCTCTCCAGGTAGCGACCATATCACGCCTTAATCAAGATAATAATATGGATGTATTGACCGAACCCGCTTGTTATACTGAGCTGGGGAACGTTGGTCCCGCTCCAACTTATAATTGTTATAAGACAGAGCAGGAAATAGAGGAATACCAGAATTCCTATGCCGTCCAAACGAAGAAAATGCATATGATGCATCTCTTTCGGGTGTGTTCATTACAAATAACCGTTTCTCAGTATCCTCTGCATCCTGGGTATTTGATACCGGATCAGGATCCCAGATATGTAATTTGTTACATAGGGCTACAAAAAGGTAGAAAACTGAGAACGGGTGATAAGTTTCATGAGACAGAAAACGGGGCAAGTGTTGCGGCCAAGTCTGTTGGTCACTGTCACCCTGTATTACCAATACATTAATTCTGAACAAATGCTATTAGATACTGAACCTGATATACAAAATCATATCAGTCTCTTTATTAGTAAAGAAATGATAAAATTTTGTATAGATGGATAATGTTTTGAACATTTCCTATATCAAAAGTTGATCGGTTCAGGCACGTTATCTAAAAGCATTGACGTTCTAAATCAAACTATAGTTCCTAATATACAGAACACACACAAGAGGAAGAGTTCAGAAATGAACAAATCCTTCTTGAGGCATTGTAGACTAGGTCATATCAATGCGACCCGACCGGCTGAAGTTACATTTAGATGTATATTTAAATCAATTTGAATTTACATCTTATGAAAACTTACCGGTCATGCCACAAAGATTAGATGACCATAGCTCTGTTTATTTGAAACAGAGAAAGAGTTAGTAAACTCTTGGGACTGATACATGATGATGTATGTAAGGTCTCCTTTCTACACATGCCAGGACCGGTACTTTGTACTTCATTATATTCTCTGATAATCTCTCAAGATTCAGACATATGTTCCTGTTGAAACACAAGTCCGAACATTTTGAGATATTCACAGAATACAAGTTAGAAGTAGAGAACCAAAATACGGGTATAAGTATTATGTCCTATGATAAGATCAGGGAGGAGAATACTTGTGCATGAAATCCTTGGACTATTCTAAAGGAAAATGAGATTCTCTCTCATTATTACTCCTCTGAATACACCACAGCACAACGGTGTATCGGGGCAGAGCAATCGCACAATATTAGATATGGTGTGCTCTATGATGAGTATTACTGAGTTACCTATTTCCTTTTAGGGGTTGTGCACTTGAGAAGCTGCATACCTATTGAATTAGGTACGAATCAAATCAGTGCCTACCACTCCATATAAGATATGGTATGGGAAGAGCCTATCTCTTAAGTAAGTTAAGATTTAGGATTGTTCGGCCTATGTCTAAAGCAAAATCCGGACAAGATCGAGGCAAGGTCAGTTCTGTAGAATTGGAAAGGTTCCAGCTATACAAAACTGCAGCTGATGATTTGACATAACCAAAGGATTCAATAGTCCCCGACGAACCTCAGCCTCTCCGCCGAACTAGTAGGGTTCCTCATCCGCTTGAGAGATACTTCCATTTCTCGATGACAGTGGAGCGAGGATTGCATCATGAGATGATGACCCAACTAGATTCGAGCAGGTCACCGAGAGTAGGGACTCTATAAGGATGGCTGGATGCTTAGCGATCTGAGATGGAATCCACATACACCAACAAAGTATGGACTTTGGTTGCGATATCTGAAGGGTTAAATCCCCATCAGGAGCAAGTATATCTTGAGAAGATTACTTGGTGTAGATGGAAAAGTTGAGACTTTCAAAGCTAGACTTGATAAAGGTTTTCGTCATCGACCAGGCATGGATAATGATGAAACCTCTTCCAGGGACTATGCTTAAGTCCATTCAGATCCTACTTGCCATTGCTACATACCATGACTACGATATCTGGTGGTTGGGTGTCATGACTACTTTTCTAAATACTAATTTAGAAGAGAACGTCAATAAGTACACAGCCAGAGGGCTTCGTAAACAGTGGGAGCAGCGGAAACGTGTGCAAGTTGCTTTACATAATAAAGCAGGCATCGCGGAGTTGGAATGTCTGTTTTGATGTGGTAGTCAAAGTGTTTGATTTCATCAAAATGGTAGATGAACCTTGTATATACAAAACGGTAGTAGAGAGTAAGGTGGTCATCCTCGTATTGTACGTGGACAACACACTCTTGATAGAAAAAGAGTTTCCTATACTACGCTCGGTCAATCTCTGCTTATCACAAGGATTCTCCAATAGGATCAAAGTGATACCTCCTAAATCCTGAGTTTTCATCTATGAGATAGATGTAATTGGATGTTAGGATTCTCACTAGATGTAGTGAGATGGTATCAATCGATCCTGGGGAGAATCACTGGAAACGTTCCAAGGTGATAAAGACGACTGAATGTCAGTCACAGGCATTGTCTTTACCCTCAGTAAAGGGGCGGTATGTTGGAAGAGTTCCAAGCTAGATATAAAGGCTGGTAACATCGCTATTTAAGATACTACCAAAGAGGCAGTTTGGGTGTATATTGGTTCATAAGATGAACTAGGTTCCTGCCATTGTATGACAATGGAAGTGTGGCTTTGGCCCTGGAACCCTGGTCCCATCAGTGACCCAGACATATTCTGAGGCAGCATCACCTGATCATAGAAGATAGATGATCTCCAGGGTGATCGAGGTTAGGAGAGTAGACTCAGAGGACAACACGGCGGATCCACTCACGAAGGCCTTTTCCCAAAGAGAGACTTTTAGGGGATGGTTGAGTATTAGATACTACAACTACTGCTACAGATGGCCCTAGTGCAAGTGGGAGATTGTTAGTTATATGTATGCCCTAGAGGCCATTACTGTACATTGGATGTATATTGTAGTGGATGCTGGGACATATATAGGTAGGACTTTCTTGCTCGACATGATAGTACGCTATCTGGTTGCTCTTTATCTTAACATGTATACTTTCTGTCTCTCTGATTACATGTTGATAAAGCCCTTAGGATCAGTACTCGACATCCAGGACTATGATGCAGATCATACTAGTGGGGTCTGGGTAGTCAATGAGTACATCCTTCAACATTCCTAGTCGTGGGAATATCGAGACGGGGCATCGATATTCCAGAGTAGACTAGCGTATATCTTCTCGACCCATGTGATGGGCGATGGATGATCCTATATCCATTGGTGTTTGAAATCGGAGATGGTATGCGGGTGCTCAGTGGAGACTGGGTACACTGAACGGACTCGCCGAGAACTCCCAGATGGTATTATACCTCACGTCAGATGTCAGTTCTCTGGTGACACTGGTACAGCTTAGTCTGTTGACCCGGGATCGTCATAGAGTCTTGTGTGTCTCCCACTGTGCTTTGATTTCCATCCTACCACGGCTCTACTGAGTCGTGCAAACAGGTGGTTTTTGGGTACAGTCCCGATTCACATGGAGGCAATGAGCGATAGGAGGGGATTCGTCTCTTCCGGTATTGGGGGTTGATGTTGCGCTATGTACGACTGGCCATAACAGGAAATCCCTGGCCAGGATTGCAGTGATATACTGGTAAGAGTTATCAGTAGTTTCACGAATGTTATGGACCTTACGTCGGCATGACTTATCAAGCTACTGGGGTCTGACGTTTACCATCCCTAGGCGAGATATGCGACATATCAGACGAACAGACCGGACTGTACGGTAAGTGTTACTGGTTGGATTCACAGGAGTGTGAGCGGGCTTGCTCGTCGATCTTCTGATCGCTCAATACCCGGGTGGCCGTTACGTTTAGCAGACCGCTTGCGGCTTGTGGGTGTTTGATATGATCATCACCTGCTGCCGGCGTATTGACGAGTCTTTAGAGTCCTACACAGAGGTTTCCTGGCTCAAGCGAAACGAAATAGGAGCGCATATGAGATATGTGCGGGACCGAGAATAATGCGTGTATGTGATACCGTATTCCATTCTCGCGATGAATGTATCGATTGGTTGTATGCGATATAACCTAGTTATCGAATCGAGGATTGATTCGATAAGCCGATACATTGGATATTAGTCGGTTATATGCGATATGACCGGATCGTTAAATCAAGTGTTGATTTAATGATTTAATGTATAATTATATATTTGATATATTACTTTGCATTAACTAGTATTTGTTCACTTTAAATGGATTTTCTCACTTGATGTACACAAGTTGTATATGTGATATACTTTTGTGCACTTGTTTGTATCATGTTTGATGATACATGCTCACTTGGGTTTGTGTAAAGAATTAAACCATGGTTATATGAATGATTAAGGTTTTGTTTATTTACTTACTTACTTATTTATTTTGGAAAAGATAAATGAGAAATGGTGGCTTTCTTTGTTTGCTTGTTGAAGCTTCATGAAGCTTTGAACAAGTCCACCATTTTTGTCTCATGCTTAACCCTAACCATTCAAACTAACCATAGTCTATTCTCTACACCTAACCATGGTTGCTATATGATAAGTATTCATATTATTTTATTTTTTGAATATAACTTATCATATTCTTTCTTCTTCTTCTTCATCTTTGACAATGAAGAAAGCTTGCCTCCATCAATGGCAACTTGAGAAAAAGAGTGAGAAATCCAATTCTAAAGTGAACCCACCTCCTATTTCTTCATCCTCTACCTCTTGCCAAGTAGTATAGGGTGTTTTCTTCACAAGTTTCATGACTTGGTGAAGTTGGAGCTTGATCTTGAGTTGCCTCGACGTAGATCATCTTCGGCATCGAAGTCGACGACCTAGCCCGCTCATTTCTCCGATGAAGCCGATGCTAGAGTCATGGATTCGATTTGGATAGCGGTGGGATGTCATCACGGAGCCTAGGAGGTGGAGGACCGGATCTACAAAGGTTGTAGCTTCTTTCCTTTAAGTTAAAGTTGTTTACTTGCATCGCATCACCTATAAATCTAGTTAACGATCCGTATTAGGGTTTGTAGGCACATGGAAAATTTTGAATTAGCCATGTTTGATCACTTGTGAGACCTCATTAGTGTGCCTAGGACCCCTACATTTAAAACAATACATACTTTCTTTTGATACATAACCACGGTTCTCAAATCCAGAATCTTATGAAAACAACATCTCAATGCGTATAATCGTAAAGCATGATGTATGTGATATATAACAGAAATGTAAGCATATCCGTATATCATGCAACATGAAACAGTGATGTGAACATAGCAAGTAAATCATGCAAGGAGTCATATCATGATGTAGCAATTCTACTGTGTCGTGACATAGCAATTATCGATGATGAAGTGTGTGAGCCGGCCAATCTGTGTAAGTGTAACATACGCATCATCGATAACGGTGTAGGTGTACTAGCACAGGTATATGAAATGCAATGAGAATGACATGAATGTAGCATAAAGTACATCGTCAGCTAAATGCTATAAGGTATACGTATCTAACATGACCGAGTCGGTGAATCTATCAATCGGCATCCAGCCTCACAACATCACGTACGGTATAATACCTCGTACGGCATTCTTTAGTCAAGGGTATGGATCAATCATCATAAAACTCATCACGTACGGTAAATCATCATACGGCGGCATTAAACCATTAGGGATCCTATCAACCTATATGACGCTGAGGGTACGGACCTAACGTCTCATACGGCATATCACTCATGATTCACAACATTATATATATCTATATACCTATATCCCAGGTCGCATCCATAACAATCTCATATCAGGGGACCGGCAAGGTATCAATCCTCTCATATCGACTCGCATCTGTATACCGACATATCAATCAAGTCATCATATCACATCATATTTATATACCACATCAAGTCATTTACATATATATATATATATATATATATATATATATATATATATCCTATCTTATAAATCTCATGTCATGCTACTCTAAATCTCACACTTATTCTCGTGCACTACTTATCTATATATCATGATTTACGTTCGCTTATCATATCCTTATATATGTATCAATCCGAGACATCATTTCTTTCATATCATGTCACACTAAACCTTTAATTATATCCATAGGTTCCTAGAATAGGTTTCTCTAACCATATCCTATATATCGGTTTCCATCTAAATTGGGGGGGGGGGTGCTATACACCATCCACCCAACTTCCCCCGTAGATATATATCTACTCACCTGTGGAACTCCTTGTTCAGCCGTAGTCGATGTGCTTTGTCGTCTCGGAATCCACGCGAAGGTACCTACAATTCAACACAAAATCGCAAATGCTATTAACATCAAGTCCGGAAAACCAATACGGCACACGTTGCGCTCATAGGTTAGAACCTATAGCCTACGCATGCAAAAACAACCAAACAACCCTTGTCGTTGATGTACAAACATCCAACGACCCAATACAATATAAAATACCAAAACCAAGAATTCAAACATCGCGAAAACTTAACCAAAACCACTCACAACAGCTCCCAAATTCTCTCTCAGGTGAAATGGGATTAAACTAGCAATGCAGCGGGGTTGTATATGAAGTAACTGAGCTACAGACCAAACCTAGGCACCAAATACCAAAATGAGACCGGCCACATACTCTGGAAATCCGGCCAGCTCGGCCCAGGGTGCTCCGCTGGGGTCCGTCTTCTCAGGGTGGTCTCCTAGTGTCTTAAATAGGTCTATGGAGTTGTTAGATTTTCTCGTAAATAGCCTAGGTCATCCCAGATTCCCTATAGGCACACCAAACTTCACAAAACCGACACGGGTAGATTCCTAAGTCCGTATTATCTGTTCTTGGGCATAAAATCCACACTAAGGTCTTGTAAACAGCCACTAGACATCACCAAATCCACACCTTCACCCAAACCCTCTCTTGAGATTTCTAACTTCACCAATTCACACTTAATCAACTTCTAAACTAAACTAGAATGCAAGAAACTAAAAACTAAACTAAATGGAAGAAGATATACCTCATTTGGGCAACTCAAGAAAAACCCTAGCTTCCCAAAGTCTCCAAAATTCAACTTTGATTGGTCCAAAGTGTTGAGGATGAAGAGGGGATCATTTTTAATGAAGAGGGTGTAGGGTTTTGATGACGATTTGGAGATGGAGGTGGAGAGAGATGAGGAGGAAGAAGAAGTTGAAGAATATCTAATGGGGGAAAATGAATGGCAGCTCTCTCTCTCCTACCCTCACTCTCTTTTATTCTCACCCCTCACAAGCCCATGCCTCACTCTCTCTCCAATCATTCTCTTTTTAACCCTTTTCTCCTTTTTCTTTTCTTTTTCTTCCACTAATTAAAACCAAACACATAACACAAATGAAATGAAACAACAAGCAACATGTCATGGTGCATTAGCTATGGAAAACTGTAGAAACACGGATTTGGCTTAATCGCGATTGGTAGTGCACTAATCAACTTTTTTTTTATTTAAACTGCATATAATTAATTATAAAAATGCCAAATCCAATAATATATTTTTATATAAATAAATCATTTTAATCCCCAATTATTTTGCAATTATTGGTATATATTTATACCATTTTACGAAAACCCCAATTTCACAAAGCGGGTAGTTTTCGCGAAATATATTATTTTAATATTAAATTCCAAAAATAATATTTTATATTTTCTGAAATGTTATAATCTTCCCCCCTTAAATAAATTCGGTCCCCGAATTTAAATTTAAACCCCCAAATTCTAAAACATTTCAATAATCAACTCAAATCAACGGGGCTCCGAAATCACGGAAGATATAGAAATACTACAGCGCATCGCGTACTCCTGAAAACGAGTACGAAACTCAAAATCGATCTCCGTCAAGTGTCACGCAATCTTCGGAGTTGCACGCATATCATCGGAGTTACAATGGAGATACAGATCTCGAAATCTAATATGCACTAGTCAAATACTATAATACGTATATAGTACGCATCCTTGGAATTTTTTTTAAAACTGAATAAAACACATGCAAAATCCTTTTTGAATCACCGTGTGATGCGTAACTCACGGCACAAGTAACGGACGCTCATTTGTAATGTAGTAAATATATATATACATGTCTTTGTTCAAATTATACGTTCCGCCATTTTGAAATATCCCAAAAGATTTTCTTTTGTAAACGTTCGTGTCGCTCACTGACATGTAGGAAATAGCGAGACTATACCTCCTTTTTGAAAACCTCTTGTTAAACTTTTAATGCATGAAAAATACTCAGGTACTGTCCCCAGATCAGTCCAGTTCGGCTACTACCTAATATAGTGCCCATCATGAAAACAAGATGCTCAAGAGCAAAATCAGTCCCAAAAGGCGTGTCCAACAATCATGTGCGTCTGGTGCGCACGGAAACCAAAGCCAAATACAAATGGTACGAATGTGCACAAAACCAAACTAAGTGCAACGGGTGTGCACGAAGGCATCTGTCCAGTGCAACGGGTGTGCACGACAACAACATCTAGTGCATCTATAGTGCACGAAAATTTCAATCCGGTGCAACTAACATGTACGAATGAAAATCCCAATCAAGTGCATCCGGTGTGCATAAAATCATATCTCATATCATGCGCCTAATATGCACGAAAATCCAAATCAAGTGCATCCGTCATGCACAATTGAAATCTAAATTACGACATGCACGAATAAAATCTAAGTCAAGTGCATCCAACATGCACGAATGAAATCGCATCCAATATGCACGGATAAAAATCTAAATCAAGGGCATCCAATACGCACGATTAAAATCTCACTCAAGTGCATCCGATACGCACAAAATCCAATATCAAGCGCCCAATATGCACAAAAATCCAACCCAAGCGTGTCAGGTCCGTAAAAAGAGTCTAGTGCAGTAGCATGCACGAAAACGAACGCCAGGGGCAAACGCGCACAAAAAACTAAATCTGGTAATACAAATGCTCAAGACATAAATTGGGTGCAACCAAGGTACGGAGTATAAATCTAGTGCAACCAATGCACGAAATACCCATCTGGTGCAACAAATGTAAGAAATGCAAATCTAGTGCATCCAGTGCATGAAATACAAATACGGTGCATCCAGTGCACGAAATATAAATACGGTGCATCCAGTGCACGAAATACAACTCCAGTGCATCAAATGCACGGCGTAAAAACCTAGTGCAACAATTTCACAAAATATAAATCGGGTGCAACAAGTGCACGGAAACACATTAATAACTCAAATGCGTATAAAAACAACACTGAGTGTACCAAAGTGTAAAAAAAACAAAAACGCAACTGCATGCACAAAACACGTATCAATGCACTGCAAGCATATGTGAGCTATACCGAGTGCAAAAATCAAATCGAGTGCGTACCACATGCACAAAATCAAATCAATTGTATGAAATTCATAAAATCATAAACACGTGCAACCAAGGCACAAAAACGATCTCAAGTGCAATAAATATTCACAAATCATAAACCAACACAATGGTGTATAAAACATATATCAAGTGTAATAACTATGCACAAAATGTAATTACCCAGTAGGTGCAGTGTCACGACCCGAAATTGGCACGTGATGGCTCTAATACTACGCAACGCCTAAAGACGTAACGCAGTAAAAGAAAGCCAAAACCCAGAAATCTAAACCATGAAAATACGGAAAAGATAATAACAGTTTTTGAAATATTTGAAATCGCAACCCAAATTCTTTAAAAGTCCAACCTCTTTCTTTAAAATTTTGGCAACATCCCATTTTTGTAAAAACTAACCCAAAGGCGGAAAACAATCACATAACAAGTATACGACGCCGTAGCGAAGAAATAAAGACAAAAGAGATAAAGCTGTATATAAGACAACAAAGCCACAAATAATATACAATATCGTCCTCACCAAGTCTCTAAGTCAACAATATAATAGTAGATAGAGAGTACAAGATACAACGAATGTACAATATGAAATACAGATAATCATCCAACCCACCTAAGCAAAATAGTATACTGTGAGCCGATGCGGTATCTGTAGCAAAAGATGATAGGTGAATAGCCTGCCTCGACTACTCTGGGGAACAACCTGCAACACCTGTGGCACAACGGGGGTGAGTTGGCAACTCATGAATAGTAGATAACATATGCAGGTAATCGCAGGAATATACGTACATCATGAATCTAAGATATACAATTTACAGTAATAACAGGTCATGTGAATGCAGAATAATGGAAAGTACACTAGCAGGTACAATCGATATGTGAAGCAGTAACAACATGACAGTAGTATGCAATAACCATGTAATAGGGATATGAGAATGTAAATATGCAGCAATCATGAAGGGTACACTAACAGGTACTCTTAATACATGGAACAGTGCATAAGTGAAAAGGTATGAGGTATGGTGTGAAATATGTCATCCCACGGAATCCTGTCATCGTGGTAGGATCATAATCCATCAAGACACTCAAATACCAATTCCTCAAATCAGCCCCCACGTTGGGCTCTCACATCATATAAGTCTCACATCTCCTCAATGTACAATATCGAGTAATCTCCTATATCCCGAATGTACAAATCAGGAAACCCATATGTATGTCCAATCTCAATGAATCATCTGATATCCCAAGTCAAAATCTCAAGTAAGATTCTAGCATCCTATATATATATATATATATATATATATGCAGAAATAAATATGATGGGGTCAATACACATATATTAGCGTCCTATTCCACTAATATTGGTGTAAGGGTATATATAACAACGGCTAAATCTCCTGTTATATATACAAAGGTGTTTAAATGAAATATCATGAAAACAATGTGCCAAGCATCGACACAGAAATCCTGATAGGTACGTATCATACTCTATCCCGAAAGCACGAGTGCCTAGCTCTGACCCTCACCTTTCGACGTATGCATGCGTGCATGACTCCCAACGGTATCTCCATGATCCCTGCCGAGTCATTAGTACTGTCACCGGTAGGTACTCGCCTGCCTCCAGGCTCAATCGGTAAAGTCCATCGATCATCTTGCCGAGGGGAACCATACCGGGCCCCACCATGTACCCTCATACGGCAACCACACCTCGTATGGAGTATATAATCAGAACCGATAAATCTCATGGTGGCTGCGCAAATATCATATCAAGGAAACCAGGTTTTTCAATGTATGCATAATTTCATGAACTCCCGCGGTTCCCAAATCCAGAAAACATCATGTAAAATCCCAATAAACAAATGCGCAAATCCAGGAATAAATATATGCGATATATCTGAAATGCGAGCATATAAATGAGAATATGTAGCTGAAACCATATGTATGCGAAATCAATAAGGTACATCTAAGTAACATCAGTAAAGGTAAATATGTGACTGCAACTGAATATGTGTGTAACATACAAGTGTAGCAATGTATAGGTATCTACCTATAAGAACTGATGAAGTATACCCCCTCCGGGTATGAGTAGAATATGTGGGTAAGGTATATCGGTAACTAAATGTCAACGTGATAAGTAATGTGAATCATTGTCGTAAAGTCCCTAACTAAGTAATATAATGTCTATAATGGTGTGTGTGTGACATGGCAATTATTGACGGTGTGTGTGTAGCATACAATCCGTGCTCGTGCAACATGAACCGTCAATAATATGTGCAGTGTCTTACGGCTGCTAGTCATAGTACAACTATATCAAGGAAATAAGGTAAAGGCGCAATTCTAACAATGACGTAGAATATGCGACAAGTAATAGAATTCTAGCCCAAACGCATAACGCCATGCTGGCGATTCCCCTGTAGATGTTAAATCTACTCACCTACGCTCCACGCTAGATGAATCCTACCATTTACTCCCCCCTGTATCAGTGTCCGTAGTCCCCACCTGCAAACCTACAATTTAGACATGGAAATCATAATAAGCCAAATATTCCGCAAAACGCGATATCGAACCCAAACGAGAAACTCGCGTCGCGTACTAAACGCGCGTGTGCACGATACGCTAAAACGTGTGTATACGCGTCTAAAACTACCGCGACATGCCGCGACACGTTGGATCGCAGAACCCACTCACGTATCACGCGTATCACGCAAACACAACGGACATGAAAAACGATATTGGATCCTAGATTTCCCTACAGGCCAAATCTTACAAAGCTAAACATGCCAAAACACTAGATAAAACAGCAGAGTACCCTACCCAAAACCCTAAGACCTAACACCCCCTCATGGCCACAATTTGTGGCCAATAAGATTAAATCTGCGGCCTGGGTTTGGAGATAGGGTCTCGTGTTCTGGTGGTGTTGTCTAAGCCTAGTGAGCATGCTCCAGTATTCTCAAATTTATCCTGAAAGGTCCGGATCAATAGCAGATCACAGAATGTCACAAAGTCGCTTTAAAATCACCAATTTGCACTAAAAAGGAAACCTTATGGTATTTTAGTGAAATATGGGGAATTTTTCAGTTGAAGTAACCCTAACAACACTAAAATAGGATAGGTTAACTTACACAATCATCACTTATCCAAAGTTCACATAAAACACCATAATCTAGCACTAAACTCATTATTTAACACTAATCGAAGCTACTTAACACACAAGCTTAAGAAAAAGGGAATTGGGTTTAGGAATTATACCCTATGGTACCCTAAGAAGCAGGAGAAGAAGTGGAAAGAGGAGATGAGCTGCTGCAATTGCTCCTTGTGTTGCTACTGCTGCCTGTGCTAACGCTGATGCTGTCTGCTGCTGATGTTGCTGTTGTTTTTGTTGTTGTTGCTGCCTTTGGTGCTGCTGCTGCCACTGCTGTAGGTGTGTGTGGGTGTGTGTGTTTATGAGAGTGAGAGAATGAGAGAAACATGAAAATGAGAAGGAGAATGAGAGCAAGGCAAAGACCCCTCCTTCTCTCCCTCTCTTTCATCATTTAATGAGGCATGGCTCATTCCATGTATCCCCATGCTTTCTCTCTCTCTCCCTCTCTCATGGTCAACATTTCAACCCATTTAAAAAAATCAATTTAAAACCCTTTTTATTTTTAACAACCATAACTATTAAACCCAAAACACTTAAACAATATTAATTAACTTAAAGAGAATGGGTTAATCCATCATGCTTGCTAATCATGGTCTAACCCCATCTCAAAACCCTAGTTTACATGCACAAGTGTGTGTGTGCCTAGAAAAATTCTAATAAAATACTCATTAAATAGGATAAAATATTTGAAACTTAGTTTGGTAAACTTTTTATTAAAATCCATACATTAAAATATAATTTGCCACAAAATACATTCTAAGGTGTTACATGCAGCCATGGTGCACGAAAACAATATCATGAAACTCAATCATCAAAACTCAAATCCAAGTGATATAAGTGTGATACTCGGATCATAAACACAAATTGCAACAAATGACATTGAGGTACACCTCCTACAATGTCGAGAAATGTCGGTGCGCCCAAAACTGGCTGAGCAAGAACATTCACTTACCTCCTGCTCACGGTCTGGCGTCTTCTGTCTCTGGGTCCTCATTTTCTTTGTGGACTACCAATCTCGCAATCCATCGGCTCATCGGCCCGGTCAGGTGTACTAACGGAAACGATTCGGCTCTGGTACTCCTCTGGTCATCTCTCGGCCAATTTGCATGACCACTCGTAAAGCAGCACGTCACTGGCGTCGGCCTCTGGCCCTATGAATACATATGACACAACTGTCCTCAGTGCAAATTTTATCGCAGCAGTGTCCTGGAAGGATCCTGCTCAAGGTCTCTTCCGATCTCGCCTATGCCGAACTATGTGGAAGCTGGTACTCTTGTATAATCTTTTCTCATTTTCTGGACATCTAAGTTCTGAGCACAGTATTTCCTCGGGAACTGGCCGTATCCCAATGCCTCTGTATACATATTAGATCTGCAATCTCAACGGGGAGTAACAACAGCTCATCATCATCTCGCACGAACCTCTTGTCCCACTTGTCTTTATTATCATCCATTTTGACGTCACGTCATGCTATCTGCGTACTGCAAATGTTCTCGGCTACAGTCAATCCGGAATCTCTCATACGGACTCAAAATCACGAACTCAGTATCTTCATCACTCTGTATAAGATATCTAGCCGAACACATCCTCGGGAACTCATCCCAATCATCGGAGGAATAATCCATATTCGTCCATTCTCGATCAACTCACAATGCATCTGGGTGAGATCCTCTATCCGAAGCTGGTCCACTTTACTGATCTCCTATCGGAGCATCCAACGAACAACTTCCTCTCTGGATCGATCAACTTTAGATCTGAGTAAGACTCTCCACACTGGAAATCTTCAACTCAACTGGGCCTGTGTCGGCGCATCAAATCCAATGAATCATTTCCGTCTCTCAACTCAAGATAGACTAGCTATCACCTGTCGCATCTCTGCTTGGAAGCTCTAGCGATCTCAGCTCGTAAGCTCTAGAAGCGACATCCCATCAATCTCAGCAACAGCTGAGTCATCTGTCTGCAAGGTAGACGACATCACAAACTTTGAGGTAGGGTGTACATCAACAGTCCTCTCACAACAGAAAGCCTCTAACAATGGCCCGATCATCCGGTGCAAAACCGAACACTCGCCTTAAACAAGAGGTCACAACGCAAATACTAAATCGAGACGTTCCCATGTCACCAGAAAACACGATGGTAAGTCCTCGTCCATGACGAGCTCGCCCTGACCACATCACTAGAAGCAGCTCAATCTGTGCTCAAACCATGGTGACAGGAACCTCAATCAAGTATCACGAAAATAGATCAAAGGAATGAAAAGAATCAACAGATCCCAAATGGATACATGATCATAAGGAGGAACGGAATCGTGAGAGTATGATCATGGAAATGAATATAATCAAGGATCTCAGCTGGATGTATGATTAAGGGGACGATGAGAATCACAGATCTCAAAATATGTACATCCTAAGGTTTCTTAAGTGGAGTATTGTATCGTAAATATGCCGCAGAACATACGTACGGTACGTCACTCTACTCAAGCTACTTACTCCATCAATCAGGGTCAGCCTATGTAACGAAAGTTCGGATCTAATACCCCCCCGTTCAAGTCTAAGTTCCGTAAGGTCAAGTCTAGGTTCTGAAATATATATACGCCCTAGACTCCGCATAGTCAAACATAGACTCGAACCAAGGTTAAACCCAGCGCTCTGATACCAACTTTGTCACGACCTAAAAATATTAGCTTGTGACAGGCACTTAAATCATGCCACGTCTAAAGGCGTAATATAATCAAGTAAGCCGAAGCCTAAGCAAATAAAAGAGGTGAAGTTTTGAAATAAATGTATGATGAAATAAAGGTTTTCTTAAATGCATAGATAATGGAACATGAAAAATGCAAATGGGTTTTATTAGTTCAAAAACATGTTTCGTCTTTTAAAAATTTGGGCAGCACCTCCTTTGTATATTTTGATCCAAAACCACATATACATGATAAAATAAAAGGCATCCCCAAGAGGGAGCTAGCTCTTCGCCAATCGGCAGAGTCACAACCACGCAAGAGAGAATATAGTATACAACGCCCAACGGCGAAGATCAACACAAGAATAGTAAATAAAGCAAGACATCAAACCCACCAATAGCGATCATAAAACCCAACGCTCAAGTCTCGCAACTACAAGTCTTGCTAAGTCTCACTACATATACAAATACTAGTTTCTGATTGATGGAGTTTACTAGATACAATATGAATGATAAATACAAGAGGGGTACGATCCAACATGTACCACCTACCAAAGCAAAATATCCGAATGCAGCCGTGTGCCAGCGATGCCGCTACTGATCCACGCGGTCAACCTGCAAGAACTGTGGCACAACAGGGATGAGTTTCCATCTCGTATGTAGAAAACATCATCAAGTAGAAATCGAATAAAACAACGATTTCTAGGTCAACTATATCATAAAGGCAATACTATGATATCTAGTGTGACAGTGTCTGCATGTGTGCCAACAATATAGTCAATGCCTATATGCATGTGGATCTCATCCACATGTCAACCCATGACACAACAACATCATGCATGTAAATATCATGAAAGCATATTGTTCATACCAGAATATTGCATTTTATTACCACCCATTCATTATCTATTTTTTTTATATATATCGTTACTATTAACTGGTGTTTACTCAGTAATACAGATTACAGGTATCCGCGACAAAACACTAGAAATACATCCAGAATCACAGATATATCATTTGTGAGCTGACACTGCAACCAGAACCGCAAACCGACCGATATCCTAAGAGTTATTTTGCAAACAAGTGTGTGCACAATATTTTGGTCCAACACATTACCTGTGTGTGCACACAACTCTTGGAACATGGACCATGGACCTAGGGGGCTGCTATGACACACTCAAGTGGGCTAGAGCAAGGTGGCATGGTGTGATGTGCATTAATGTGCATTTAATGCAATAAAGGTGTGATGTGATTGGTATCTTCTTGTTTCCCTCCAAAACCTGGGTGCAGACCAAGTCAAACTTAAGAAATCAAACAACACCAGAGTCATATTGGAGTGCACACCAACCTACATTGCAAATATGAGCGCAAGTGCTCGGATTTTAGCCGAGCACTTCCTTGCAAAAGCCGAGGTTGCCGGCCCCATGTGCTCCTCTGGCCTCCATCTTTCTGTGGGCCCCTCATTGCTACCACGTAGCCCTATTTTTATTGTTTATTTTATTTTCTTTTGTGCCTATATATAGCAGGCAGTGGGCAAGGGTTCATGGTCTCACATTGTATCTTTCATTTTACACTTTGTAACTCTTTTGTTTTCTCTTTAGTTCTTATACATAGCTTCCCCTTGAGATCCTTGCCTTCACTTGATCTTTCAATCTCTTCAGTAAGCTTGAAAGTTTAAGCGTTGGTATTTGATCTCAAGGGTTGTATCTTCTTTTGGAATTAATAAAGCTCTCTTCTTTGCCTTCATTTCACATGAGTTCTTTACCCTTCTCTTGATCTTGCAACCTCTTGATTGAGCTTGCAAGTTTAAGGGTTGGTTATTGATTCCATGGCTTGTCTTGCGTTGTATGGTTCTTAGTATTACTTTCTTGCTTATTTCTTTCTTTCATTTTTCTTACTTGCTTTACATTCATGCACTTTATTACCATGCTTTACTTACTTGCTCTTTAAATTCCTTGCACTTACTTATAATGCTCTTTTCTTTTCTTTGTTCTTTTTGGTTTGTGTTGTGAATGGTTGTTAATATGGTGTTGTTAGGAATAATACGATATTGTAAGTTAAGGTTTCTTTGCTCATTTCCTTTTCCCGTATTTTTCATTGAACTTCTTCCAAATGTTACACAAGCGCTTCGTTAGGAACCCTACCCTACCAAGGTAACGGTGATTCCTAACCGCGAACGGTTGCGTTCGGTTTGGCCGGAGGCGAAAGCAAGAGACAAGAACGGAATGACAAAGGTCAATAAGCCGGATTCCACGAATACCGTACTTAAATCCCCTAATCCACATTGTTGCCAATTGTTCTAACTTCAATCGTTAAGTTCGGCTCAAAGGTTTTAGTGCGGATTCCTTAAATTACACTTTTGTATCTTTTCCTAATGTAACATTTCAGAAAGTATAAAATATTATTTTTGGAATTTAATATTAAAATAATATTTTTCTCGAAAACTGCCCGATTTGCGAAATTGGGGTTTTCGAAAAAGGGTATAAATATATACCAATAATTGTGAAATAAAAGGAAATTAAAATGATTTATTCATTTAAAAATACATTTAAAGGGTTTGGCAATTTTAAAATTTATTATATGCAGTTTTGATAAAAACCCGATTAGTGCACTGCTAATCGCGATTAAGCCAAATCCGTATTTCTACAGCTTTTCATGGCTAGTGCACCATGTCATGTTGCATTTGGTTGCATGTTATCTCATTTGTGTTGTTTTATGGGTATTTTGTGTTTTGGTTTTAAAGTTTAAAAGAAAAGGATGAAAAAAGGGAAAAAATGTAATAATAGAGTGAGAGGGTTAGATTAAAAGAAAGAGGGGGGGGGGGGGGGGAGGGGGGGCAGGAGCCCCTTGCCTTTCCCCATTTCATTTCTTCTTCTCCTCTTCATCTTCATCTCCCTTCACTTCACCCCTAGAGATCATCTAAAAATATCCATCAAAACCATAAACCCCTTTCATTAAAATTGATCACCTCCTTCTCCTCTACACATTGGACCAAAAAAAGTGAGATTTTGACAACCTTGAGGAGCTAGGGTTTTTCTTGGGTTGCCCAAGTGAGGTAATTTCACCACCCTTAGCATAGTATTTCATTCACTTTAGCTTTCATGCAAGTTTAGAGGTGATATTGTGATGTTTAGAGAGGTTAGAAAATTCCAAGTTAGGGTTTGTGGAATTCTTGAGTTGTGTTGGGAAATTGAGCTTAGTAGAGGCCACACAAACCCCCTTAGTGCTAGAATTCAGACCCAAACCTGAGACTTAACCCCGGAACACGAACTTTGAAATTCTGCCGATATTGAAATTATGGGAAATGTGATAGGATAATGAAATCTGCTAACACCCGGAGTCTCTGAAAATTAAATTGCAAAGACAGAGAGATAAGAAGGCCACCCAGATGTAAACCCCAAGACCCGAGACCCCAACTCCACTTCGAGGCCGCAATTAAATCCCTTCTAGCCGCAATTTGCGGCCAGATCAGTAAGGATCTGTCTCGTTCTTGTTCTTTTGCTCCATTGTCTGAACACTAGACCCCTCCCATATGCAGAATTAACTAATTCCTATTAGGGTAAAATCTGGGAGCACTTTGGTGTGTTTTAGGCTATGTTTTCTGTATTTTAAAATGCTAATTCTTGACATTTGGATTTGTAGTTGGTTGTTGGATGTTTGTACATCGACAACAAGGGTTGTTTGGTTGATTTTGTACGCGCAAGCTATAGGTTTTAACCTATGAGCGAAACTTGTGCCGTTTTGGTTTTCCGCCTTGATTTTTAATACGAATTGTGATTGTTTATTATTGTTGGTACCCTTGCATGGATTCCGAGGTGACAGAGCGTGGAGTCATCGATTTCGGCGAGCGAAGACCAGGTGAGTGGATCTATATCCACGGGGGAAGTAGGGTGGATGGCGTATAGCACCCCCGCAAAGTGTTGATAGAAACTGATTATAGAACGTGGTTAAGGAAACCTAGATTAGGAAACTAGGATTAGAATTAATGGATAGTTATTGAAACTAAGGATAGTTAGAAATGATATAATACGACTATTATGTGATAACGGGATTTGAGGATGATGTTTGACGATATTGCCGTTTAGGATACTATAGGACTAGATAGTCGACGTAGATGCACCATCCGAACCGTACTTATTTCTAAACCGAAGAATCGTATGCATCTTTAAAACAGATATCTTGAGGGATGTTACGGATTTTCAAATGATATCTTTTCTTTAAAAACACCGTAGCCCTACTTTCAAAACTACGATTCGCATCTTTTCAAAAACTGTTTGTATGGTTCGGGTGTGTATGTTAGATTAGATACTTATACTTATAGTAGAGATAGAATGTTTATGTAAACTCGACTTGACGTGAGATACAATGCGATGAAAAGAATATAAGACGAATATGGCGATCTGATGATATGTTGGTATACGGATGCGAGTCGATTGAGATGATTTATACCCTACCGGTTCCTCGTATGAGATTATTGCGGATGCGACCTGGGATATAGGTATATAGGGATATTTTTATGTCGTGAATCGTGAGTGATAGCCGTGCGAGACGTTAGGTCCGTACCCTCCTCGTCTTATAGGATGATAGGATCCCCGATAGCTTAATGCCGCCGTACGATGACCCTCCGTACGCGATGAGTTTGACTTGATGATTGATCCTTACCCTTGACTAGAGGTTGCCGTACGATGGATTATACCGTACGCGATGATGTTAGGCTGGATGCCGATTGATAGATTCCCCGACTTGGTCATATTAGATACGTATACCCGTCAGCATTGCATATGATTTACCTTATACTGCATTCATATTATTCTCTTTGCATTGCTTATACCTGTGCTAGTACACTTGCACCATTATCGATGATGCGTATGTTACACGTACACAGATTTTCCGGCTCACACACTTCATCATCGATAATTGCCATGTCACTACACAGTAGGGTTGCTGCATCATGACATATACATTGATACATCCATACTTGCGCATATACACATTTGTATATCCATATTGGTGCACATATACATTGATACATCCATACTTGCGGATATACACATTTGTATATCCATATTGGTGCACATATACATTGATACATCCATACTTGCGGATATACACATTTGTATATCCATATTGGTGCACATATACATTGATATATCGATATTTGCGCACATACACATTGTATATCCATATTGGTGCACACATATATTGGTACATCTATACTTGCGCATATACATATTGTAGCTACATAGAGAACCGGTTTTTATCGGAAGATTGGGAACCGCCGGATATATTTAAAAACTGGAATCATTTTTAAAGAGCGGTTTTCTTTTAATATGTCATATCACTGTTCCATGTGGCATGATACACGGATATGCTCGCATTTCTTTTATATGTCGCATACATCATGCTCTATTACTTTACGCATTGAGATATGCTGTTTTCATGAGATTTCTGGATTTGAGAACCGTGGAAATTTCAAAAGAGATTATGTGTTGTTTTAAAAACCCGGTTTCTCTTGATATGATATTTCAGTGCGTCCACCATGTGTTTTCTCGGTTCTGAGAGCGACATGTGAAACCCGATTCGAGGAGCTGGGTGAGGCCGATTGCGGGTACATGGTGGACCCGGTATGGTACCCCGGGGTGAGAACGGATCACTGTGCAGTAGACGGTGAGCCTGGCAGAGGGACTACTACCTACCGGTGATAGTATTTGGGCTCGGCGGATATCCAGAGGATACCGACCGGAGTCGAGAGATGATATGGGCCGATCCGGAATGACGGAGCCCGTGGGCCGATCCGGACTGACGGAGCCCGATATATGAGGATTTATGTGCCGATGCTGGGCACGGTTTTCATGATGTTTTCGAGTGTCGATGCTAGGCACTCAGGTTCCATGATTTTGATGTGTTGGGAGGGACATCGTTGATTTATATCCTCATACTTTCATGCACACTCTTTTATGATATTTACGTGCATACAAACATTGATTATATGGGTGGACGAGATCCATATGCATACATGCATTGATTATTACTGTTGGATGTTATCCACATGCATATATGTATTGACTACCTTGTTGGCACATATACAGACCTGGTCACCCTAGATATCATAGTATTACCTTAATGATATAGTTGACCTAGGAGTCGTTGTTTAACTATCTGTTGATATTTTTATACTCACGAGTTGGCAACTTACCCCCGTTGTGCCACAGTTCTTGCAGGTTGACCGCTTGGATCAGTAGCGGTTTCGCTGGCACACAGTTGCATTCGGGTGTTTTGCATTGGTAGGTGGGACATTTGTACCGTACCCACTCTTGTATCTATATTTCATATTGTATCTAGTTAACTACATCAATCAAAATTTGTAAATTGTATAAGTAATGAGACTTAGTGGGAATGTGGTTGCGAGACTTAGAGCGAGGGGTTTTCCGCTACTTGTGGGTTTGATGTCTTGCTTATTTATTTATCTTTTTGTGGTGAACTTCGCCGTTGGGCGTCGTATACTTATTTGTACTGTATTGCGTGGTTGTGATCCGCCGTTTGGCGAAGAGCTAGCTCCCGCTTGGGGATACCTTTATCATTATTATGTATTTGTGGTTTTGGATCAAAATATACAAAGGAGGTGTTGCCGAAATTTTTAAAAGACGAAACATGTTTTCAAACTAGTAAATTTTACTTGCATTTCCATGTTCCTTTTCTATACATTAAGAAAACTTGATTTCATTATACCTTTATTTCAAAACTTCACCTCTTTTATTTTCTTAAAATGGTTTAGATTTCTGGGTTTCAGCTTACTTGAATTCTATTACGCCTTTAGACGTTGCATGATTCAAGTGCTAGTCACGAGCTAATATTTCGGGTCGTGACAAAGTTGGTATCAGAGCGCTAGGTTTAACCTTTTGTTCGAGTCTAGGTTTGACTATGCGGAGTCTAGGGCGGGTATGTATTTCAGAACCTAGGCTTGACCTTACGGAACTTAGACTTGAACATGGGGGTATTAGACCCGAACTTTCGTTTCATAGGCTGACCCTGATTGATGGAGTAGGTAGCTTGAGTAGAGTGACGTACCGTACGTATGTTCCGCGGCATATTTACGATACGATACTCCACTTAAGAAACCTTAGGATGTACATATTTTTGAGACCAGTGATTCTCTTCGTATCCATGATTATGCATCCATTTGAGATCCTTAATTCTATTTGTTTCCATGATCATACTCCCACAGATGTTGTTCCTTCTTATGATCATATATCCATTTTGGATCTGTCGTTTCCTCTCATGCCATTGATCTGCTTTCTTCGATACTCGATTGAGGTTCCTTTCACCATAGTTGAGCGCAGTTTGAGCTGCTGCTAGTGTTGCGGTCAGGGCGAGCTCGTCTACTACGAGGGCTGACCATTGTGTGTTCTGGAGACATAAGAACGTCTAGATGTACTGTTTGTGTTGTGACCTCCTTTTGAGGCGAGTGGTTGGTTTCGCACCGGATGATCGGGCCTTTGTTAGAGCTGCCAGTTACGAGAGTACTGTTGATGTACATCATACCTCTGAGATTGTGATGTTGCCTACCGTGCAGATAGATGACCCAGCTGTTGCTGAGATTGATGGGATGTCGCTTCCAGAGCTTACGAGCTGAGATCGCCGGAGTTTCCAGGAAGAAATGCGACAGATGATAACTAGTCTACCCTGATTTGAGAGACGAAGGTGATTCGTCAAATTGATGCGCTGACGCAGACCCAGTTGAGTTGAAGATTTCCAGTGTGGAGAGTCTTACTCAGATCTAGAGCAGACCAATCCAGAGATGACCGTTGATGTATCGCCTTTCCTGGAAGATTGAGGCATTGTTTAGCGTGCGGACGAAGGGTATCCGCATGTCGCCTAGGCGAAGTTAAAAGGTTCGAGCGAGTGTCAGAAACCCATTTTCCCCAAGTTTAAAGTGTTCGGAGGAACATGCAGGTAATTCTGTGGACCCTCTAGAAGAATGAAACCCTAACTCGACATGATGACCATGTAACCGCTTTGAACCTTAGGGTTTGTGGCAGTTTAGCGGTGCCATCAGTGAGGCTTGGGTTTGCCCTTCTACGGTTGGTCCAGAGGTGCTGTGGTATGTACAAAATATTTTTAGACTGTGCTCAGGTGTTGAGACTTCGGGAAATTTTGGGACCTCGATGACTCGATCGAAAAGTTTGACGTCGTCCGGATATGTCACGACCCGCAGGGTACGGAACGTGACTGGCACTTAGGTTACGAAACGTCTCAAGACGTCCGTAAAATAAGTAAGCCAAAGCCCAGAAACCAAAACCAAATAAGCAAAAGAGTGAAGAAAACCCAATCAATTGAAAGCGAGTTTATCAAATAAGTCATATAAAACCTTTTTAAAAAAACAATATCAATTTTTCCGAAAATTTCGGCAGAGTCTCCTTTGTAAATACTGGCCCCCAAAATGGGTACAACAAGAATATATATGAATCCAACAAATAAGGCATCCCCAAGCGGGAGCTAGCTCTTCGCCACAAGGCGGTCAAAAATCCCACGCAATATAAAGCAACAACATGCGAAATAATCATAATGAAGCATAAGAAAAACATCATGTCGACTCAAGTGAGCTCGACCCCAAAATACAGCATAAAAGTCCACAAACCTCACAGTCTCATCTCTAGGTCAATATACAATAATACTGGTAGATACAGTAGATGGAGTACACTAGATACAAAGAATATACAAGGTGGTGCAAAAATAATCATATAACCCACCTAAGAGCAAAACCTCGAGTCCAGGCAAAATAGGCAAAAGAAGCAAGCGCACCCGCCGCTACTGTACTGACGGAGCGGACCTACAAAAGGCTATGGCACAACGGGGGTGAGTTGCCAACTCGTGAGTAATAAATAACATCTACACAGGCTATCGAATGCATGCACACAAGCATCCTAGCATCTAAATACAGGTAAGGCAGGACATAATGGCAAGTATGTATGCAATATGGATATACTAGCAGGTATGAATGCAATGCGAATCAACTCGTGATCTGAATGTGTAAGTATAAGAAATCATGTTTTCCCTTTAAGAATGTCTTTTGAAATACCAGCACAATACCAATAGAATCAACAAGAACCTGTGTCCAGCAACGACACCTCAAAACTATCTCAAATCTCATATATCCATGTCATAGTATCTCTGGCCTCAGCCATCCGGCTGACCCAGCTCAATATCAAAATCTCATCATCTCGCGGCCACGGTCGGTATCCTCTGGATATCCGCCGTGCCAAACAGTCACCGGTAGGTAATCCGTCCCCTGCCAGGCTCAACGTCAACACCACATTCATCTTGCCCCGGGGTACCATACCGGGCCCACCATGTACCCGTGACGGTTCCTCCACTCCTCGACACGGATCTCGAAAACCACAGCAAACTCATGGTGGACGACACTTTACATCACTAGAAAACCGCAATTACATATTTTAAAAACATAATAAGTTTAGAAATTTTGCGGCTTTCCCCCGAAATCCAGAAATATCATAAAATCTCAAGAAATCCTCATAAGTGCATATATCAATGGTGATGAATGGATATGATATCAATAATTAAGCTACGATGTATGATTAATAGACTAGGCATGAACAAATAATATGATGAGGTATATGCACATGAATGACAATCCTACGATTTCATTTTAAGGAATTAAAGGCAATAGCACAGGTTTAAGCATCAATTAGTAAAAGGTTTCAAATTATAGGTTATCTAGTGTGGTGGCATGGCAATTACCAGGGCGTGTGTGTAAGCATGAATAGTGCTCGTGCTGCATATAAAAACCCTGGCAATGGTGCAGGTGTCCTATAAAATGGGTTCGCATATGTATGTCAATATAATGCATGGATGCAGCAAATAATCATATAAGTATTTCACCCCTAATTACTAACATCACTGAGAATCTTTTAAGTTACTAAAACTATCGGGCGGCTTGCGCCATCCAACGATAGTCCCCCGTAGATGTTACATCTACTCACCGGAATCCCTAGCTAGTCATGTCCAATCACCGCTTTCCCCTTTCGTGCCGTGTCTGACGTCTCCGCGACCGAACCTAGAATTTACATCAATACCAAACATAAGGTTACATATCAAGAACGACGCAAAACCCAAACGAAACTACTAATGTTCACAAGCTAGGTACAACGTGCACAAAGTGCGCGGAACACACGCGAAAATCGCAAAAACTGCAAAAATCGCCGATTTGGTCGTCTGGCAAAACTAAAACCCGATTACTCAAAAATCCGCACTCACGCATCCTAAATGTCATAGGATAAGCCAACAAAATACTCTAGATATCGCAATTAAATCGCCTAATATACTAAAAACCTAGTAAGCTAGAAGTTTGCAAAATTGGTGCAAACATCGACAATTAGCGAGAAAATTAACACAATCCAACACAACAATCCAAACTAACCCACTAGCTAGCCATTACACTAATTTTAAACCATTAACTATGCTTAAAAACCTAATTTCCATAAACAAAACCTTTCTTGATTTTCATAATTAGCAACCTTAATGAAAATTTCACACAACTTTAACATAGATTAGCCTAATATGAAGCCACTTAAGCAAAGTAACCATATAAATTGGTTAAGTAAACAACTAGGTTAATTAAAAAGACTTAATTGACTAAAACATGGTTTCAAGAAACCCTAGTTTAATTTTCAATCATTAACTAAAAAAAACTAGATTAGGATTAACACTAAAATTAACACTAAGCAACTAGATTAAAGTATTCTAACCATAAGAAATTAAAAGAATAGAAATTATACCTCAAACCTATGGATCTAGCAAGAAGAAATTTGCCTCAATGATGGCCTCCTAGCACCATGATTCCAAGCAAGAGAGGTGAAGGAAAAAGGGATGAAGAATGGGGTTTTAATTTGTGAGTTTTAGCTTGAATTTTTGAAGCAACTTAATAAATTTTTTGAAGAAAAATGAAAAGATCAAGGAGATGAAGGGGGCTTCTGGAATTTCGGCCAGAACAAGGGAAGGGGATGGTGTGGGGGTGTGTGGGAAAAGTCTTGGTCAACTCCTACCAACCCACAAAAGACCATACCTAATTAACAATTCAAAAACCTTTAAAAATACCCTCATTTCCACACAAGAATAAAGTCAAAGAGCATGGCATTTTTTTTCTGGACCTGATGATGGTGGGGCTGGCCTAGGGCTGAGGGAAGAGAGAGGGGGGTTTTACAAAAGAAATTTTATGCAAAAAGACCCCCTACAAGTCAAAAATTGCAAGTTTTAGCTTAAAATTTAATAAATTCGTTTCCTATAATAAAAATTAGTTAAAAATCAAAATAAAATACTAAAAATTTATGTTACAACTAGATTTTAATTAACATAATTTTAAAGATTAAAATTAGCCCATAAAAATTTGTATTTATCGCTAATTTAATGTATTTTCTTACCGGCTTAAAATAATATTAAAAAATTGAAAAATAGGGAAAAAAATTTAAATGACCAAAATTTCATAAGTAACTCATTAGCTACTAAAAACAAGCAATTACCTATCCATTTTAGGTATAATTAGTCCTAAACTGCAAAATAACGAGAAAGACAGTTTTCGGAAAAATACCGAATTTTCACCGATTTTCAGGAAAACACCAAAACGACTTTTCAAGGCGTTAAAATCTTCCCCCTTAAAGAAATTTGGTCCCCGAATTTAAAAATAACCACGCGTACCTTCAAAGAGATGGGGATATTTCTTCCTCATCTCGCCCTCGGTCTCCCAGGTAACCTCCTCGCTGCTCGGGCTACGCCAAAGGACTTTGACGGTCGGTATAATTTTCGATCTCAACTTCTTCACCTGCCGATCCAGGATGGCCACCGGCTGCTCTACAAAAGAAAGGTCGCGCTCCAGCTGGACTGTCGGGTGCTGAATCGCATGCGAAGGGTCGTGAAGGTACTTGCGGAGCATCGAAACATGGAAGACGTGGTGAACATCGGGAAAGCTGGGTGGAAGGGCCAAACGATATGCAACAGTGCCGACACGCTCGAGGATCTCGAAGGGACCTACAAATCTGGGACTAAACTTTCCTTTCCGCCCAAATCGCATCACGCCCTTCATCGGAGAGACCCTCAGAAAAACATGATCGCCAGCTGCGAACTCTAATCTGCGACGGCGCCTGTCCGCATACGATTTCTGCCTGCTCTGAGCCGCTCTCATCCGGTCTCGGATCAACTGTATCTTCGCTGTCGTCTCCTCAACAAGCTGCGGCCCCAGTATACTGCTCTCGCTGAGCTCTGTCCAACAGACGGGCGATCTGCATCTCCTCCCATACAATGCCTCGAAAGGTGCCATCTGAATAGTATCCTGGAAGCTGTTGTTGTAGGAGAACTCCACTAGAGGTAAATGACGATCCCAGCTACCTCCGAATTCTAAAACGCACGCTCTGACCATGTCCTCGAGAGTCTGAATGGTCCGCTCTGACTGTCCGTCGGTCTGCGGATGAAACGCTGTGCTGAAGCTCAAACGAGTGCCCAAATCCTCCTGAAGTCTCTGCCAAAGTCGGCTGGTGAACTGGGTGCCTCGATCTGACACGATACAAGTCGGTACGCCATGCAACCGCACGATCTCGTCGATGTAAAGCTGGGCATACTGAGCGAAACTGAAAGTCGTCTTCACTGGCAGGAAGTGAGCCGCTTTCGTCAATCTATCCACGATCACCCAGATGGAGTCGTACCCTCGACTGGTCCTGGGTAGACCCACAACGAAGTCCATCAAAATCTGCTCCCATTTCCACTCCGGAATGGGTAACGGCTGCAGCTCTCCTGCGAGCCTCTGGTGCTCGGCCTTGACTTGCTGACAAGTCAGGCATCTCGAAACGAACTCCGCAATATCCCTCTTCATCCCGTCCCACCAGTAGGTCTCTCTCATATCATGGTACATCTTAGTGGAACCGGGGTGGACACTATACACTGATCGGTGTGCCTCCTCAAGAATGTCGCGCCGTAATCCATTAGCATCTGGTACGCACAGTATAGATCCATAGCGTAAAATCCCCTGATCGTCAATCACGAACTCGGAAAATCTGCCCTGACCCATCTGTGCCAAGATCTCTGAGCAACGGTCGTCACTGCGCTGTGCCTCATATATACGGTCAAGCAACTGTGGGCGTGCACGAACATGCGCGAGCTGTCCCCCTGTCTGAGTGAACTCGAACTCAACTCGGCTGTCGCATAAAATCTGCCAATCTGCTGACGACTGCCTCTGCACTACGCGCAAAAAGGATAGACTACCCCCGGGCCTCCTACTCAACGCATCTGCCACCACATTCGCCTTGCCTGGGTGATATAAGATCTCGCAGTCGTAGTCCTTCACCAACTCCATCCAACGACGCTGTCTGAGGTTCAGGTCTCGCTGCTGAAATATGTACTTTAAGCTCTTGTGATCGGTGAATATCTGACACGACTCACCGTATAGGTAATGTCGCCAAATCTTCAGTGCAAAGACCACTGCAGCCATCTCCAAATCATGAGTGGGGTAGTTCTGTTCATGCTTCTTCAGCTGCCGAGAAGCATATGCGATCACCCGGCCATGCTGCATCAACACGCATCCTAATCCCACTCGCGAAGCATCACAGTAGACCACAAATCCGCCTGATCCCGAAGGCAAAGATAATACCGGCGCCGTAGTCAAACATGTCCGCAGCTGCTGAAAACTGCGCTCGCACTCCTCCGTCCAGATGAAAGGAACTCCCTTCCGGGTCAAACCGGTCAACGGTGCAGCTATACGGGAGAAGTCCTGAACAAAACGCCTGTAGTAGCCCGCCAGGCCTAGAAAACTACGGATCTCAGTAACCGATGTAGGTCGGGGCCACGTCTGAACAGCCTCAATCTTCTTCGGGTCCACACAAATGCCGTCTCTCGTAACCACGTGACCCAAGAATCCGACGCTGTCCAGCCAGAATGCACACTTGGAGAACTTTGCGAACAGCTGGTGCTCCCTCAGAGTCTGTAACGTAAACCGCAAGTGCTGCTCGTGCTCCTCTCTACTCCGGGAGTACACCAAGATATCGTCGATAAACACGATGATGAACAAGTCAAGATACGGCCTGAATGTACGGTTCATCAAATCCATGAATGCTGCTGGGGCGTTGGTGAGTCCGAACGACATCACCAAAAACTCGTAGTGGCCGTAGCGCGTGCGGAAAGCTGTCCTCGGTATATCCTCCTGTCGAACTCGCAGCTGATGGTATCCTGATCGCAAGTCGATCCTCGAAAAATATCCCGCACCCTGAAGCTGGTCGAACAAATCATCAATGCGTGGCAACGGATATCTATTCCGAACGGTAACTTTGTTCAGCTGGCGGTAGTCGATACATAAGCGCAAACTTCCATCCTTCTTCTTGACAAACAGGACCGGAGCACCCCACGGAGAAACACTAGGTCGAATAAGCCCCTTATCTAACAGATCCTGCAACTGATCCTTCAGCTCTCGAAGCTCTGCCGGGGCCATCCGATAAGGCGGTATAGAGATAGGCCCCGAGCCGGGAATCAAATCGATGCAGAACTCAATGTCGCGCTCAGGTGGTAGCCCAGGTAGCTCATCAGGGAAAACATCAGGGAACTCACAAACAACCGGGACCCGGTCCAACGGAACCTCTGCAGCTCGAGTATCACAAATAAACGCTAAGAATCCCTGACATCCCTTCCGCAAGAGCTGACCAGCGCGAAGAGACGAAATCAAGCTGGGAAGGGTGACGCTGCGGTCTCCCTGAATAACAAGGACTGGCTCTCCCGGAAAGCTAAATCTGACTGCCTTCTCACGGCGGTCCACCGAAGCATAACAGGTGGCTAGCCAATCCATGCCCAGAAGCACATCAAAGTCCAACATATCAAGGAGAATCAAATCAACCGATGAATCCCTCTCCCCGATACGAACGGAACACAAACGAAATACAAAACGAGCGACAAACGACTCGCCTACTGGAGTACTAACAACAAGCGGATGATCTAACGACGACGACTCACGGCCCAACATCGGTGCAAAGTGTGTAGAGACGTACGAATGTGTGGAACCTGGGTCAAATAATACTCGTGCGTCGAAAGAACAAACTAGCAAGGTACCTGTCACAACGGCATTGGATGTCTGCGCATTCTGCGGTGTCAAAGCAAATACTCGGGCATGTCCTCCACCGATAGTGGGCTGACCTCGACCTCGGCCTCTGCCTCCTCGTCCTCTCTGAACAGGACCGCCGCGTCCACGGCCTCTGGGTGCACCTAACTGGCGTGGAGCATCGCCTGGGGTAGGAAGTAGGACTCTCTGAGGAGGGGGTGGTGATGGTGGTAGGGTCACATGCGGAACTGTCGCTGCTCCCTGTCATCTCGCCGGACAGTCTCTGACAAGATGGTGCAGACTCCCGCACCCAAAACACCCTGACGACGGCTGCTGTCCCTGGGGATAAGAACCATATAACTGTTCCCGTCCAAATCCTCTGCTAGGCCTATCTCTCGGGAAGAATCTGGCGCGCTGCCTCTGAGACGGTACATCGGTGCGAATCCTCTTCGGCCCAGAAACGGCCGAAGTCTGTGATATGCGTACCTCCATCCGTAATGCCGTATCCATAGCAGCTGAATAAGTGTCGTAGTGCTGGGCGCCAATGGCAAGATATAGCTGGGCATCAAGTCCCTGTATGAACCTCTTCACCATCTTCTCTTCGGTATCCACCAAATACTGAGCATATCGGGATAACTGTGTAAACTGGATGTCATACTCAGACACCGTCATCCCAGGTGTCTTGACTAAGGCCTCGAAGCTACGAGCTCTTGCGTCACGAACGCTCTCTGGGAGGAAACGAGCTAGAAAGACCGCTGTAAACTCGGCCCACGTCATAGGCGGTAGACCTGCAGCTCGACCTCTCAAGACTGACTCCCACCATGTCTGCGCAAGACCCTCTAGTCGGAAACTCGCAAGCTCTACCCATCGATCATCCGAACATCTCAGCGAACGGCAGATCCTGGCTAAACTGTCAAGGAACGTCTGTGGGTCCTCCGCTGCCTCAGTGCCGGTGAATACTAGAGGTCTCAGCCTCATGAAATCCTGTAGCGAAACCGGAATGGCCACGGTGGTAGTAGTAGGAGCAGGTATCATGGTCGTCTGTGATATAGTAGGTACGTCATCCGGCCTCGGTGTACGACTGGCTGCAACTAGGGATCCTACCATCTGACGTAGCTCCTGCATGCCCCCCATCATCTGTCGCAACTCCTCCATACCAGTCTCGAGCCTATCCATACGGCCTGGGGAAGGTGGATCGGTCTGTCCCTGCGGCGTAGGCATACCACCCTGCTCAGTCCTAGTCTCGGACGAGCCAGCTCGAATCTCGTCTCGGGCGGCAGCCCTCTGTGCCCTCGTAGCCTTCGGCAGCATAGTGGCTGTTACAGGAAAACGGATAATAAGAACAGTGCAATAGGATCATAGGATACACGGAAATGAGGAAGGAATTTCAAGCAAGTATATCCTAAAGTCACTTAGGCGGAGTACCGTATCGCAAGTATGCCGCGGACATACACACGCTACGTTACCCTACTTAAGTCACTTACTCCATCTACCAAGGGTCATCCTACACTCAAAAAGGTAAAACCTATCGCTTTGATACCAACTTTGTCACGACCCGCAGGGTACGGAACGCGACTGGCACTTAGGTTACGAAACGTCTCAAGACGTCCGTAAAATAAGTAAGCCAAAGCCCAGAAACCAAAACCAAATAAGCAAAAGAGTGAAGAAAACCCAATCAATTGAAAGCGAGTTTATCAAATAAGTCATATAAAACCTTTTTAAAAAAACAATATCAATTTTTCCGAAAATTTCGGCAGAGTCTCCTTTGTAAATACTGGCCCCCAAAATGGGTACAACAAGAATATATATGAATCCAACAAATAAGGCATCCCCAAGCGGGAGCTAGCTCTTCGCCACAAGGCGGTCACAAATCCCACGCAATATAAAGCAACAACATGCGAAATAATCATAATGAAGCATAAGAAAAATATCATGTCGACTCAAGTGAGCTCGACCCCAAAATACAGCATAAAAGTCCACAAACCTCACAGTCTCATCTCTAGGTCAATATACAATAATAATGGTAGATACAGTAGATGGAGTACACTAGATACAAAGAATATACAAGGTGGTGCAAAAATAATCATATAACCCACCTAAGAGCAAAACCTCGAGTCCAGGCAAAAGAGGCAAAAGAAGCAAGCGCACCCGCCGCTACTGTACTGACGGAGCGGACCTACAAAAGGCTATGGCACAACGGGGGTGAGTTGACAACTCGTGAGTAATAAATAACATCTATACAGGCTATCGAATGCATGCACACAAGCATCCTAGCATCTAAATACAGGTAAGGCAGGACATAATGGCAAGTATGTATGCAATATGGATATACTAGCAGGTATGAATGCAATGCGAATCAACTCGTGATCTGAATGTGTAAGTATAAGAAATCATGTTTTTCCCTTTAAGAATGTCTTTGGAAATACCAGCACAATACCAATAGAATCAACAAGAACCTGTGTCCAGCAACGACACCTCAAAACTATCTCAAATCTCATATATCCATGTCATAGTATCTCTGGCCTCAGCCATCCGGCTGACCCAGCTCAATATCAAAATCTCATCATCTCGCGGCCACGGTCGGTATCCTCTGGATATCCGCCGTGCCAAACAGTCACCGGTAGGTAATCCGTCCCCTGCCAGGCTCAACGTCAACACCACATTCATCTTGCCCCGGGGTACCATACCGGGCCCACCATGTACCCGTGACGGTTCCTCCACTCCTCGACACGGATCTCGAAAAGCACAGCAAACTCATGGTGGACGACACTTTACATCACTAGAAAACCGCAATTACATATTTTAAAAACATAATAAGTTTAGAAATTTTGCGGCTTTCCCCCGAAATCCAGAAATATCATAAAATCTCAAGAAATCCTCATAAGTGCATATATCAATGGTGATGAATGGATATGATATCAATAATTAAGCTACGATGTATGATTAATAGACTAGGCATGAACAAATAATATGATGAGGTATATGCACATGAATGGCAATCCTACGATTTCATTTTAAGGAATTAAAGGCAATAGCACAGGTTTAAGCATCAATTAGTAAAAGGTTTCAAATTATAGGTTATCTAGTGTGGTGGCATGGCAATTACCAGGGCGTGTGTGTAAGCATGAATAGTGCTCGTGCTGCATATAAAAACCCTGACAATGGTGCAGGTGTCCTATAAAATGGGTTCGCATATGTATGTCAATATAATGCATGGATGCAGCAAATAATCATATAAGTATTTCACCTCTAATTACTAACATCACTAAGAATCTTTTAAGTTACTAAAACTATCGGGCGGCTTGCGCCATCCAACGATAGTCCCCCGTAGATGTTACATCTACTCACCGGAATCCCTAGCTAGTCATGTCCAATCACCGCTTTCCCCTTTCGTGCCGTGTCTGACGTCTCCGCGACCGAACCTAGAATTTACATCAATACCAAACATAAGGTTACATATCAAGAACGACGCAAAACCCAAACGAAACTACTAATGTTCACAAGCTAGGTACAACGTGCACAAAGTGCGCGGAACACACGCGAAAATCGCAAAAACTGCAAAAATCGCCGATTTGGTCGTCTGGCAAAACTAAAACCCGATTACTCAAAAATCCGCACTCACGCATCCTAAATGTCATAGGATAAGCCAACAAAATACTCTAGATATCGCAATTAAATCGCCTAATATACTAAAAACCTAGTAAGCTAGAAGTTTGCAAAATTGGTGCAAACATCGACAATTAGCGAGAAAATTAACACAATCCAACACAACAATCCAAACTAACCCACTAGCTAGCCATTACACTAATTTTAAACCATTAACTATGCTTAAAAACCTAATTTCCATAAACAAAACCTTTCTTGATTTTCATAATTAACAACCTTAATGAAAATTTCACACAACTTTAACATAGATTAGCCTAATATGAAGCCACTTAAGCAAAGTAACCATATAAATTGGTTAAGTAAACAACTAGGTTAATTAAAAAGACTTAATTGACTAAAACATGGTTTCAAGAAACCCTAGTTTAATTTTCAATCATTAACTAAAAAAAACTAGATTAGGATTAACACTAAAATTAACACTAAGCAACTAGATTAAAGTATTCTAACCATAAGAAATTAAAAGAATAGAAATTATACCTCAAACCTATGGATCTAGCAAGAAGAAATTTGCCTCAATGATGGCCTCCTAGCACCATGATTCCAAGCAAGAGAGGTGAAGGAAAAAGGGATGAAGAATGGGGTTTTAATTTGTGAGTTTTAGCTTGAATTTTTGAAGCAACTTAATGAATTTTTTGAAGAAAAATGAAAAGATCAAGGAGATGAAGGGGGCTTCTGGAATTTCGGCCAGAACAAGGGAAGGGGATGGTGTGGGGGTGTGTGGGAAAAGTCTTGGTCAACTCCTACCAACCCACAAAAGACCATACCTAATTAACAATTCAAAAACCTTTAAAAATACCCTCATTTCCACACAAGAATAAAGTCAAAGAGCATGGCATTTTTTTTCTGGACCTGATGATGGTGGGGCTGGCCTAGGGCTGAGGGAAGAGAGAGGGGGGTTTTACAAAAGAAATTTATGCAAAAAGACCCCCTACAAGTCAAAAATTGCAAGTTTTAGCTTAAAATTTAATAAATTCGTTTCCTATAATAAAAATTAGTTAAAAATCAAAATAAAATACTAAAAATTTATGTTACAACTAGATTTTAATTAACATAATTTTAAAGATTAAAATTAGCCCATAAAAATTTGTATTTATCGCTAATTTAATGTATTTTCTTACCGGCTTAAAATAATATTAAAAAATTGAAAAATAGGGAAAAAATTTTAAATGACCAAAATTTCATAAGTAACTCATTATCTACTAAAAACAAGCAATTAACTATCCATTTTAGGTATAATTAGTCCTAAACTGCAAAATAACGAGAAAGACAGTTTTCGGAAAAATACCGAATTTTCACCGATTTTCAGGAAAACACCAAAATGACTTTTCAAGGCGTTACAGGATACCATGCGATAGGAGACCAGTAAGTTGCCCAGCTTCGTATAGAGGACCTCACCCTGATGCGTTGTGAGTTGATCGAGGATGGACGAGTATTGAGTATTCCTCCGTTGGTTGGGACGAGTTCCCGAGGACGTGTTCAGCCAAATATCTTCTACATAGTAATGAAGCTATAAAGTACGCGATTTCGAGTCCGTGTGAGAGACTTTGGACTGATCGTGGCTGAGAACAGTTGCAGTGCGCAGATAGCATGGTGTGGCATCATAGTGGACGATGACACAAACAAGTGGAGCCAGAGGTTCATGCGAGATGCTGACGAGCTGTTGCTACTCCCCGTCGAGATTAAAGATCTGATATGCATACAGAGCGTTGTGATGCGATCAGTTTTCGAGGAAATGTGTGCGGAACACGCAGATGTCCAGAAAATGAGAAAAGATTATGTAAGAGTACCAGCCTCCGTACAGTTCGGCATAGGCGAGATCGGAAGAGACCCTGAGCAGGATTCCTTCCGGGACACTGCTGCAATGAGATTTGCACCCAGGATCAGATCTGTCACGTATATTCAGAGAGCCAGAGGCCGACGCCAGTGATGTGCTGCCTTACAAGCGGTCATGATGATTGACCGAGAGATGACCAGAGAAATGCCAGAACGGAATCGTCCCCGTTAGCACACCTGACAGGACCGATGGGCCGATAGATTGCGGGATTGGTAATCCACAGAGAAGATAAGTACCCATAGATAGAGGACGCCAGGCCGTGAGCAGGAGGCGAGAAGATGTTCTTGTTCTGCCGGTTTTAGGCACAGCGATTCATTTTTTCGACATTGTAGGAGGTGTACCTTAATGTCCTTTGTTTCTATTTGCGTTGTGTTCTGAGTATCACGCTAATATCGCTTGGATTTGAGGTTTGATGATGAGTTTCCTGATATTGATTTCGTGCACCATGGCTGCACCTACTGGGTATTTACATTTTGTGCATAGTTATTGCACTTGAGATATGTTTTTATACACCATTGTGTTGGTTTTTGATTTATGCATATTTATTGCACTTGATATCGGTTTTGTGCCTTGGCTGCACATGTCTATGATTTCGTGGATTTCATACGGTGAATTGATTTTGTGCGTGTAGTACGCACTCGATTTGATTTTTGCACTCGGTGTAGCTTATATGTGCTTGTAGTGCATTGATTTGTATTTTGTGCATGCAGTTGTACACGTTTATGATTTTATACACCTTGGTGCACTCGGTGTTGCTTTTAGGTGTTTGAGTATTGATTGTATTTCGTGCATTTGATGCACCAGATATTGTTTTCGTGCACGATAGATGCACCAGATATTGTTGTCATGCACACCTTTGCAGTGGACAGATGCTTTTATGCACACCCGTTGCACTTAGTTTTCCTTTGTGCGTATTGTGGCACCTGTATTTGGATTTGATTTCCATGCGCACTAGACGCATGTGATTATTGGATACGCCTTTTGAGGATAATTTTTCTTTTGAGTACTTTGTTTTCATGTTGGGCACTATATTGTGTAGTAGCCAAACAGGACTGATCCGAGAACAGTACATGGGTACTTTGCATGCATTAAAAGTTTACCAAGAGGTTTTGAAAAAGAGGAGTTATAGTCTCGCTATTTCGTACGTGTCCGTGAGCGACATGAACGTTTATAAAGTAAAACCTTTTGGGATATTTTGAAAACGACGGAACGTGTATTTAAGAAAACATATATGGACATATATTATTATTTTAAAATGAGCGTTTGTCAGTTATGCCGTGAGTTACGCATTCCCACGGCAATTTAGAAAGGATTTTGCATGTATTTTATTCAGATTTTGAAAGTTTTCCAAAAAATGCGTACTATACACGTATTATAGTATTTGACTTGTGTATATATTGAATTTCGGTATTGGATTTCGAGATCCGTATCTCTATTGTAACTCCGAGGATATGCGTGCAAATCCGATGATTTGCGTGACGATTGACGGAGTTCGATTTTGAGTTTTGTATTCGTTTTCAGGTGCACGCGATGCGCTGTGTTATTTCTGCGTTTTCCATGATTTCGGAGCCTCGTTGTTTTGAGCCGATTATTGAAATGTTTTAGATTTTGGGGGTTTAAATTTAAATTCGGGGACCGAGTTTATTTAAAGGGGGAAGATTGTAAAATTTCAGAAAATATAAAATATTATTTTTGGAATTTAATATTAAAATAATATTTTTTCCGAAAACTGCCTGATTTGCGAAATTGGGGTTTTCGAAAAAGGGTATAAATATATACCAATAATTGTGAAATAAAAGGAAATTAAAATGATTTATTCATTTAAAAATATATTTAAAGGGTTTGGCAATTTTAAAATTTATTATATGCAGTTTTGATAAAACCCCGATTAGTGCACTGCTAATCGCGATTAAACCAAATCCGTGTTTTTACAGCTTTTCATGGTTAGTGCACCACGTCATGTTGCATTTGGTTGTATGTTATCTCATTTGTGTTATTTTATGGGTATTTTGTGTTTTGGTTTTAAAGTTTAAAAGAAAAGGGTGAAAAAGGGCAAAAAGGTAATAATAGAGTGAGAGGGTTGGATTAAGAGAGAGAGAGAGAGAGGGCAGCAGCCCCATGCCTTTCCCCATTTCATTTCTTCTTCTTCTCCTCTTCATCTTCATCTCCCTCCACTTCACCCCTAGAGATCATCTAAAAATATCAATCAAAACCCTAAACCCCTTTCACTAAAATTGATCACCTCCTTCTCCTCTACACATTGGACCAAGAAAAGTGAGATTTTGACAACCTTGAGGAGCTAGGGTTTTTCTTTGGTTGCCCAAGTGTGGTAATTTCACCACCCTTAGCATAGTATTTCATTCACTCCAGCTTTCATGCAAGTTTAGAGGTGATATTGTGATGTTTAGAGAGGTTAGAAAATTCCAAGTTAGGGTTTGTGGAATTCTTGAGTTGTGTTGGGAAATTGAGCTTAGTAGAGCCCACACAAACCCCCTTAGTGCTAGAATTCAGACCCAAACCTGAGACTTAACCCCGTAACATGAACTTTGAAATTCTTCCGATATTGAAATTATGGGAATTGTGATAGGATAATGAAATCTGCTAACACCCGGAGTCTCTGAAAATTAAATTGCAAAGACAGAGAGATAAGCAGGCCACCTAGATGCAAACCCCAAGACCCGAGACCCCAACTCCATTTCGAGGCTGCAATTAAATCCCTTCTGGCCGCAATTTGCGGCCAGATCAGTAAGGATCTATCTCGTTCTTGTTCTGTTGCTCCATTGTCTGAACACTAGACCCCTCCCATATGCAGAATTGACTAATTCCTATTATGGTAAAATCTGGGAGCACTTTGGTGTGTTTTAGGCTATGTTTTCTGTATTTTAAAATGCTAATTCTTGAAATTTGGATTTGTAGTTGGTTGTTGGATGTTCGTACATCGACAATAAGGGTTGTTTGGTTGATTTTGTACGCGTAAGCTATAGGTTTTAACCTATGAGCGAAACTTGTGCCGTTTTGGTTTTCCGCCTTGATTTTTAATACGCATTGCGATTGTTTATTATTGTAGGTACCCTCGCATGGATTCTGAGGTGACGGAGCGTGGAGTCATCGATTTCGGCGAGCGAAGACCAGGTGAGTGGATCTATATCCATGGGGGAATTCGGGTGGATGGCGTATAACACCCCCGCAAAGTGTTGATGGAAACTAATTATAGAATATGGTTAAGGAAACCTAGATTAAGAAACTAGGATTAGAATTAAAGAATAGTTATTGAAACTAAGGATAGTTAGAATGATATAATACGGCTATTATGTGATAACGGGATTTGAGGATGATGTTTGACGATATTGCCGTTTAGGATACTATAGGACTAGATAGTCGACGTAGATGCGCCATCCGAACAATACTTATTTCTAAACCGAAGAATCGTATGCATCTTTAAAACAGATATCTTGAGGGACGTTATGGATTTTCAAATGATCTCTTTTCTTTAAAAACACCGTAGCCCTACTTTCAAAACTACGATTCGCATCTTTTCAAAAACTGTTTGTATGGTTCGGGTGTGTATGTTAGATTAGATACTTATACTTATAGTAGAGATAGAATGTTTATGTAAACTCAACTTGATATGAGATACAATGCGATGAAAAGAATATAAGATGAATATGGTGATCTGATGATATGTTGGTATACGGATGCGAGTCGATTGAGATGATTTATATCCTGTCGGTCCCTCGATATGAGGTTATTGCGGATGCGACCTGGCATATAGGGATATTTTTATGTCGTGAATCGTGAGTGATAGCCGTGCGAGACGTTAGGTCCGTACCCTCCTCGTCTTATAGGATGATAGGATCCCCGATAGCTTAATACCGTTGTACGATGATCCTCCGTATGTGATGAGTTTGACTTGATGATTGATCCTTACTCTTGACTAGAGGTTGCCGTACGATAGATTATACCGTACGCGATGTTGTTAGGCTAGATGCCGATTGATAGATTCCCCGACTCGGTCATATTAGATACGTATACCCATCAGCATTGCATATGATTTACCTTATGCTGCATTCGTATTATTCTCATTGCATCGCTTATACCTGTGCTAGTACACTTGCACCATTATTGATGATGCGTATGTTACACGTACACAGATTTTCCAGCTTACACACTTCATCATCGATAATTGACATGTCACTATATAGTAGGATTGCTGCATCATGACATATACATTGATACATCCATACTTGCGCATATACAAATTTGTATATCCATATTGGTGCACATATACATTGATACATCCATACTTGCGGATATACACATTTGTATATCCATATTGGTGCACATATACATTGATACATCCATACTTGCGGATATACACATTTGTATATCTATATTGGTGCATTAACTCGTTAAGAACAAGAACGTAAAATGCTCCGTCTCCCTATGGATCGACCCGTGCTCATCTTGGCTAGCTGCAAAGCGACACTGTTCTATTTGCGGTAAACATTAAATTCTTTCAATCGAATGGTGTCGTTGCCGAGGAGACGATAACGTTTTAATTCATGTTATTTTGGGTTAATCATTGTACATCTCATTTATACAACTAACCCTATTTTCAAAATCAACTAAAAATCTCAAAATTTTCAAAACCAAACAAAAAACTAACTTAGCTAACTTTGTTCTGTTCTCTGGAATTCTTACCTGCTCACACTCTGGAACTAAATTGAAAAATCAAACAATACCAGTATGATACCTATAGAACAGTGTGAACCCAGAAGTAGTTTGGAGCCCCAACCCCAAGACGGAACCGGTGACATACCCTATATTTCCGAGCTCGTCGGCCAGATCTCCACCTTTAGCTCCAAAATTTTTCCCCGTGCTTCAGTGTTCTATTTTTGTCCTATTTTTATTGTTTGTTTTTTTATATAATTTTTAGTGTGAAGGTATTTGGGCATTCGTATCGCTTTTTTGCACTAATATCCGTTTTTCCGACATTTCAGATTTTTGCGGATTTGCGAACTGCGATTGTGGGGAGCAAAGTGTACGTTCAAGGCTAAGGTGATTGCAAAGTACAGTGCCAAAGATCCGGGAAGTTTGACCCGCGCAAGCGAACTTCCAAGCTATTCGGATTCAATTCAACGGGGGTTTCCTAACCCAAAAACTTATTGGTAAGTACTTCGTTAACACATTCTTTCTCAAATCCGACGCATCCACTATATTTCTTCGCAGGATTCTTTGCAAGTTTGCTTCCAAACGCTCAAATTAACTAACCGGTATTTGTTGCAGTGCCGAGCTTAAAACATAAAAAATGATTGTTTGAAATTTTGAACAAATTTTTTCATTGAATTGTGCATTGCATACATTAATACGGACTTAAGGGCAAGCGAACCCCACAACATACGGTAAAGGATTTTATCACCTTTTCCGTGACCCACAAATCACGAATTGAGCATAACGTATACCCACACAAATTTTTAGATGAAACTAAACTTTAAGCCTTAAGGACTTCGCGCTCACTAGGAGAAGTTAACTGTGTTTAGAACACCGCTTAACGGCATATTGTTTACGGGGTGCCTAGAAAAGTGTTTACGGCGAAACCGCCAAAAGAGAAAAGGTTATTTAATTAAGGACCTTCGCGAAAGCGTCGGAAAGCCTCCCCTTATCCCTGCACTTACTTGGCCTCATGATCAGTATATCTTGAGCCCGTTTCTTGACACAGTTTTACTTCTACAATCAAGTTCTGGAGCAGGTCTAGTTGACCTAGGTGAACACTAGACCAATTAGGTGTGTGGTATTTTTATGTTATGATTGTTTTTGTCCAGATTCTTTTTTTTTGTATTTCATTCTTTTGTTAATAACTAACTAAAAAATAAAAAAAAATCATATTCTTTTTTCCCTTCCTTTTCTCTTCTTCTCTTTCATCCCCTCATATCATGGGTACCCCACCTAGAAAAACTCTTGCCGAACTTTGGTACCCACAACCAGACATTACTTCTTACGGTTCTTGTTTTGGCCGAACTTCGAACGATCCCTCCATGCCCAAAATATCTTTGAAAGATCGGATAGATGCGTCTAGGACTACCAATTGGACTCCGCTATCTACTTTGTATCAACCGTTTTAACCTTCGCCACCTTCTTACGTTGATACCCCTTTTTCAAGTCCTGTTGTAACTCCAAGACCTATGTCTATTGCTGAACATATTGAACAATCTCGTAGCCGACCTTTCACTCCTTTCACCACTTCAAATTCTTGGGATCAACAATTCTATTCACCTTCTTATCCCAATGTTGATCCTACTCCTGTCCAGCCATTCAATTCCTACCAGTCCTACCCGACTTTTGCACCTTCCCTAGACATTGCTTCTGAACAGCCTTTTGGGAGTTTCCAGTATCCAAACGAGTTTGAATCTTTTACTGAAACCCCTTCACAACCCATGTCTAGTCTGGAACAGTCGTTAGAAGACTTTCGGGTAGCGTCGTACCAACATATGATGGATATGAATGCGTCCATGGCCGCCCTCGTACAACCCAGTGACCCGGTAGCTAGTATCCAACTAGCTCCAAATTTTCCAATGTATGATGAGGCGGTTGGACAGGTTGAGAATTTTAGTGGAGAGAGTGAGCTGTATACCCTTCCAAATCAAACCTAACCGTTTCAACTTAAATCCCACAACTCCAGTTTTGAATGTCTATCGAGTGTCCCACGTGATTCACTAATTGCCGATAAAACGTTTGATGAGTTGTACGACTTTGTAATGTTTGATTTACCCAATTGTGAAGGGTCCCTTTCGAGTGAAACCACACCCAATCCTTTTGACCTCTACACCTCCACTCTAGAACCTGAATTGATTGATATCCATGCTTTTGTTGAGGTATCTGAGAAATTTGATTTTCACTTGATTGAGGATATCGACGCTGGGAATATTTTGGATGATGAACCCGCAGTTTTGGATGAGTTTTCCTCTCCAATTCATCATCCCGTGTCATTAAATGTTTTTCCTGAACTGCATACGCGTCTTGATTTTGATGATAAATGCACGGATGAGCTTAACTTTGAGGAAAATTTTGAGGATATTTTTGAGGATGAACCAGTTTTGCTTGATGAGTCGGATTTTCCAATTCATCCTATCCCCTTCATTGACTGTGTACACCCTTCGGAATCTTTAACCGATAATCTTCCTCAACGACTTCCCTCCATCCTTTCCATTGTTCCGACCTTGCAAGACACCGTATCACTTTCATTTCTTTTGTCTGGTTTACCAAGTTCGGCGTACCCATGTTTTCTCACGAATTTTGAGGAATTTGACCCCATTTCTCGACGGGTTAATAGATTAGCACAAACGCTTCTTACACATCGGTCATCACAAATTGTGCTAATTTATTCACTTCATTTTCACCCTTAAGTTCGTACTCCATTTCTTTTTCCCTTCTGCCATTCTTCTTCTTCTCATATACCGGGATCATATACCACTTCTATCACCATACGGTCTCGCGTATTCTCCATTTCTTTCATCTACACCTTCTTTCACCAACCCGCATAATATAGAGATAGAATTTTTGAATGGTTGGTGCTCACTTTTGGCTTTTGTAAGGCCTTGTATAGCTTGATATTGTGTTCTCTGCCTCCTAACTCTGAACTTTAACGCTTAAACAGTGGAAACACTGTTTTACTTAAGTTTGGGAGGATCATTTTGGTGTACATATATTTTTTTTCTTTTTGTTTTGTATAAACCTTTTAGGGAGTGCCGACAATTTTGACCCTCTTGGTGTAGCCTGACAGTGAGGGCACTGTCATGTTTATGTTTGGGGGTGTGCTCGGTAAGCTTTCTTCCTTCACATTCCCATGTGTATATTTTGCATTTTCATACCTATTTACGATGGAGTAGTGGCAAATGTCAGAACTTGCGGCGGCTTAACGAGTGATTTTCCGATTACTATTGGTTTACATCAAGGATCTGCATTAAGTCCATTCCTGTTTACCATCGTGATGGATGAGCTTACTAGAACTATCCAAGATGAGGTATCTTGGTGTATGCTATTCGCTGATGATATTGTTCTAGTAAATGAGACGAAAGCAAGGGTTAATGCCAAATTGGAATTATGAAGGAAAACATTGGAATCTCGGGGATTCAGATTGAGCAGGTCCAAGACAGCATATATGCACTGCAAATTTAGTATCCAGAGAAGTCAAAACCATATTGGTATAACATTGGAAGGGCAAGAGATATCACCGAGCGACCAGTTTAGATATCTAGGTTCCATCATCCAAAAGAATGGGGAGATCGATAGTGATGTTAATCAAAGGATCCAAGCTGGTTGGTTGAAATGGAGGAGTGCAACAGGGATTTTGTGTGATCGTAACTTTCCATTAAAATTGAAAGGGAAGTTTTATCGAAGCGCTATTCGGCATGCCTTATTATATGGTACAGAATGCTGGGCTCCTAAGACGCATCATACACAGAAGATGCACGTAGCGGAGATGCGCATGCTTCGTTGGATGTGCGGTAACACTAGAAAAGATAAGGTGCGGAATGAGGATATTCGTGCAAAAGTTGGTGTAGCACCTGTGGAGGAGAAGATGCGGGAAAACCGGCTAAGATGGTTTGGTCATGTGCGACGCAGACCTATGGAAGCACCGGTTCGACGAATAGATACTCTCAATATAGGCAATGGCAAAAGGATAAAAGGGAGACCGAAGAAAACATGGATGGAAATGATACGAAACGATATGGTTGCCAAAGGACTCAATGAAAGTATATTGTTCGATAGAAGTGAGTGGAGACAGAGGATTCATGTGCTGGACCCGACATGATTCTCATGTTGGTTCATGTAGCTTACCCCATATGCTTGGGATAAAAAGCTCAGTTGTTGTTGTTGTATACCTGTTTAAAAACCCACAAAAATCGAAAAATTTAACAAAAATATAAAACTTTGTCGTCAAGGTAGCTAACAGGGTAACTTAGATTTTTATTCCGAAAGCTTAGTTGATACTTTAGAAATAACTAAATTCTAGGCTTAGGAATTGAAAACCCTAAATATAACCCTCATTCTATTTAAACTTGGTAAGTATACGTTCTTATATTTTTTTTTGAGAAATAGGTAATCTTGAGTCCAGTTCTTTAGTTAAGTCGACATGAAGGGAGAGTATTGAAATTTTACTGAAGGATGAGTCTGAAAAATAGTTTCTATTCTTGAATTCAAATTTAGAAAGTATATACCTTATAAACTGCACCTACACGCACCTTGAAACTTGGAATAGTAGAGAATACCTAGAAATACTCTTGCCTGAAAACCTAGTATGATAAAAAACGGTATTTAAAGCTAACCACCTAAAGAGCATCATTGAAAAAATATATATCTGGTCTTGAAAAAATAAAGAAAAAGAAAAAGAAAAAGAAAAAATAAATAAAGTCAAGACCTGGAAATTGCTATTTACGTTTCAAGCTCATACATTCAGTTATCGGCCGTTAGTGCCTCAAGAAGTATTAATAGTCGCATGAAAGGTGTGTGAGCAAATCTGTCCATCATTTAACGAAAAGAAGTAGTATTAGGTATTAGGGCAAGGGTACTATAGCTTGAATCGAATTCTTGAGTGTAGGGGTGCAAATTTACACACAGGTAGGGGTATACAATCGATATTTGAATAAAAGATAGAAATGAAGAATAAGACTTATGTTTTCTGTAAAGTTGATAAAAATCCGTGATTTGAGACCGCACTTTTAGAAGGAAAACTCAGGAGATACCGAGATCTTTCTAAACTTTTTGGAACATATAGGATCTAAGGTTAAATAGATAGGAGGCGTGAAACATAAGGGTTTGATATTTTTAACTTAGGATAATAGAATTTCTAACGTAGATACTAAACTATAGGAATAGAATCGACGTTAACTTATGAAACTAACTTGACGGGATTTTGTGGGTGTAATCCGCTGAAAACCCTCAGGAGACAACACTCCTCTTACTAAGGACATCTAGAGGTTTAACGGCTTGTTGCACGCGCTCAGTGCAATCGCATTTTTTGCGAAAGTGAGGCTAGGATTTTGTTTTGCTCGGGAAGAGCAAAAGATAAGTTTGGGGGTATTTGTTCATACCAGAATATTGCAATTTATTACCACCCATTCATTATCTATTTTTTTGTATATATCGGTACTATTAACCGGTGTTTGCTCAGTAATACAGATTATATGTATCTATGAAAAAATACTAGAAATACATCTAGAATCATGGATATATCATTTGTGAGCTGACATTGCAACCAGAACCGCAAACCGACCGATATCCCAAGAGTTATTTTGCAAACAAGTGTGTGCACAATATTTTGGTCCAACACATTACATGTGTGTGCACAAAACTCTTAGAACATAGACCATGGACCTAGGGGGGCTGCCATGACACACTCAAGTGGGCTAGAGCAAGGTGGCATGGTGTGATGTGCATTAATGTGCATTTATTGCAATAAAGGTGTGATGTGATTGGTATCTTCTTATTTCCCTCCAAAACCTGGATGCAGACTAAGCCTAACTTGAGAAATCAAACAACACCATAGTCATATTGGAGTGCACACCAACCCACACTGCAAATACGAGCCAAAGTGCTCGGATTTTAGCCGAGCACTTCCTTGCAAAAGCCGAGGTCGCCGGCCCCATGTGCTCCTCTGGCCTCCATCTTTCTGTGGGCTCCTCCTTCCTGCCACGTAGCCCTATTTTTATTGTTTATTTTCTTTTCTTTAGTGCCTATCTATAGCAGGAAGTGGGCAAGGGTTCATGGTCTCACATTGTATCTTTCATTTTACACTTTGTAACTCTTTTGTTTTCTTTTTAGTTCTTGTACATAGCTTCCCCTTGAGATCCTTGCCTTCTCTTGATCTTTCAACCTCTTCAGTGAGCTTGAAGGTTTAAGGGTTGGTATTTGATCTCAAGGGTTGTATCTTCTTTTGGAATTAATAAAGCTCTTTTCTTTGCCTTCATTTCACATGAGTTCTTTACCCTTCTCTTGATCTTGCAACCTCTTGATTGAGCTTGCAAGTTTAAGGGTTGGTTGTTGATTCCATGGCTTGTCACAATACATGTTCTTTGAGCGTTGGTTCTTAGTATTACTTTCTTGCATTTTTCTTACTTACTTTACATTCATGCACTTTATTACCATGCTTTACTTACTTGCTCTTTAAATTCCTTTCACTTACTTATAATGCTCTTTTCTTTTCTTTGTTCTTTTATTTGCTCTTTTTGGTTTGTGTTGTGAATGGTTGTTAATATGGTGTTGTTAGGAATAAATACGATATTGTAAGTTAAGATTTCTTTGCTCATTTCTTTTTCCCATATTTTTCATTGAACTCCGTCCAAACGTTACATAAGCGTTCCGTTAGGCATCGTACCCTACCAAGGTAACGGTGATTCCTAACCGCGTTCAGTTGCGTTCGGTTTGGCCGGAGATGAAAGAAAGAGACAAGAACGGAAGGACAAGGGTCCATAAGCCGGATTCCACGAATACCATGCTTAAATCCCCTAATCCACGTTGTTGCCGATTATTCTAGGTTCAATCGTTAAGTTCGGCTCAAAGGTTTTAGTGTGGATTCCTTAGCTTATACTTTTGTATCTTCTCCTAACAACTTTATACTTGCATATAACACATAGGGTAGATTTGAACATTCTGCCCACACGCATTAACTCGTTAAGAACAAGAACGTAAAACGCTCCGTCTCCCTATGGATCGACCCGTGCTTAACCAGCTAGCTGCAAAGCGGCACCGTCTTGATTGCGGTTAACTTTAATTCTTTCAATCACATATGCATGTAAATATGAGGGTATCAATCAACGTGTTTCCAGCAACGACACATCAAAATCATGGAACCTGAGTGTCCAACATTGACACTCGAAACATCATGAAACCCGTGTCCAATATCGACACATAAATCCTCATATCTCGGGCTCCGTCAGTCCGGATCGGCCCACGGGCTCTGTGTGTCTGGATCGGCCCTCGGGCTCCGGCAGAACGAATCAGCCCATATCCATCTCTCGACTCCGGTCGGTATCCTCCGGATAACCGCCAGGTCCAACCAATCACCGGTAGGTAGTAGTCCCTCTTTCAGGCTCATCGTCTACTGCGCGACATCCCTTTCTTTCCCCAGGGTACCATACCGGGTCTACCATGAACCCGCAAACGGATCATCCAACTCCTCGAATCGGGTTTCACATATAACACGTCTCAGAACCGAGAAAACGCATGGTGGACGCACTGAAATATCATATCAAGAGAAACCGGGTTTTGAAAACAATACATACTTTTTTTTGAAACATAACCACGGTTCAAATCCAAAATCTCAGGAAAACAACATCTTAATGCGTATAATCATAAAGCATGATGTATGCGACATATAACAGAAATGTAAGCATATCCGTATATCATGCAACATGAAATAGTGATGTGAACATAGCAAGTAAATCATGCAAGGAGTCATATCAAGATGCAGCAATTCCACTGTGTAGTGACATAGTAATTATCGATGACGAAGTGTGTGAGCCGGCCAATCTGTGTAAGTGTAAAATACGCATCATCGATAATGGTGCAGGTGTTCTAGCACAAGTTTATGAAATGCAATGAGAATGACATGAACGTAGCATAAAGTACATCGTCAGCTAAATACTATAAGGTATACGTATCTAAAATGACCGAGTCAGTGAATCTATCAATCGGCATCTAGCCTCACAACATCACGTACGGTATAATACCTCGTACGACATCCTCTAGTCAAGGGTATGGATCAATCATCATAAAACTCATCACGTACGATAAATCATTGTACGACGACATTAAACAATTAGGGATCCTATCAACCTATATGACGCTGAGGGTACGGACCTAACGACTCATACGACATATCACTCATGATTCACAACATTATATATATCTATATACCTATATCCCATGTCGCATCCATAACAATCTCATATCAGGGGACCGGCAAGGTATCAATCAACTCATATCGACTCGCATCCGTATACCGACATATCAATCAAGTCATCATATCACATCGTATATTCTTTTCATCACATTTATATCCCACATCAAGTCATTTACATATATATATCCTATCTTATAAATCTCATGTCATGCTACTCTAAATCTCACACTTATTCTTGTGCACTACCTATCTATATATCATGATTCACGTTCACTTATCATTTCCTTATATATGTATCAATCCGAGACATCATTTCTTTCATATCATGTCACACTAAACCTTTAATTACATCCATACGTTCCTAGAATAGGTTTCTCTAACCATATCCTATATATCGGTTTCCATCTAAATTTGCGGGGGTGCTATACGCCATCCACCCGACTTCCCCCGTATATATAGATCTACTCACTTGTGGAACTCCTTGTTCAGCCGTAGTCGACATGCTTCTTCGTCTCGGAATCCATGCGAAGGTACCTATAATTCAACACAAAATAGCAAATGCTATTAACATCATGTCCGGAAAACCAATACGGCATACGGTGCGCTCATAGGTTAGAACCTATAGCCTACGCATGCAAAAACATCCAAACAATCCTCGTCGTTGACGTACAAACATCCAACAACCCAATACAATATAAAATACCAAAACCAAGAATTCAAACATCGGGAAAACTTAACCAAAACAACTCACAACAGCTCCCAGATTCTCTCTCAAGAGAAATGGGATTAAACCAGCAATGCAGTGGGGTTGTATATGAAGTAACTGAGCTACAGACCAAACCTAGGCACCAAATACCAAAATGAGGCCGGCCACATGCTCTGGAAATCCGGCCAGCTCGGCCAAGGGTGCTCCGTTGGGGTCCGTCTTCTCAGGGTGGTCTCCAAGTGTCTTAAATTGGTCTCTGGAGTTGCTAGATTTTCTCGTAGATAGCCCAGGTCATCCCAGATTCCCTGTAGGAACACCAAACTTAACAAAACCGATACGGGTTGATTCCTAAGTCCGTATTCTCTGTTCTTGGGCATAAAATCCACACTAGGGTCTTATAAACAGCCACTAGACATCACCAAATCCACACCTTCACCTAAACCCTATCTTGGGATTTCTAGCTTCACCATTTCACACTTAATCAACTTCTAAACTAAACTAGAATGCAAGAAACTAAAAACTAAACTAAATGAAAGAAGATATACCTCATTTGGGCAACTCAAGAAAAAAGTCTCCAAAATTCAACTTTGATTGGTCCAAAGTGTTGAGGATGAAGAGGGGATCATTTTTGTACATAAATAAGATAATAAAAGGTTAGATAGTGAAAAATTACATCCAAAAGATTGAAAAAATTTAAGAAAACCAAGAAAGTTAGAAGTTTTCTTAAACGAACTAGTAATAAGTAGTTATGAGCCATTGTCCCAAGGGTTAGTAAGTTGAAAGAAGTCACTAATCTGAGGATAAAAACAAGTCTGAAAAATAGTTCCTATTCTGAAAGGCAAACATTTGAATGTTGATACCCTACTATACGCACTTACACACGTCTTGAAACTCGGGATAGTAGAGGATACCTTGAAATTCTCTTGTCTAAAAGCCAAAGTATGAATGAAATTATAAATGAATAAAAGATAAAATGGTATAGAAAAATGAACACTGGTTTTGCAATCACCAAGGCAGCATAAAAAAAATATAGCGAGGGTGCTTCATCACCTAGTACCTTAACCAACTAGTTTGGGAGTCACTGCTAAGCCTTAGGTGTTGCAAGACGAGGAAAATGCTACTTACGCCTAATCAGCGAGCACATGAGTAATCGGTCGGTTAGTATCTCAAGAAGTATTAACGGTTGCATGAAAAATGTGTGAGCAAATCCATCTAAATATTCACCGATTAAAAAGTACTGAGGTAGATGGACAAGAGTATGATAGCTTGAATTGAATTCTCCCAGTGTAGGTATGTATTTTACACACACGTAGGGGTATATGATCGATGTTTGGAAGAAAGGTAGGAATGAAGAATAAAGACGATGTTTTATTGAGGGATGATGTGATTTCTATCATCTTTTCATGACTATTAAGATAGGGCTCATGACAACCGAAAAACAAGTATAGTTGAAAACTCTAATTTTCAAAGTCTTTCTTTTACAATTCTTATCTTTACATGTAACTTTCACAGTCTTCTTTTTATTATAGGATTTTGTGGGTGCAATCCGCTGAAAACCCTCAGGAGACAACACTCCTCCTACTAGGGGCACCTAGTGGTTGAAAGGCTTGTTGCACGTGTTCAGTGCAATTGTGTTGCCTACGAAAGTGTGCTAGTTAGTTTTTCTTTTTCTTATATTTTCTCTTTCTCTTAAATAAAAGATGTTTTCTCGAGACGACCAAAATTAAGTTTGGAGGAATTTGATCAGTCGAAAATATTGCATTTTTAACACATCAATTTCCCTACTCTTTCTAATCATCTAAAGGTGTTTGATATAAATATAGCACATATTAGCAATTTTTCTGCAAGATATCAAATAACATGTGTTATACATTATAACCGGCATTACGAGGGAAATTGTGTGTTTATTACTACACGCATGATCTTTGTATATTTAAACACTTGTCTCAAGATTTTGTGCAGGAATTCTTCAGGTCAAAGAACTGAAACTGCTAAAAAGCACCAATAAATACAGCAAGTCCAGGACTTGAGATCTGGCCGTAAACTAGAAAGAACTATAAGATTCCAGACATCAAGAAACAACCTTAAAGCCAACACCAGAATACCCTGAAGATTTGATGCACTGACTCCATCAAACGGCCCCGGATCCGCGGCCGAGTCAGGCCGATCCGCCGTGGATCCGCGGTCGATTCGACTCGTCGGCGGTTGGAACTTTCCCGAGGCTTCTCTCTTAACGGCCAAACTTCTTCAAGACGCTTCAAAGTCCCTAAAAATCTCCAGAAGTTTCTCTCCAACAGCCAAGCTTCTAGTGTAAGCTTGGTACCTACCTAGCTTACTATGCAAGCCTTATAACAACCAAGCTTCTAAGAGAAGATAGAGGAAAACTATAAAAAGGGACCTATGTCTTCATTACAAAGGTTGTTCGGTTGAGTTGTTCATTAGTTCATTAAATGAGTTGTTGAAAATTGAGCCAAATTTGCACAAGTTGAGTGACACAACTTGTGATCCAAAACCTTAACCCAAATCCAATTCCAAAGCCAAATCAAGATCCATCGAGAAGCGACTCAAGAAATAGAATGAGGATCCTTTGAAGCAACGCCGATCATCATCCGAGCAAGAGATCCACGACGATCCGCGACTCAAGAAGATCAATGGAAAGCTAATTTCGGCGGATCTAGTTACCTGCTCAAATCTTGTAATCTTTGAGTGAATTGTACCTAATCGTCGATTAATAAAGGTGAAAAATTATAAATCTTTCTTTTCTTTACATTCTTGCATTATGAAAAGTTATCGATTCTTGATTCTTTCCTTTTTTTCATGATGTGTGAGTGAAATCTCCGCTTGTAGCGGAATCGAGAGAATAGCTAGATGATGATGATGAAATTCTTGAACGATTCTTAAGTCTTATGAGTTTTGTAAACTTTAGGAAATTGAATCATCGAAGATCTAATTTGAGCGATATTTTTTTCTTGAATATTTTCGCTCCATATTAGAGATCAACGATCGGTGATTTAATTTGCTAGAGGCTAGAATTTGAATGATAATCAATGAAAAGACAAGAGATGGTGAAGGAGAAACCCTAGTTTCTTCAATAGATCCCTAAACCTCGTTGATCGTCATCGATCTAGCAACAAATCATCAAAGATAAGAATTCGTAATCATTAGTATTCATCATCACTATCAATTTGATTGATTCCTACAAGCTACTTTACAAATCTTGAGAATTCAATTGGTTTGGACATTTTCTTGATCTTTATTAATTCTTGATTCTAGATCTAATTTCTTTATGTTTCTTGAAACTAAACCTCACAAATCTTAAATCATTTTCTTTTATCTTTTCTTTTCAACTCAACTAAAACAAATTCGAACAAATTCACACAATCTCAGTGGACGATCCGTATTCGCTAACGAAACTTCAATAGACACCGTTAATTGATTGCAGTATAAATTCTTTGGTTGTGATTAAAACTTTTCCAAATACACACGAAGATGATCAATCAAATGGCGCCGTTGCCGGGGATCGTGTGCTAATTTGTTCGTTTTTGTTATTTGAGTTGAAAATTTTATTATCCCATCAGAATTTTTTAGATCAAAATTGCAACAACTTCTTAACGATTTTTTATGATTTTTGCAAGAGAATCTGGAATCATTGGAGCAAGAGGAAAAATATTCAGATCATCTCAGGAAGTCCTGTGAGGCACAGGAAGCATCTGTACAAAATTTTGTGCAGCGAACAGTTCATAAAACCGTGGAACCGCGGCATTAGGTGGCATAACTCGGTGGAACCACGGTGGTTCAAGAGCTTCACTGCTTCAAACTTCTCAGGTATACTTCTATCTTTCTTATCTCCTCCCCGCTCTTGTCCATTAACTAATTTCTGCAGGATTCTTTGCAAAAATTCGCAGCGCCGCAAAAAGAAATTGTTGCGTATTTGATCTTTGTTGTTTGCATATTTTAATACAGAAATTAAGGGGAAAAGACCAAATTTAGATTAGGTGGGGATTTCATTACCCTTCTTAAGCCCCAAAAATCACAAACTTGCATCTGCATTACCCTCATTAACTAAAAAATATCTAGACATGACTCTAAGGACCGTCGCGCTCAGTTAGGACAGAAGGAGGTCGTGGGTAATCTACTGTTTATCCGTATTTCTTTTGTGGTGTCTAAGGCAAGTGTGTCTAAGACAAGCGGTTACTTAATTAGGCCCACTACTTACGTAGTGGAGAACCTCCCACTTATCTGGCACTTACCTGGCCACAGAAGGGATAAAGAGGCAGTAGAGGATCTATCCTGCAATTTGTCTTCTGGAGGTCTAGGAGCGGTCTAGAGACTTGACCTAGGTGACCATTAGATCTAGGGTTGCTTGTGCATATTTTGTGATTTGATTTTTCAAAATCCGTCTTTTTCTAAACAAACACCAAACCAATTTTCCCCTAATTATCATAATGCTGCCACTTGTGCTAAACCATTTAGTGCATGCTCGGCTGGACATGGGATTCTAGTGCCCGTCTTGTCCGCGTTCCTGCTATCGACTCCGAAGTCGATAATTCTACATCTACTTTTTCTTCACCCACTGCCACACCCACTTCGATGGACGGTTCTTCATCGAATTTCTTTAACACTACTCTGCCACCGTCCGTAGGTGCACAGAATCCGCCCCTCATCTCTCTCCAAGAGAGATGCTATCCTATGTGAGGTCCTCTTTCTACCTGTTTCACCATTCTACCAGCCAATGGGGACAATTTTGAAATCAAACCACAATACATCAATCTTCTACAAAAATACCACAGTCTCGAGTCTGAAGACGCATACGTCTTTATTACCAAATTTGAAAATGTATGCGCTATGATGGGTACTTCACAGCTTTCTGTGGATGCTATGAGATTACGTCTTCTCCCATTCACTTTGTGCGAAATAGCCGAGAAGTGGCTTTATAACACAGCTGCACATTCTATTTCGAACCGGGGAGAATTCATAACAGTTTTCCTAAAGAAATTCTACCATAATCATAAGACAGCTCGAGTCCGTAGCGAAATAAATCAATTTACCCAGCTTCCAAAAGAACCATTCTCGAAGTGTTTTGAACGCTTCAAGGATCTGTTAGTTCAATGTCCTCATCAAGGAATTCCTAGATGGGATCTGTGCAGAATCATATATGAGGGCATTAATCCTACAACAAAACAGACCCTTGAATCCATGTGTCAAGGCACCTTCATGAATAAAGATGATGGTGAAGCCTGGAGATTTTTAGAAGATTTCGCTGAAAAAACTTTACAGTGGGAGAGTGTAAATCAGTCATCGTCTAGGGGTGGTATTCATCAACTGGATGTTTTCATAGGAGTTAGAGATAAAATGGCAGTAATACAAAAGAAACTCGAAGCTATGGAACATAAATTTTTAGCAGCCTCCCTAAATCAGATGTCACTCTCCAAAACAGTCTGTGGATGTTGTTCTGATCCATCACATCTTATGGAAAAATGTCCACTGAATTCTCCATTTCAAGGTCAAGAGCATACCAATGCTTCTTTCCAACAAAGACCTAGAAGCGATCCGTATTCTTCCACTTATAATCAGGGTTGGAGGAATCACCCTAACTTTGCCTGGAACCAATCATAAACTCAAAACACGGTTCCAAATCAAAAAAAATTCCAAAGGGGTCCTCTTCCACCACAACAACAACCACTTCAAATAAGTCAGCACCCCTACCAATCACAAAACATTCAAAATCCGGTCAACACACCTGCACCGTATAATCCTTTGCAGTGGACCGGTACTGATAATTCATTTTCACTTGAACGGAATTTTGAAATGTTTATGAAATAGTCCATTCAAATGTCGGCTGAATTTAAGTCTTCCCTCGATAAGGTCTAAAAAAACTCTGACTCCCAAAGTGAGAGTATTAAATCGATGGAAGCACAAATTGCTCGATTAAATGCCGAGATGAGTAGTAGAGAGAAAGGAAAACTTCCGTCTCAACCCCTACCAAATCCTGGGCATTCACAACACTACAATGTGAATGCCATTACAACGTTGAGATCCGGAAGAGTGCTGAATAATCAAGTCGGTGAATAGATTGATAATCATGAAGAATTAATCAATAACACCCCGGCTTCCACTCCCACTTTTCCTTCCACATCCAATTCTACTTCTGACCCTTGTTCATCTACCCCAACACCTTCTTGCGAGCTTATTCTTCGTTTTCCTCAAGGCTCGAACCCTCAGCATACCTCTTCTAGTCCACCAAAGATGATCCCCACTTCTATTCTGAGATCACTTCCACACACACCACCTTCTCCAATGTTGGACCCAGCTATTATTACTAAAGCTCCTTATCTGAATTGGTTAAGGGGAAACAAATCGAGTCCACATATGGAAAAGATTATGGAAATGTTCAAACAGGTTAACATCAATATCTCTCTCCTAGATGCTATCCAACAAGTTCCGTCTTATGCGAAAATTCTTAAAGACTTGTGCACTAGGAAGAGGAAGACTCAAGTGCCTAAAAAGTTTTTCATGACCAATAATGTTAGCACTGCTTTTACCCCACAGTTACCAAAGAAACGTAAAGGCCCAGGATATCCTACGATATCGATTTCTATTGGGGGTAAAAACATTATCCGTGCTTTACTTGAACTGAGCGCAAGTGTTAACCTGCTTCCATATTCTGTTTACGAGCAGTTAGGGATTGGAGAGTTGAAGCCAGCTCATTGCACTCTCCAAATGGCAGACCGATCAATCACCAAACCTAGGGGTGAACTGGAGGATGTGTTGATAAAAGTCGGGGAATTCATATTCCCTGTGAACTTTATTGTTCTCGATACACAACCTATAGCAAACCCACAGAACCAAATTCCGGTGATTTTGGGTCGAGCATTCCTTGCCACTTCCAATGTTGTCATTAATTGTCGAAACGGTTCTATAAACCTATCTTTTGGAAAAATGTCAATTGAACTGAATATCTATAAAATTGGAAGTCAGCCGTCTGAACTCTCTGCTCACATACTTGATGTTTGTTCTGTCCACGAGATTGCTCTTGAAAGTTGCGAAGTTGATGAACTTTGTTTTGAAAATCTCGATGACACTAGCACATCAATGTTTATTCTTGCACATCTTAGTGAGGACACTCTTTCCACTCTTGAGTCTGAACTTTATGAGTCTTCACCTTCCGAGTATGTATCTTTTGCAGGCTACGAGATTCTTCATGAATCTGAATGTCATTCTTTTACCCCACCTTCTATAATTTCTCTGCCAGCATTGGATCTCAAACTTTTACCTTCTTATCTTAAATATGTATATTTAGGTGAGAATGAGTCTTTACCTGTGATCATATCCGCTTCTCTAGCCTCAGAGCAAGAGAATGCGCTTTTGACGGTATTGAGATCTAATAGGCAGGCGTTTGGTTGGACTATGGATGATATCAAAGGGATTAGTCCCTTAATAGTTGAACATCATATACATCTGATGGATGAAGCCAAGCCAACCCGAGAACCATAGAGACGATTAAACCCCGTCATGAAGGATGCGGTAAAGAAAGAAATCCTCAAATGGTTTGACAGTGGTATCATTTACCCAATCTCTGATAGCCAATGGGTAAGTCCAATTCATGTGGTCCCTAAGAAATCTAGCATCACGGCCATAAAAAATGAGGCTAATGAGTTAATCCAGACACGCGCTCAAACTGAGTGGCGTGTATGTATTGATTATAGAAAACTCAATGCCGCAACGAGGAAATACCACTTTCCTTTACCTTTTATTGACCAGATGTTAGAACGCTTAGCTGGACGTGGATATTACTGCTTTATGGACGGATACTCTGGCTATAACCAGGTCCCTATTGCCGAAAAGGATCAAGATAAAACCACATTTACTTGTCCTTTTGATACTTTTGCTTATAAACGCATGCCCTTTGGGTTATGCAATGCTCCCGCTACATTTCAGCGGTGTATGATGGGGATATTCTCGGACATAGCCGAGAATTTTCTGGAGATTTTCATGGACGATTTTTTCGATATTCGGAGATTCTTTTGATGACTGCCTATCTCATCTTGACGCAGTTCTTACTCGTTGTAAGGAGAAGAACTTAACCTTGAATTGGGAAAAAATGCCACTTCATGGTCCAAGAGGGAATTGTGCTTGGACATGTCATTTTACGGAAAGGCATTGAGGTTGACAAAGAAAAAATAGATGTTATTCATAACCTTTCTCATCTCAAATGCGTCAAGGATATACAATCCTTTCCTGGCCATGCAGGCTTTTATCGGAGATTCATTAAGGATTTTAGCAAAATTGCTAGACCCTTAATTCTTCTCTTGGCTAAGGACACAACCTTTTACTTTGACTCAGATTGTGTGGTTGCATTTGACTCACTTAAAAACTCTCTCACTACAGCCCCCGTTCTACCATCTCCAGATTGGAATCACCCGTTTGAGCTTATGTGTGATGCATCAAATTTTGCAGTTGGTGCAGTCTTAGGACATCACATTGAAAAGATGCCACACATGATTTATTATGCAAGCAAGACCCTGAATGAAGCTCAAATTAATTATACAACTACCGAAAAAGAACTTTTGGCAGTTGTATTCGCATTAGAAAAATTCAGGCCTTACTTGATTGGCTCACCAATTGTTGTGTACACTGACCACTCCGTCTTGAAACATCTTTTGGAAAAGAAGGATGCTAAAGGAAGGCTAATACATTAAATCCTTCTATTACAAGAATTTGATCTTGTTATTAAAGATAAGAAAGGATGTGAAAATATGGTAGCCGACCATCTGTCACGCATCTCCTCTTCACCTGTGACCCTGTCGATCAATGATTCTTTTCCAGACGAACAACTCTTGAATGTATCCAACGAACCTTGGTTCGGGGATACTGTGAATTATCTTGCTACGGGACTTATTCCCCGTGAATGGTCGAAACAGGAAAAACATTGATTTCTATCCCAAGTAAAACACTTTTTGTCACGACCCAAAATATTAGCTTGTGACCAGCACTTAAATCACGCAACCTCTAAAGGCGTAACGTAATTCAAGTAAGCTGAAACCCAGAAATCTAAACCTTTTTAAGAAAATAAAGGAGGTGAAGTTTTGAAATAAAGATATAATGAAATCAAGTTTTCTTAATGCATAGAAAAAGAACATGAAAATGCAAGTGAAATTGCTAGTTTGAAAACGTGTTTCGTCTTTGAAAAATTTGGGCAGCACCTCCTTTGTATATTTTGATCCAAAACCATATATACAAGATAACGATAAAGGCATCCCCAAGCGGGATCTAGCCCTTCGCAAAACGGCAGATCGCAACCACGCAAGACAGTATAAATAAGTATACGACGCCCAACGGCGAAGTTCACCACAAAAAATAAATAAATAAGCAAGACATCAAACCACAAGTAGCGGAAAACCCCTCGCTCTAAGTCTCGCAACCACAATCTCACTAAGTCTCATTACTTATACAAATTACTAATTTTGATTGATGGAGTTGACTAGATACAATATGGAATATAAATACAAGAGTTGGTACGATACAAATGCCCCCAACTACCAATGCAAAACACCCAAATGAAGCTATGTGCCAGAGATGCCGCTACGGATCCATGCGGTCAACCTGCAAGATCTGTGGCACAATAGGGGTGAGTTGCCAACTTGTGAGTAGAAAAATATCTACAAGTAGAAATCGAATAAACAACGACTCCTAGGTCAACTATATCATAAAGGTAATACTATGATATCTAGGATGACCGGGTCATCATATGTGCCAATAATGTAATCAATATCTATATGTATGCGAATATAATCCAACAATATAATCAAAGTCTGTATGCATGTGGTTCTCGTCCAACCATATAATCCATGCATGTATGCATGTGGATCTCATCCAACCATATAATCAATGTCTGTATGGATGTAAATATCATAAAAGAGTGTGCATGATGTTGGAGATAGTGCCCTCAGAGTCAATTATTGGATCATAGGTACGTGATTGCGATGATTGAGGGAGGACCTATCCCGGTAGGACAGTCTTACTCAAGATGATAGTATGCTATCTGGTTTATCTTTATCATCGTGTACTGCTTTAGGTGACCAGACAGGTCGCTATTACACGTTGATAGAGCCCCTAGGATTCTTGCTTGACCGCCAGCAGTATGAAGGCGATCATATACGTGGGAGCTGGTAGTCTATAAGCACATCCTTAAAAGGTCCCTAGTCGTGGGAGTTTCGAGACAGGGCATCGATACTCCAGAGTAGACTAGTGTATATAGTCGAGACCCCGACATGGCGGTGGCCGGTCTCACAAGCCACTGGTGTCAGTTGGTTCACCTAAGATGTATACAGGTGCTCATTGGGTTATGAGTACACCGGACAGGACTCGCCGGGAACATGCTAGTTGGTCTTATACCTGACGTCGGATAGCAGTTCCCTGGTGACATGTGTACATGTTAGTTCATCGACCTGAGGCTCGTCATTTGTCTCGTGTGAGTTCCCACTGTACTTTGATTACTACCCTACCACGCTCAAAGGAGACGTGCAAATAGTTGGGTACAGTCCCGAGCCACATGGAGGCAGTGAGCGGATCTTCGGGGGTTCTTCTCTCCCGGTATTGGGGGTGAAGTCGCGCTGTGTCTAGGAGAGCCAGAACATGAAAAGTCCTCGGCCAAGGCAGGAGATTTACTGGTAGGTATTCTAGTAGTATCTCAGGGTGTTCTGGGCTGATCTCTGACACGACTTGTACCGCTTTTGGGGGTCTGACTTTTACCAACCCCTTAGGCCCGCCATGCGATGCTCATAGACGAACGGACCGGACTGTACGGATATTGTCACTGACAGGCTCAGTAGAGTGTCAGGACGAGTTCGCTCATCGACGTCCCTTTTGGTCAATAGCTGGTGGCCCGTCACGTATTGGCTTATACCTCTGACGTGCTAGTGGTTAAATCCACAACAAAGGTGTTGACGAGTCTTTAGAGTCCCCCACATTCAGTTGCTCAAGTTTTCGGGCGAAACGCTGTAGAGGCCGTATGGAGATATGGCAGGGTTCGATCAGATACGTGCGGTATTGCACAGATCAGGATCGGACGGTTTGTGCTAGAGGCCGTATGGATATATGGCAGGGTTCGATCAGATACGTGCGGTATTGCACGGATCAGGATCGGACGGATATTACTAGCCGGTTTTGTTTAAGCCGGATCCTAGTATAGTACAGTGTAGATTTTGTCTCATTGCATTTGTATTCGGTCGGAATACAAATGCGGGTGTGTATGCATAGTATCGGTGTTTTCCTGTAATTTATTACGGGTCCAGTTTTATGGAGTTGCCAGTTTGATTTCCGTTTCGGCCATATTTCTTTGTATCTTTCATTGGCCGAAGATTGGTGGAGGAGGGCTTATTTGCATTAGTGCAATTAAGCATTTGTGGAGCGTGTTATTTGCATATCCTTGTATCATGATAGTTCCACCATCACATTGACTTCTTAGGTCATGATGGTTCATGATGGCTTGACCTTTTTTGGTGTTATGATTGGTTGGTTGAGTGTTGGACTTTCCTTGTGATGATTTCTTCTCTTGATCTCATTTGACTCTCCCTTGCATTATTGTTCTTCTCTCTTAAATTTTCATTCACCCTACACCATGAGCATGGCCGGCCAAAGAGGAGATAGGGGGCTGTCCCAATATTTTGGGTAGGGTTTTTGGTTCATTTGTATTGCACAAAATCCATTTTAGCTCCATCTCCAAAACTCCATTCCTCCACCATCTCAAAAGGCAACTCCATACAAACCCCAAATGAGATATAGATCTCTACACTATTCTACAGCAAATCTTGGGCACGTCGACTCGCCAGCTTTGTGCCCGAGTTGCCTCGGTATAGAGGTGGGAGCCCATAAAAGAAGCCGGCGACGTGGTGTCCTTCCGGCGACGAGGTGGAGACCGGAGATTCCACGGGGAGATCGGGACGACGACGAGAAGACCGGAGGACTCGGATCACTCGGTATATCTCTCTTCCCTCTCTTGATAGCTAGGACTAGTTAATGGCCCGATCCGGGTTTTAGTGCGCGGTGGTGCCGGTTCAAGAAAAATTAAAGTTAACCATCGCTTCCGCATTTGGCCTCGGGATGGAGGCCGGGGCGCCGACGTGCACTTACAGTGGTATCAGAGCCTCGCCATTAACATAGTCTATCTTTGTCTAATGTGTTTTACATTTCCGATCGAACAAAATTCCAAAAACCCGCGTTTTCTTCACATCAGTTTCTGTCGAAATTTTTTGGAGTCCAAAATTTTTTCAGGTTGTCTCAGAATACTGTGCAGGTAATTATAAGATATCTGTGAAAATTTGGTAGAGTGTTACTGTAGAACCGCCGCGGAACCGCGACCAAACCCCCCTTGGCGCCGTGGTTCCGCCACAGTTCAGTGAGTTCACTGGACCAATTTTTCACAGTGTTCTTTTTACAGGGAAATATGGGTTTTGGAATATTATTTTTGGGCCCAGAATTTCTTTAAGTGCTACAGTAATGCTTGGGGCCAACTTGGTAAAATTTGATCGATCGGATATTTTAAACACATTAGTTCACAGTATTTACATTATATCTGTGACCGTGAATGTCACTTGATCGGTAAATCCTATCTAACTGCTATAGCCCGGTTAGACCGATTTGCGAACGTTACTTTCACGTTGATGTTCTGTGTTATGCTGTGATGTTGCGGATTGGTCGTGGGGGATAGCCTGGATGCAATGCTAGTACAGTTTTTGTTGTATTATGTACATTTGATATTGCGGGGCGAGCGTCCGACATGTGGACTGCCGTCACTGCCTGTTTGTATTATTATTTTGGGGCACGACCAGGTTGCGGTCGATGTACCCATTGTATATATATTTTACTTTCTGTACTAGGATTGCCCCGCGGAGGGGTGCATGGATAGCCGGGTTCTAAAGGTCAACGGGCCAGCATCTCATGGCATTGAGACGGAGGGGGCTTCACTCTAGAATTGGCGGGCTGTTCGCCGCACTCGTAGGGGGTACAGGTTGACCCAGGAGGGGTGCCTAAGTTTCCGGATTCCGTGAAGTGCTGGGTGGTCCATTCACGTTGCTGAAGGGGGCTGCCTCGCTTTGGGTTTTGTCGGGTAACTTGCCGCGCCCATAGGGGTCTAGGATTTCATTGCACAGGCTATCCACACGACCAGGGGAACGTCGGGTTTCGGCGGCTCTGTGAAACCCGGGGATCCCAGATATCTGTATTATTCTGTGATGCTGTACATTTCTGTGATGTTGCATATTATCACGCCTTGAGCGAATATAATATATTGGTATATATATTAGTAGATGTTGTATATGTTTTGCATCCGCGCTAGTCCAGTCCCCGCTCTGTCGTTAGTTAGCTAACCTAACGGGTAATGACGGGACCCAGTGGCGAATGCGGATGGCATATACGTACATCAGTATATTTTCGTTCTTTGTGGTGTGATCAATTGATGGGACTGCGTTGATTCGGATCAATGCAAGTTAAACAAACGTAATCTGATGTTGTTGGAACACTTTTCAAAAAGCTGTTAATGCAAGGACGTTCACTTTTGTTTAGCATCGTGGTATTCAGTTAGAATATCCTGCTCCTCAGTCGACGAGGCAAGGGCCGAGATCCCTTCACCGGAAGTGACCCCTTGGACAAAAGTTCGCGTTAGGGCATTAACTTCTCTATAGCCGATTACTTTTGCTTTGCACCGTGGTATTCAGTTGGAATATCCTGCACCTCATTCTACGGGGAAAGAGCCGAGATCCCTTCACCGGGAGTGACCTCTTTAGCAAAGGTTTTTGCCACTATATTTTCTAAAAAGCTATCAGTTCCTTCAACGATATCAAGTTCTTTACGTTAAAGGTTTTCGCCAGAAACCATTCGTATCCCTCCATCATTTCAGTTAAATATTCGGTAGTATTCAAGCTATGTATTTTGACCTCACGCCAAGGCATAGTGTTTGGTAGCTGCCGGGTATTTATCTGTTGCATAGATAGATGCGTTGGTTTGGGACAGTTGTACTACTATTTTGGCCTACGTCAAGGGTATGTACGGGTGGGTTCAAATTAACCTGGACAATGGTGGGTAGAACTTGATATGTGACTTATGATATTTTGACCTCACGCCAAGGTCATAAGAGCATGGGGTAAAAATCACATCGGGAGTTTCAAAAGAACTGAAACTTGCCAGATATGCGCATACCTTCTGGAGTGTGATAGCATGAGCGGATTCCGTCACGTTATCATGCGATGATAGTTGGATCCCGATTCCCACTGATGAGTTGGTTTACTCCTCGGGTCATCCCGACTAATTCTTTTAGGTTTGGAGGAGAATTTGACGGTACAGTAGGAGGTTTCCTGATTAGATAAATTGGTAACCATTCTGATCTAGGTTAGAGTGCACGATGAGTGTTTCTTTTCTCTCTCTCTTTGGCAGCGACTATTGACCCGACCCTAAGACTATGACTTAGAGACCAATATTGACCGAACCTTCTTAAACACTGGCTTTTGGATTGTCAGAGTTGCAGACCTCATTGCCACTCCTACTTTTACCCTTTTTCTCCAGGACACCCCGTATTACTACGAACGTCCACTTCTATTGGACAAAACCATCGTATTGTCAGATACGAACTCGAAAGAATTTATTCGAGGATGGTTTCAGGTTCTGGAGAAAACGGATAGGACTATTCAGTTGTCTTTTCCTTTTTCCTTCTCTCTGGTTGCGAGTACTCCTTGGTTTAGGAGTAGTACACCTATTACGCAAATTAGATAGTCTTCTTCCAAACCTTAGGCTGGTGCCGAACGGTAGGGAATGAAGAAAACCAATTAGCATAACGATGGTGTGCAGAAGGTATTAAGTTAAGACAAAGCAAGGGATTAGTAAGAGGGCAAAGTAAATTGCGACTGCTATTCAGACCAAACCAAGTATTTCTTCGCCAATCCTAAATCACCTTTGTATTCCTCCAGGACACTCCGTATCACTACGAAGATCCCAAGTTTATTGGATACTCCATCGTATGGTTATATACGAACTCGAAAGGAACTTGTTCCAGTTCGGGGATGGATTCTGGTTCAGGAGAAATAGGAATAAGGTTTATTCGGTTATCTTTTATCTTCACCTTCTCTCGCATTGCGAGTGCTCCTAGGATTAGGACAGTACACCCATTATGCTTATTGGATAGTCTTCTTCCAAACCATAGGCTGGTGCCGAACGGTAGGGAAGGAAGAAAACCATTTGGCCTAAAGGGGTGTACAGAAGGTAATGACTAAAGACATATAAAGGGATTTGGAGATGTGGCAAAGAATTACACGGTTACAGTTGTGAATCTGGATAATGGAAGATGCATTACTAGGAATTCCAGGATACCCCATCGAAACATTTCAATGTTTCAGCTTCACTGTGTACTGTTAAAAGAAAACTGATTTCCCAATTAGACACTTGCTCCAGGGTATGTATTTACCAGGTATGATTCTCACATCTGTATGGTTTTACAGATGATGAGTGGGAGTAAGTTATTGGGAACTGGGTGATCATCCTTATTATATTGGGATTCGTCGTAATCAGTGATATTTGAGGAAATCACCTGGGCTGTTTGCCGGTCGGCAAATATTTGGTTTTGAATATCCGCTGTTATGCACCAATTTCAAATCGATATATCTGTACGTCTATTTTCATAGAGTGAGATATACCTTATTGAGATTATGTCTATGACATTTACCTATATCAGTGGATGGTTAGGTAAGGAGCATTAAACAGCGGTGTAATTCTTCATAACCAAAGGTACAGTTTTCAACTTACGACACACAGGGATTGAGTTATCAGACTCAAGGGAATTATACAGAGTATTGTATGTTGTCCAGCGTCCATCAGGACAGAGGGGTTGGTCCTCGTACTATATTCGGTTTACTTATGACTTCTCTAGTTTTTAGACAGGTGTTTCGTGGAAACACAGGGTCCGAATTTTGAGAAGTTATAGGTATTTGAATAGAGTAGAGAACTAGGTGTAGCTAGTATCGGGATTCTTCGAAGTGATCGAAGATGTAGATACTTGTGTATGGTATTCAGTTGATAGTAATGATTAAGAGAACTTGCTTCTCTTTTCAGGTTACTCATAATTGGAAGCATTTCTAAGTTGAGTAACGCTGATCGGCCTCCTTCCATTTAGTAGACATGCGCTGGAGGCAGTTGCATGATTTGAATCTGGTTCAATTAAATCAGTGCCTCTGGTTCTATATTGGATATAGAACAGTTCATATCTTAACGTTGTTGAGGTACGGGGAGTTGTCCGGCATATGATTAAAACCTGACTCTGGATAACTTAAGGCACGTTTCTGTAATGGTTGTTTGTGGGTAGACCCAGGATATGACGAGGGTTGATTTTCTACCATCTGGAAGAACAATAGCGATATTGTTCTAAACTCGCCACAGTTTTAAATAAAATGGATTTTTCAGAAAACAGTAGTGGGAGTATGGTAGAACTGGAAGTGATTCCAGAACCACAAACGATTACTAAAAATTTGATAGGAACCTAAAGATTCAATCTGGTTTGACATTTCATTAGGCCACTCCGCAGATAAGGTAGGTAACTTCAGGCACCCGAGAGGTACTCCGGTAGCCTCAAGGACGGTGACAGGGAAGTTCTTGTTTACCCAGACTTGCCATTGCTGTTGTTCCAGGCTATGAGACCCGGCAGGAGGATGAGTATAGCGTCGTTCTAAACTAGCTTTAGAAGTGTACGTCTATATGACTCTGCCAGAGGGTTGTCGTAGTCAGTGGGAGCAGCAGAAGCATTGGTGGACAGGTAGCTTATGTCTATTTATAGACTAAAGCAGATATAGAAGAGAAAGATCATCAATTTCTGCAGTCATAGGTTTGACTTCATCAGAATAGGGGATGGATCTGTTGAGAAGGTAGTAGGGTGTGATGTCATGGTATTTGGATGACATACACAGAGGAGGAAGTGATATTCCTATACTACGATCGGTTATACTTTGGTCTTCACACAGTGGTTTCTCCACATGGGACTTGGACATTATATCAGACATACTGGTTACTAGATCTATGGTTTTAGATCTAGATTTGGGTGGTTTCCCAATTAAGGGTACTTAGACAGCATTCTAAGAGTATTTAGAATGGACGACTCCTGGCACGGTAGTGTACCTGCAGGTGATGGGGTCACCCTCTCTAAAGGTGTCTTACAGACTAAAAGGGAGAGGGATGTGCATGATTGGCAGATCACTTGCTTAGGCAATTAAGTCAATCATGAGATGTCAAGTACCACAACAGATGTTGTTCTTGCAGTAGATGCAATAAGTTGATATTGATCCAATCCTGGAGAAACAGTCGGAAGCAGTTTTAGAACATAAGTGGATGTTCTAGGGATATGATAACGACAGCCTCTTTCGGGAGACAGTTATCATTCCAGGCTTCCAAGGTGACATGGACGACAAGGAGGTTGTCAGAATTATAGTTTTCCTTCTGACGAGGGACAGTATTTTAGACAGGTGGTCCAAGGAAATACTGAGGGAGGCATGGCGCAGGATACTGATTAAGTTCAGTTGACGATACAGTCTAAGAAGTTTGGATTTGGAGTTCATTTATGAGCTAGGTCCCATCAGACATCCAGACACATTCTAAGACCGGTATTTCTCATTTCGGGAGATGGCTCCGCGAACATGAGATATAGAGAGACATAGAAAGAAACATCAAGGCGGATCCACTCACCGAGGCTATTCCTCGAACGCAATAGTTTCGCAAACTAGTTTTGTGAGACTGACTAGTAGAGGAGTTGGGTGTTCAGTATCACACGGGCTGTGAGTATGCGACATCGCAATAATTAGCCTTTAGTGCAAGTGGGAGATTGTTGGAGATAGTGCCCTCAGAGTCAATTATTGGATCACAGGCACGTGATTGCGATGATTGAGGGAGGACCTATCCCGGTAGGACAGTCTTACTCAAGATGATAGTATGCTATCTGGTTTATCTTTATCATCGTGTACTGCTTTAGGTGACCAGATAGGTCGCTATTACACTTTGATAGAGCCCCTAGGATTCTTGCTTAACTGCCAGCAGTATGAGGGCGATCATATACGTGGGAGCTGGTAGTCTATAAGCACATCCTTAAAAGGTCCCTAGTCGTTGGAGTTTCGAGACAGGGCATCGATACTCCAGAGTAGACTAGTGTATATAGTCGAGACCCCGACGAGGGGAGGTGGCCGTTCTCACAAGACACTGGTGTCAGTTGGTTCACCTAAGATGTATACAGGTGCTCATTGGGTTATGAGTACACCGGAGAGGACTCGCCGGGAACATGCTAGTTGGTCTTATACCTGACATCAGATAGCAGTTCCCTGGTGACATGTGTACAGGTTAGTTCATCGACCTGAGGATCATCATTTGTCTCATGTGAGTTCCCACTGTACTTTGATTACTACCCTACCACGCTCAAAGGAGACGTGCAAACAGGTTTTAGTTGGGTACAGTCCCGAGCCACATGGAGGCAGTGAGCGGATTTTCGGGGGTTCGTCTCTCCCGGTATTTGGGGTGAAGTCACGCTGTGTCTAGGAGAGCCAGAACATGAAAAGTCCTTGGCCAAGGCAGGAGATTTACTGGTAGGTATTCTAGTTGTATCTCAGGGTGTTCTGAGCTGATCTCTGACACGACTTGTACCGCTTTTGGGGGTCTGACTTTTACCAACCCCCTAGGCCCGCCATGCGATGCTCATAGACGAACGGACCGGACTGTACGGATATTGTCACTGACAGGCTCAGTAGGGTGTCAGGATGAGTTCGCTCATCGACGTCCCTTTTGGTCAATAGCTGGTGGCCCGTCACGTATTGGCTATACCTCTGACATGCTAGTGGTTAAATCCACAACAAAGGTGTTGACGAGTCTTTAGAGTCCCCCACATTCAGTTGCTCAAGTTTTCGGGCGAAACGCTGTAGAGGCCGTATGGAGATATGGCAGGGTTCGATCAGATACATGCGGTATTGCACGGATCAGGATCGGACGGTTTGTACTAGAGGCCGTATGGATATATGGCAGGGTTCGATCAGATACGTGCGGTATTGCACGGATCAGGATCGGACGGATATTAGTAGCCGGTTTTGGTTTAAGCCGGATCCTAGTATAGTACATTGTAGATTTTGTCTCATTGCATTTGTATTTGGTCGGAATACAAATGCGGGTGTGTTTGCACAGTATCGGGGTTTTCCTGTAATTACGGGACCAGTTTTCTGGAGTTGCCAGTTTGATTTCCGTTTCGGCCATATTTCTTTGTATCCTTCATTGGCCGAAGATTGGTGGAGGAGGGCTTATTTGCATTAGTGCAATTAAGCATTTGTGGAGGGTGTTATTTGCATATCCTTGTATCATGATAGTTCCACCATCACATTGACTTCTTAGGTCTGTTGGGGTAAAAATTTACACCCCGGTTGACCAAATCAAAATCAAAATCAACCCTCAAGCCAGGTGGGCCCAAGCCCAGGTCAAGCGGGCCCATGCCCAAGTCGAGCCCGCAGCCAGCCTCCCCATGCCAACAACAAAATCATGTAATAAATAATTTTTATGTAATTGTTTATGCATGAATGTAAACAAAATCGGCATAAAGCCAATATTTTGTAAGCCCATGGCTTATGTGCAAAAATGAAATGGCACATGAGCCATGGGATGGCTAAAATGCCATTTTTGTAAAGCCCAAGGGGCTATATGTAATTATGTAAGCCTATAAAAGGCAACATGATGGATAAAAAAAAACTTTTCATTCTCTCTAAAAAAATTAGATCTGAGATCTTTTCTCCTTCCTCAAGGTTCCAAAACCTTCTTCTTTCTCTTGAATTAAATCAAGAGTTTTACTCTTCCTTTTCAAAAACAAAATAGTTTTTCACCACGAAACCCACAAAGGGGAACTTGAATCTGTCCTCAGATCTCAAAAAGGAGAGATTTTGAGATCTCACATCTCTTGATCTTCAAGATCCAGCAAATAACAGGAGGAAGAAGAACCCCTTCCATTAACCCCAAAAACACACTCAGGAGTCTAACTCCTTTCTGATTTCTCTTTCGAGAAATCTTTTTTTAGGCTAAAAGCCTCTCTTTCTCGCCGGCGCTAAGCGCAAAGCGCCCACGTGCCGACACGTGGCGCGCTTGCGCTCGAGCGCAAGCGCTCGAGCGCAAGTTGCCCCGGTGCCGATACGTGGCGCGCTTGCGCTCCAGCGCAAGCGCTCGAGCGCAAGTTGCCCTCGTGCCGACACGTGGCGCTCTTGCGCTCAAGCGCAAGCGCCCGAAAGCAAGTCTCCCCGGTGCCGACACGTGGCGCGCTTGCGTCCAAGCGCTCAGCGTCTGAGCGCAAAGCGCCCACGTGCCGACACGTGGCGCATTGCGCTCCAGCACTCTGCGCTCGAGCGCAAAGCGCCCACGTGCCGACACGTGGCGCGTTTGCGCTCAAGCTCCTAGGCGCTGGCCCCACGCATCCTTTGGATGTCTTTTTCCCCTTTATTTATATATGCATGTATATATATACATATGTATACAAATGTACACATACACATACTCCAAGACACTGTCCCTGTTAGAAAAAATTTCTAACGGGGCGCTGCCCCGCACCCCGCAAGGGGGCTGCTAGCCCCCTTGACCCCCAGCCCGCTATCCGGGTAGCGGGACCACCGTAAAAACTCTGCGTGGCTCCCGATATATCCAAACCCCCTTTTTCAAAACACAACACACGTACACTGCACACTGAGTTCGCATGACCATTTTAACCCGTTAATCGGAGGTTCCCTCGCCCCAAAGGCGAGGGGTAATTAACGGCAGCTTAGTCCACGGCTGCCGGAGATTTGGATCCCCACAATCAATAAACCCCGGCCTACCCTAGGCAGGGGGGATCTGTAGTATACGCCTGACAAGCGCGCACGTATTCCCATCTCAATGGGGTGACGAAAAACACCCTACAAGGTCATGATGGTTCATGATGGCTTGACCTTTTTTGGTGTTATGATTGGTTGGTTGAGTGTTGGACTTTCCTTGTGATGATTTCTTCTCTTGATCTTATTTGACTCTCCCTTGCATTATTGTTCTTCTCTCTTGAATTTTCATTCACCCTACACCATGAGTATGGCCGGCCAAAGAGGAGATAGGGGGCTGTCCCAATATTTTGGGTGGGGTTTTTGGTTCATTTGTATTGCACAAAATCCATTTTAGCTCTATCTCCAAAACTCCATTCCTCCACCATCTCAAAAGGCAACTCCATACAAACCCCAAATGAGATATAGATCTCTACACTATTCTACAGCAAATCTTGGGCACGTCGACTCGCCAGCTTCATGCCCGAGTTGCCTCGGTATAGAGGTGGGAGCCCGTAAAAGAAGCCGGCGACCTGGTCTCCTTCCGGCGACGTGGTCTCCTTCCGGCGACGAGGTGGAGACCGGAGATTCCGCGGGGAGATCGGGACGACGACGAGAAGACCGGAGGACTCGGATCACTCGGTATATCTCTCTTCCCTCTCTTGATAGTTAGGACTAGTTAATGGCCCGATCCGGGTTTTAGTGCGCGGTAGTGCCGGTTCAAGAAAAATTAAAGTTAACCATCGCTTCCGCATTTGGCCTCGGGATGGAGGCCGGGGCGCCGCCGTGCACTTACACATGAAAGTATGAGGATGTAAATCAACGGTGTTCCTCGCGACATATCAAAATCATGGAACCTGGGTGTCCAACATCGAAACCCAAAAACAGCATGAAACCCGTGTCCAGCATCGACACGTAAATCCTTATATCTCGGGCTCCGTCAGTCCGGATCGGCCCACGGGCTCTGTCAGTCCGGATCAGCCCATACCTCTCGACACCCAAAAATATCATGAAACCCGTGTCCAGCATCGACACGTGAATCCTCATATCTCTCGACTCCGGTTGGTATCCTCCAGATATCCGCCGAGCCCAAATACTATCACCGGTAGGTATTATTCCCTCTGCCAGGCTTACCGTCTACTGCACAGCATCCCTTTCTTGTCCCGGGATACCATACCGGGTCCACCATATACCCACAATCGGCCTCATCCATCTCCTCGACCGGGTATCACTGTCACACGTCTCAGAACCGAGAAAACATATGGTGGACGTACTGAAATATCATATCAAGAGAAACCGGGTTTTTAAAACAGTACATGCTTTCTTTTGAAATAGCCACGGTTCTCAAATCCAGAAATCTCATGAAAACAACATATCTCAATGCGTGTAATCATATGGCATGATGTATGCGATATATATCAGAAACGTAAGCATATCCGTATTTCATGCAACATGGAATAGTAATATGCACATATCGAGGGAAAACCACTCTTTTTAAATGAATCCAGTTTTTAAAATATATCATGCGGTTCCCAAATCTCCAAAACCGAATGCAATATCGTATAAAGGTGCATATGCGTATATACGCAAGTATGGACGTACAAATGTGTATGTCCGCAAGTATGGTGTACAATATGTATGTGTGCAAGTATGGTGTACAATATGTATTTCATGATGCAGCAACCCTACTGTGTAGTGACATGGCAATTATCAATGATGAAGTGTGTGAGATTGCAAATCTGTGTATGTGTAACATACGCATCATCGATAATGGTGTAAGTGTACTAGCACAGGTATAAGTAATGCAATGCGAATAACATGATTGCAGCATAAGGTAAATCACATGTAAATGCTCACAGGTACACGTATCTAATATGACCGAGTCGGTGAATCTATCAGTCGGCATCCAGCCTCACAAAATCACGTACGGTATAATCCATCATATGGCATCCTCTCGTCAAGGGTATGGATCAATCATCAAGTCAAACTCATCACGTACGGAAAATTATCGTACGGCGGCATTAAACCAATGGGGATCCTATCATCCTATATGACAAATGAGGGGTACGGACCTAACGCCTCGTACGGAAATCTCTCATGATTCACAACATATATAAATATATCTATATACCTATGTCCCAGGTCACATCCACAACAATCTCATATCAAGGGACCGGCAAGGTATCAATCATCTCAATCGACTCGCATCCGTATACCATCATATCATCAAATCATCATATCACGTCATATATTCTTTTCATCGCATTTATATCCCACATGAAGTCAATTTTACAAATACATTCTACCTTTACTATAAGCATACGTATCTAATCTAATACACACACCCGAACCATACAATCAGTTTTCAAAGGGGCGAATCGTAGTTTTGAAAGTAGGGGCTACGGTGTTTTACAAGAAAAAGATATCATTTGAAAATCCGTAACGTCCCTTAAGATATTTGTTTAAAAAAATGCATACGATTCTTCATTTTAAAATAGGTATGGTTCGGATGCCACACCTATTGGAGATAGTGCCCTCAGAGTCAATTATTGGATCACAGGCACGTGATTGCAATGATTGAGGGAGGACCTGTCCCAGTAGGACAGTCTTACTTAAGATGATAGTATGCTATTTGGTTTATCTTTATCATCGTGTACTGCTTTAAGTGACCAGAAAGGTCGCTATTACACGTTGATAGAGCCCCTAGGATTCTTGCTTGACTTCCAGCAGTATGACGGTGATCATATACGTGAGAGCTGGTAGTCTATAAGCACATCCTTAAAAGGTCCCTAGTCGTAGGAGTTTCGAGACAGGGTATCGATACTCCAGAGTAGACTAGTGTATATAGTCGAGACCCCGACGAGGGGCGGTGGCCGGTCTCACAAGCCACTGGTGTCAGTTGGTTCACCTAAGATGTATACAGGTGCTCATTGGGTTATGAGTACACCGGACAGGACTCGCCGGGAACATGCTAGTTGGTCTTATACCTGACGTCAGATAGCAGTTCCCTGGTGATATGTGTACAGCTTAGTTCATCGACCTGGGGATCGTCATTTGTCTCGTGTGAGTTCCCAGTGTACTTTGATTACTACCCTACCACGCTCAAAGGAGACGTGCAAACAGGTTTTAGTTGGGTACAGTCCCGAGCCACATGGAGGCAGTGAGCGGATATTCGGGGGTTCGTCTCTCCCGGTATTGGGGGTGAGGTCGCGCTGTGTCTAGGAGAGCCATAACATGAAAAGTTCTTGGCTAAGGCAGGAGATTTACTGGTAGGTATTCCAGTAGTATCTCAGGGTGTTCTGGGCTGATCTCTGACACGACTTGTACCGCTTTTAGGGGTCTGACTTTTACCAACCCCCTAGGCCCGCCATGCGATGCTCATAGACGAACGGACCAGACTGTACGGATATTGTCACTGACAGGCTCAGTAGGGTGTCAGGATGAGTTCGCTCATCGACATCCCATTTGATCAATACCTGGTAGCCCGTTACGTATTGGCTTATATCTCTGACGTGCTAGTCGTTAAATCCACAGCCAAGGTGTTGACGAGTCTTTAGAGTCCCCCACATTCAGTTACTCTGCATTCGGGCGAAACGCTGTAGAGGCCGAATGGAGATATGGCACGGTTCGATCAGATACGTGCGGTATTGCATGGATCAGGATCGGACAGTTAGTACTAGAGGCCGTATGGAGATATGGCAGGTTTCGATCAGATACGTGCGGTATTGCATAGATTAGGATCGGACAGATATTACTAGCCGGCTTTGGTTTAAGCCGGATCCTAGTATAGTACAGTGTAGATTTTGTCTCATTGCATTTGTATTTCGGTCGGAATACAGATGCGGGTGTGTATGCACAGTAGCGGGGTTTTTCCTGTGATTTTTTACGGGACCAATTTTCTGGAGTTGCCAGTTTGCTTTCCGTTTCGGCCATATTTCTTTGTATCTTCCATTGGTCGAAGATTGGTGGAGGAGGGCTTATTTGCATTTGTGCAAATAAGCATTTGTGGAGGGGGTCTTTGCATATTTTTGTATCATGATTATTCCTCCACCATTTGACTTATTCATTTCATCATGGCTTGACTTTGGAGCAATCATGGTTGTTGTTGATTAGTTAGTGGAGTGTGGATTTGTTAGTGATCATTGCTTGACTTTCTTTGTCATCATGCTTTTGATGATGGTTGAATATGATAACCTTTTTCTTTTCACTTGATTATTCTTGTGGCTATCCTTTTTCACTCATTCACTCACTCCATTCTCTCCACCACAATTTGCAAGGCCGGCTAATTGGGGAGGGGCTGCCCAATTCATTTTGGTGTGGGGTTTTGTTCATTTGGCTTTGCAAAAATCCCACAAGATCAATCTCCAAAACTCCAAGTATCATTCCTCCACCAAAGGCAACTCCATAACCCCAAATGAGACCTGTTTCTACACTATATTCTACAGCAAATCTTGGGCACGTCGACTCGCCAGCTTCGTGCCCGAGTTGCCTCGGTATAGAGGTGGGAGCCCGTAAAAGAAGCCGGCGACGTGGTGCCCTTTCCGGCGAGGAGGTGGAGACCGGACATTCCGCGAGAGATCGGGACGACGGCGAGAAGACCGGAGGACTCGGATCACTCGGTATATCTCTCTTCCCCATCTTGTAGTTAGCTAGAACTAGTTAATGGCCCGATCCGGGTTTTTAGTGCGCGGTGGTGCCAGTTCAAGAAAATTAAAGTTAACCATCGCTTCCGCATTTGGCCTCGGGATGGAGGCCGGGGCGCCGCCGTGCACTTACAGTGGTATCAGAGCCTCGCCATTAACATAGTCTAGCTTTGTCTAATGTGTTTTACATTTCCGATCGAACAATTTTCCAAAAACCGTATTTTTCTTCACATCAGTTTCTGTCGAAATTTTTTGAAGTCCAAAAATTTTTCAGGTTGTTTCAGAATGATGTGTAGAAAATTCTAAGAGTTCTGGGAAAATTTGGTTTCGTGAACAGTCTAAAAGACCGCGGAACCGCGGCCAAACCCATGCTTGGGCTGCGGTTCCGCCGCGACTTGAACTGTTCAGTTCCCCAAAATTTTATAGAATGCTCCTGACTTGAAAATGTGGTTTCTGGAATGTTAATTTTGGGCCCAGAATTTCTTGATGTTCTACAGTATTACTTGGGGGCCCACTTGATAAAATTTAATCGATCGGATATTTTAAACACATTATTTCACAGTATTTACCTTATATCTGCGACCGTGAATGTCACTTGATCGGTAAATCCTGTCTAACTGCTATAGCCCGGTTAGACGGATTTGCGAACGTGACTTTCACGTTGATGTTCTGTGATTTTGCTGTGATGTTGCGGATTGGTCGTGGGGGATAGCCTGGATGCAATGCTAGTACAGTTTTGTTGTATTATGTACATTTGATATTGCGGGGCGAGCGTCCGACATGTGGACTGCCGTCACTGCCTGTTTGTAATATTATTTTGGGGCACGACCAGGTTGCGGTCGATGTACACGTTGTATGTATATTTTACTTTCTGTACTAGGATTGCCCCGCGGAGGGGTGCACGGATAGCCGAATTCTAGAGGGCAACAAGCCCGCATCTCATGGCATTGAGACGGAGGGGGCTTCACTCTAGAATTGGCGGGCTATTCGCCGCACTCGTAGGGGATACAGGTTGACCCAGGAGGGGTGCCCAAGTTACCAGATTCCATGAAGTGTTGGGTGGTCCATTCACGGTGCTGAAGGGGGCTGCCTCACTTCAGGTTTTGGCGGGTAACTTGCCGCGCCCGTAGGGGTCTAGGATTTCATTGCACAGGCTATCCACACGACCAGGGGAACGCCGGGTTTCAGTAGTCGCTCTGTGAAACCCGGGGATCCCAGATATCTGTATTGTTCTGTGATGCTGTACATTTCTGTGATGTTGTATTTTATCACGCCTTGAGCGAAAATTATATATTGATATATATTAGTAGATGTTGTATATGTTTTGCATCCGCGCTAGTCCAGTCCCCGCTCTGTTGTTAGTTAGCTAACCTAACGGGTAATGACGGGACCCAGTGGCGAATGCGGATGGCATATACGTACATCAGTATATTTTCGTTCTTTTTGGTGTGATCAATTGATGGGACTGCGTTGATTCGGATCAATGCAAGTTAAAAACAAACCTAATCTGATATTGTTGGAACACTTTTCAAAAAGCTGTTATTGCAAGAACATTCACTTTTGTTTTGCATCGTGGTATTCAGTTGGAATATCCTGCTCCTCAGTCGACGAGGCAAGGGCCGAGATCCCTTCACCGGGAGTGACCCCTTGGACAAAAAGTTTGTGTGAGGGCAATGACTTCACTATAGCCAATTACTTTTGCTTTGCACCGAGGTATTCAGTTGGAATATCCTGCACCTCATTCTACGGGGAAAGAGCCGAGATCCCTTCACCGGGAGTGACCTCTTTAGCAACGGTTTTCGTCACTATATTTTTAAAAAGCTATCCAGTTCCTTCAACGATATCAAGTTCATTACATTAAAGGTTTTCGCCAGAAACCATTCGTAGCCCTCCGTCGTTTCAGACGGGTAGCACGTAGTATTCATGCTATGTTTGTTGGCCTTCGTCAAGGCATAGTGTATGGTAGCTGCTTGTTACCTTTCTGCTGCATAGATAGATGCGTTGGTTTGGGACAGTCGTATAGCCTTGTTGGCCTTCGTCAAGGGCTTGTACGGGTGGGTTTAAATCAACCTGGACAATGACGGGTAGAACTTGACATGTGACTTATGATTTGTTGGCCTTCGTCAAGGTCATAAGAGCATGGGGCAGAAATCCACATCGGGAGTTTCAAAAGAACTGAAACTTGCCAGATATGCGCATACCTTCTGGAGTGTGATGACGTGAGCGGATTCTATCACGTTATCATGCGATGATAGTTGGATCCCGATTCCCACTGATGAGTTAGTTTACTCCTCGGGTGACCCCGACTAATTCTTCTTTTAGGTTTGGAGGAGAATTTGAGGTACAGTGGGAGGTTTCCAGATTAGATAAATTGGTAACCATTCTGATCTAGGTTAGAGTGCACGCTGAGTGTTTCTTTTCTCTCTCTCTCTTTGGCAGCGACCATTGACCCGACCTTAAGACTATGACTCAGTGACCAAAATTGACCGAACCTTCTTAAACATTGGCTTTTGGATTGTCAGAGTTGCAAACCTCTTTGCCACTCCTACTTTTACCCTTTTCTCCAGGACACCCCGTACTACTACGAACGTCCACTTCCATTGGACAAAACCATCGTATGGTTAGATACGAACTCGAAAGAATTTATTCGAGGATGGTTTCAGGTTCTGGAGAAAACGAATAGGACTATTCAGTTGTCTTTTCCTTTTACCTTCTCTCAAGTTGTGAGTACTCCTTGGTTTAGGAGATAGTACACCTATTACGCTTATTGGATAGTCTTCTTCCAAACCTTAGGCTGGTGCCGACCGGTAGGGAATGAAGAAAACCAATTAGCCTAACGATGGTGTACAGAAGGTATTATGTAAAGACAAAGAAAGGGATTAGATAGAGGGCAAAGTAAATTGCAACTGATATTCACGACCAAACCAGGTATTTGATTACCACTCCCACTTCACCTTTGTATTTCTCCAGGACACTCCGTATCACTACGAAGATCCACAGTTTATTGGATACTCCATCGTATAGTTATATACGAACTCGAAAGGAACTTTTTCCAGTTCGGGGATGGATTCTGGTTCAGGAGAAATAGGAATAAGGTTTATTCGGTTGTCTTCTATCTTCACCTTCTTTCGCATTACGAGTGATCCTAGGATTAGGACAGTACACCCATTATGCTTATTGGATAGTCTTTTTCCAAACCATGGGCTGGTGTCGAACGGTAGGGAAGGAAGAAAACCATTTGGCCTAAGGGGTGTGCAGAAGGTAATGACTAAAGACATATAAAGGGATTTGGAGAAGTGGAAAAGAATTATACGGTTACAGTCGTGAATCTGGATAATGGAAGAGGTATTACTAGGAATACCAGGATGCCCCATCGAAACATTTCAATATTTCAGTTTCACTGTGTACTGTTAAAAGAAAACTGATTTCCCAGTTAGACACTTGCTCCAGGGTATGTATTTACCAGGTATGATTCTCACATCTGTATGGTCTTACAGATGATGAGTGGGAGTAGGTTATTGGGAATTGGGTGATCATCCTCATTATATCGGGATTCGTTGTAATCAGTGATATTTAAGGAGATCACCTGGGCTGTTTGCCGGTCGGCAAATATTTGGTTTTGAATATCCGCTGTTATGCACCAATTTCAAATTGATATATCTGTACGTCTATTTTTATAGAGTGAGATATACCTTTTTGATATTATGTCTATGATATTTACCTATATCAATGGATGGTTAGGTAAGGAGCATTGAACAACGGTGTAATTCTTCTTAACCATTAGTACAGTTTTCAACCTACGACATACAGTGAATGAGTTATCACACTCAAGGGACTTATACAGAGTATTGTATGTTGTCCAGGGTTCATCAGGACAAAGGGGTTGGTCCTCGTACTATATTCGGTTTACTTATGACTTCTCTAGTTCTTAGACAGGTGTTTCGTAGAAACACAGGGTCCGAATTTTGAGAAGTTATAGGTATTTGAATAGAGTAGAGAACCAGGTGTAGCAAGTATCGGGATTCTTCGAAGTGATCGAAGATGTAGATACTTGTGTATGGTATTCAGTTGATAGTAATGATTAAGAGAACTTGCTTCTCTTTTCAGGTTACTCATAATTGGAAGCATTCCTAAGTTGAGTAACGCTGATCGGCCTCCTTCCATTTAGTAGACATGCGCTGGAGACAGCTGCGTGATTTGAATCTGGTTCAATTAAATCAGTGCTTCTGTTTCTATATTGGATATAGAACAGTTCGTATCTTAATGATGTTAAGGTACGGGTAGTTGTCCGGATTATGCTTAAAACCAGACTCTGGATAACTCAAGGCACGTTTCTGTAATGGCTGTTCGTGGGTTGACCCAGGCTATGACGAGGGTTGACTTTCTACCATAAGAAATATCAATAGTGATATTGTTCTTGACTCGCCACAGTTTTAATAAAAATGATTTTTTTTTCAGAAAACAGTAGTGGGAGTATGGTAGAACTGGAAGTGATTCCAGAACCACAAACGATTACTGAAGAATTGATAGGAACCTAAAGATTCAATCTGGTTTGACATTACATTGGCCACTCCGCAGATAAGGTGGGTAACTTCAGGCACCCGAGAGGTACTTCGGTAGCTTCAAGGACGGTGACAGGGAAGTTCTTATTTACCCAGACTTGCCATTGCTGTTGTTCCAGGCTACGAGACCCGGCGGGAGGATGAGTATAGCGTCGTTTTAAACTAGCTTTAGAAGTGTACATGTATATGACTCTGCCAGAGGGTTGTCGTAGTCAGTGGGAGCAACGGAAGCATTGGTGGACAGGTGGCTTATGTCTATTTATAGACTAAAGCATATGTAGCGGAGATAGATCATCAATTTCTGATGTGACAGTCATAGGTTTGACTTCATCAGAATAGGGGATGGATCTGTTGAGAAGGTAGTAGGGTGTGATGTCATGGTATTTGGATGACATACACAGAATAGGAAAAGAAACTCCTATACTATTATCGGTTGTACTTTGGTCGTCACACAGTGGTTTCTCCACATGGGACTTGGACATTATATCAGACATACTGGTTACTAGATCTATGGTTTTAGATCTAGATTTAGGTGGTTTCCCAATTAAGGGTACTTAGATAGCATTCTAAGAGTATTTAGAATGGACGACTCCAGGCACGGTAGTGTATCTGCAGGTAATGGAGTCACCCTCTCTAAAGGTGTCTTATAAACTAAAGGGGAGAGGGATGTGCATGATTGGCAGATCGCTTGCTTAGGCAATTGAGTCAATCATGAGATGTCAAGTACCACACCAGATGTTGTTCTTGCACTAGATGCAATAAGTTGACATTGATCCAATCCTGGAGAAACAGTCGGAAGCAGTTTTAGAACATAAGTGGATGTTCTAGGGATATGATAACGACAGCCTCATGCAGGAGACAGTTATCTTTCCAGGCTTCCAAGGTGACATAGAAGACAAGGAGGTTTTCAGAGTTATAGTTTTTCCTTCTGACGAGAGGGCAGTATTTTGGACAGGTGGTCCAAGGAAATACTGAGGGAGGTATGGCGTAGGATACTGATTAAGTTCAGTTGACGATACAGTCTAAGAAGTTTGGATTCGGAGTTCATTTGTGAGCTAGGTCCCATCAGACATCCAGACACTTTCTTGGACAGGTTTTGCTCATTTCGGGAGATGGCATTCTCCGCGAACTTGAGATATAGAGAGACATAGAAAGAAACATCAAAGCGGATCCACTCACTGAGGCTATTCCTCGAACGCAATAGTTTCGCAGACGAGCTTTGTGAGACTGACAAGTAGAGGAGTTGGGTGTTCGGTATCACACGGGCTGTGAGTATGCGACATCGCAATAATTAGCCTTGAGTGCAAGTGGGAGATTGTTGGAGATAGTGCCCTCAGAGTCAATTATTGGATCACAGGCACGTGATTGCAATGATTGAGGGAGGACCTGTCCCAGTAGGATAGTCTTACTCAAGATGATAGTATGCTATCTGGTTTATCTTTATCATCGTGTACTGCTTTAAGTGACCAGAAAGGTCGCTATTACACATTGATAGAGCCCCTAGGATTCTTGCTTGACTTCCAGCAGTATGAGAGCGATCATATACGTGAGAGGTGGTAGTCTATAAGCACATCCTTAAAAGGTCCCTAGTCGTAGGAGTTTCAAAACAGGGCATCGATACTTCAGAGTAGACTAGTGTATACAGTCGAGACCCCGACGAGGGGCGGTGGCCAGTCTCACAAGCCACTGGTGTCAGTTGGTTCACCTAAGATGTATACAGTTGCTGATTGGGTTATGAGTACACTGGACAGGACTCGCCGGGAACATGCTAGTTAGTCTTATACCTGACATCAGATAGCAGTTCCCTGGTGATATGTGTACAGCTTAGTTCATTGACCTGGGGATCGTCATTTGTCTCATGTGAGTTCCCACTGTACTTTGATTACTACCCTACCACGCTCAAAGGAGACGTGCAAACAGGTTTTAGTTGGGTACAGTCCCGAGCCACATGGAGGCAGTGAGCGGATCTTCGGGGGTTCGTCTCTCCCAGTATTGGGGGTGAGGTCGCGCTGTGTCTAGGAGAGCCATAACATGAAAAGTCCTTGGCCAAGACAGGAGATTTACTGGTAGGTATTCCAGTAGTATCTCAGGGTGTTCTGGGCTGATCTCTGACACGACTTGTACCGCATTTGGGGGTCTGACTTTTACCAACCCCCTAGGCCCGCCATGCGATGCTCATAGACGAACGGACCGGACTGTACGGATATTGTCACTGACAGGCTCAGTAGGGTGTCAGGATGAGTTCGCTCATCGACGTCCCTTTTGATCAATACCTGGTAGCCCGTTACGTATTGGCTTATATCTTTGACGTGCTAGTGGTTAAATCCACAACCAAGGTGTTGACGAGTCTTTAGAGTCCCCCACATTCAGTTACTCTGCTTTCGGGCGAAACGCTGTAGAGGCCGTATGGAGATATGGCACGGTTCGATCAGATACGTGCGGTATTGCACGGATCAGGATCGGACAGTTAGTACTAGAGGCCGTATGGAGATATGGCAGGGTTCGATCAGATATGTGCGGTATTGCACGGATCAGGATCGGACAGATATTAATAGCCGGCTTTGGTTTAAGCCGGATCCTAGTATAGTACAGTGTAGATTTTGTCTCATTGCATTTGTATTTCGGTCGGAATACAGATGCGGGTGTGTATGCATAGTAGCGGGGTTTTTCCTGTGATTTTTTACGGGACCAGTTTTTTGGAGTTGCCAGTTTGCTTTCCGTTTCGGCCATATTTCTTTGTATCTTCCATTGGCCGAAGATTGGTGGAGGAGGGCTTATTTGCATTTTGCAAATAAGCATTTGTGGAGGGGGTCTTTGCATATTTTTGTATCATGATTATTCCTCCACCATTTGACTTATTCATTTCATCATGGCTTGACTTTGTAGCAATCATGGTTGTTGTTGATTAGTTGGTGGAGTGTGGATTTGTTAGTGATCATTGCTTGACTTTCTTTGTCATCATGCTTTTGATGATGGTTGAATATGATAACCTTTTTCTTTTCACTTGATTATTCTTGTGGCTATCCTTTTTCACTCATTCACTCACTCCATTCTCTCCACCACAATTTGCAAGGCCGGCCAATTGGGGAGGGGCTGCCCAATTCATTTTGGTATGGGGTTTTGTTCATTTGGCTTTGCAAAAATCCCACAAGATCAATCTCCAAAACTCCAAGTATCATTCCTCCACCAAAGGCAACTCTATAATCCCAAATGAGACATGTTTCTACACTATATTCTACAGCAAATCTTGGGCACGTCGACTTGCCCGCTTCGTGCCCGAGTTGCCTCGGTATAGAGGTGGGAGCCTATAAAAGAAGCCGGCGACGTGGTGCCCTTTCCGGCGAGGAGGTGGAGACCGGACATTCCGCGAGAGATCGGGACGACGGCGAGAAGACCGGAGGACTCGGATCACTCGGTATATCTCTCTTCCCCATCTTGTAGTTAGCTAGAACTAGTTAATGGCCCGATCCTAGTTTTTAGTGCGCGGTGGTGCCAGTTCAAGAAAATTAAAGTTAACCATCGCTTCCGTATTTGGCCTCGGGATGGAGGCCGGGGCGCCGCCGTGCACTTACAACACCTACGTCGGCTATCTAGTCCTATAATAGCCAATACGTCAACATCGTCAAACGTCATCCTCAAATCCCATCATCACATATTAGCCATATCATACACTTCTAGCTATCCTTTAGTTTCTAATATGGTTTCTATAGCTATCTATTAATTCTAACCCTAGTTCTCTACTCTAGGTTTTCTTAACCATATGGTACAAATCGGTTTCCACCAAAACTTTGCGGGGGTGCTGTACGCCATCCACCCGACTTCCTACGTAGATATAGATCTACCCACCTTGGTCTTCGCTTGCCGAAGTCGATGACGCCATGCTCCGTCGCCTCAGAATCCATGCAAAGGTACCTACAATAATACACAATGACAATCGCTATTAAAATCGAATTCGGAAAAACGATACGGAACCCGGTACGATCATAGGTTAGAACCTATGGCCTACGCGTGCAAAACAATCAAACCACCCTTGTTGTTGATGTACAAATATCCAACAACCAAATACAAATCCTAATATCAAAACTAAACATTTCAAAATACGGAAACATAGCCAAAAACCACACTAAAGTGCTCCCGGATTTTGACTCAGGCCAACACAAGGTGCACAAACAATACTGGGGTGCTACATAGGGTGCATATGAGCTACGGAAAAAACGTGGACACCCCTATCCACCAAGTGGCCGGACACTTCCTAAAAAAATCCGGCCTCCTCGGGTCCCCCTACTCAGATTGGGTCCATCTCGTCAAGGTGGTCTCCTATTGGTCAAATTTGGTCTCTGGTATTGTTTGCTACCCTCAAAAATCCCCCGGGTTGCTCCAGATTTCCCTGCACACCTTATATTCTCACAAAACCGATACGGACAAAATCCTAAATCCGTAATTTGGTTACTACACTCAATTCCAGCTCTAAAATCAGCTCAAAAGTCCTATTGACAGCCACTAACATCCTTAATATCCCAAACCCTTCACTAGGAGTCAAAGTTCACAAAACCAACACTAAACGACTTCTAAACATAAACAACAAGCTAGGAAATCAAACTACCATAAATGAAAAGAGATATACCTCATGGTTACTCCCAAACAAAACCCTAGAAGTCCCAATGTTGTCAAAATTCCACTTTGCTTGGTTCAATGTGATGAGCATGAAGAGGGGATCATTTTTCGTGAAAGGGGTTTAGGGTTTTGATGGAGTTTTGGAGGTGGATTTAGGGGTTGAAGGTGGAGGGAGATGAGGGTGGGGAAGATGAAGAAGGAGATGCAAAAATGGTGGGGAAAAGATATGAGACGGCCCCCCCTCTCTCAATTATTCTCACCCACTCACTTTCCAAGTCATCATTATGTCCCCTCTCTTTTTCCAACTCATCATTACACCTTTATCCTTTCTTTTCTCTTCTCACCACAATAAAATCATAACATAACACAACACAAATGAAATAACATGTAACATGTCATGGAGCACTAACCATGAAAACTGTAGAAACACGGATTTGACCTAATCGCGATTAGCAGTGCACTAATCGGGTTTTTATCAAAACTGCATATAATAAATTTTAAAAATACCAAATCCTTTTAAATATATTTTTAAATGAATAAATCATTTTAATTTCCATTTATTTCACAATTATCGGTATATATTTATACCCTTTTTCGAAAACCCCAATTTCGCAAATCGGGCAGTTTTCGGGAAATATATTATTTTAATATTAAATTCCAAAAATAACATTTTATATTTTCTGAAATGTTACAATCTTCCCCTTAAATAAATTCGGTTCCCGAATTTAAATTTAAACCCCCAAAATCGAAAATATTTCAATAAAAAGTCCAAGTCGTCGGGGCTCCAAAATCATCAATACATAAAACGCATCATAGGCAATGCATGCGCATGAACAATGAGCAGATAACTCCAAATCAAAACTCCGTCAAGCATCCTGCAATCATCGGAGTCATGGCGAAGACACGAATGTCAGATCCAATACGAAAACCAATATGATATACATCAAAACTATACATGTAAACATCTGAAGGAAATGCATGCCAAACCTTTCATGTTGCAGTGCGATGTGCGTATCGTGGCACAGTGGCGGACGTATGTTGTAAGAAAATAACTATATATATACTTATCCTTTGTTTAATATGTACGTCCTGCCATTTTTGAAAATAATTTAGATGGATTCCCTTTATAAATTGTTTCGTGTCATCTCAGACACGTAGGCAAATACTGAAACTATAGCTCCCTTTTTGGAAATCCCTTCGGTAGCTATCGATGCATGCAAAATATATCCAGGTACTGTCCTCTGACTAGTCCTGCTCAGTACGAAAACAAATAGAAAATATCATAAAAACGTACTGCTCCATAAGAAATCAATCCCAAAATGTGCATAAGAATGCCGCGTACGTCTGGTGCGCACGGAAATCAAAATCCATGAATGTGCCATACACGTGCATAGAAACAACATCTAAGTGCAACGGGTGTGCACAAACACCTGTCAGAAGCAACAATGTGCCTGACAGCAATATCAGGTGCATCTGATATGCACAAAAAATCCCGATTTAGTGTTGTGCACCAAAATCGCATCTCATATCATGAGCCCAACATGCGTGAAAATCCAAATCAGGTGCATCCATCATGCACGAATAAAATCTAAATCATGTGCATCCAACTTGCACGAAATCACGAAATCCAATATCAAGCGTCGAACATGTGCAAAAGTCCAATCCAAGTGCGTCAAATATGCGCAAGAATCCAATCAGGTGCACAAGGTGCACAATACAAATATCGAGTATCACAATCGAAATCGACGGTATACAACACATTTTAATCCAAATCCAAATCAGGTATACCGTGGTATATAATCTCACAATCATGTGCATCAGCGTGCACAAAAGCAAATCAAAATACTAAAAATGCATGAAAACTATGCCGAAAGCATAAATCAAATCATATGCATGCCCTAGGCATGAAATCACGGTCAATATCTCAAATGACATCAAAACGAAGTCAGGTGCAACTGTGGTGCACAAAATACGTATCAATGCACTGCAAGCATATGTGAACTATACTGAGTGGAAAGACCAAATCGAATGTGTACCATATGCACAAAATCAACCCAACTGTACGAAATCCATGAAATCATAACCATGTACAGCCAAGGCACAAAACGATATTAAGTGCAATAACTATGCACAAATCATAAATCAACACAACGGTGTATAAAGCATATTTCAAGTGTAATAATTATGCGCAAAATATAAATACCCAGTAGGTGTAGCCATGGTGCACGAAAATCAATATCATGAAACTCATCATCAAAACTCAAATCCAAGTGATATAAGCGTGATACTCAGAGCACAAACGTAAATCGCAAAAATGACATCGAAGTACACCTCCTACAATGCCGAAGAATAATTCGGTGCGCCTGAAACCGACAGAACAAGAACATCCACTTTCCTTCTGCTTACGGTCTAGCGTCCTCGGTCTCTGGGTCCTTATCTTATCTGTGGATTTACCAATCTCGCAATCTATCGGCTCATCGGCCCAGTCAGGTGTGCTAACAGGGAAGATTCTGTTCGGGCACTCTCTGGTCACCTCTCGGTTAATCATCACGACCACTCGTAAGGCAGCACGTCACTGGTGTCGGCCTCTGACTCTTTGAATACACGTGACACATCTGATCCTGGGTGAAAATCTCATTGCAGCAGTGTCCTGGAAGGAATCCTGCTCAAGGTTTCTTCTGATCTCGCCTATGCCGAACTGTACGGAGGATGGTACTATTACATTATCTTTTCTCATTCTCTGGACATCTGCATCCTCACCACAACATTTCCTCGCGAACTGGACGCATCCTAATGCCTCTGTATGCACATCAGATCCTCTGGCATCAACGGGGAGTAACAACAGCTCGCCAGCATCTCGCGTGAACCTCTGGTTCCACTTGTCCGTATCATCTTCCACTTTGACGTCACGTCATGCTATCTGCGCACTGCAACTGTTCTCGGCCATGGTTAATCCGAAGTCTCTCACACGGACTCGAAGTCATGAACTCGGTATCTTCATCACTCTGTAGAAGATATCTGGCCGAACACGTCCTCGGGAACTCGTCCCAACCATTGGAAGAATACTCAATACTCGTCCGTCCTCGATCAACTCACAACGCATCTGGGTGAGGTCCTCTATCCGAAGCTGGTCAGCTTACTGGTCTCTTATCACATGATATCTGGACGACGTCAAACTTTTCAATCGAGTCATCAAAGTCCTAAAATTTCCTGAAAGCTCAACACCTGATCACAGTCTAAAATATCTGGTACATACCACAGTATCTCTCGACCAGCTGTAGAAGGGAAAACCCAAGCCTCACTGATGGCACCGCTAAACTGCCACAAACCCTAAGGTTCAAAGCGGTTCCATGGTCATCATGTCGAGTTAGGGTTTCATTCTTCTAGAGGGTCCACAAAATCACTTGCATGTTCCTCCGAATACTTTAAACTTGGAAAAAATGGGTTTTCTGACATTCGTTCGAACTCTTTAGCTTCGCCTATACAACATGTGAATAACCTTCATCCGCATGCTAAACAATGCCTCAATCTTTCAGGAAAGACGATACGTCAACGGTCATCTTTGGGTCGGTCTGCTCTAAATCTGAGTAAGACTCTCCACACTGAAAATCTTCAACTCAACTGGGCCTGCGTCGGCTCATCAATATGAAGAATCACCTTCGTCTCTCAACTCGGGGTAGACTAGCTATCATCGGTCGCATTTCTGCCTGGAAGCTCCGGCAATCTCGGCTCGTAAGCTCTTGAAGCGACATCCCGTCAATCTCAGCAACATTTGGGTCATCTGTCCATACGGTAGATGACATCACAATCTCTGAGGTAGATTGTACATCATCAGTCCTCTAGCAACCGGCAGCTCTAACAGTGGCCCGATCATCTGGTGTAAAACCAAGCACTCGACTTCATAAGAGGTCACATAACACTACATCGAGACGTTCCCATATCACCAGAAAACACAATGGTCAGCCCTCATACCAGATGAGCTCGCCCTGACTGCAACATTAGCAGCAGCTCAATTTGCGCTTAAACCATGGTGACAGGAACCTCAATCGAGTAACGAAGAAAACAGATCAAAAGCAAAAAAGGAAACGACAGATCTAGAATGGACACATGATCATAAGAAGGAACAACATCAATGAGAGTATGATCATGGAAACGAATAGAATCAAGGATCTCAAATGGATGTATAATTATGGGTATGAAGAGAATCATAAGTCTCAAAAATATGTACATCCTAAGGTTTCTTAAGTGGAGTATCGTATCGTAAATATGCCACGGAACATATATACGATACGTCACTCTACTCAAGCTCCTACTCCATCAATCAGGGTCAACCTATGAAACGAAAGTTCGGGTCTAATACCCCCCGTTCAAGTCTAAGTTCCGTAAGGTCAAGCCTAGGTTCCGAAATACATACCCGCCCTAGACTCCGCATAGTCAAACATAGACTCGAACCAAGGTTAAACCTAGCGCTTTGATACCAAGTTTGTCACGACCCGAAATATTAGCTCGTGACCAGCACTTAAATCACGCAACCTCTAAAGGCGTAACGTAATTCAAGTAAGCTGAAACCTAGAAATCTAAACCTTTTTAAGAAAATAAAGGAGGTAAAGTTTTGAAATAAAGGTATAATGAAATCAAGTTTTCTTAATGCATAGAAAAGGAACATGAAAATGCAAGTGAAATTGCTAGTTTGAAAACGTGTTTCGTCTTTGAAAAATTTGGCCAGCACCTCCTTTATATATTTTGATCCAAAACCATATATACAAGATAATGATAAAGGCATCCCCAAGCGAGAGCTAGCACTTCACCAAACGGCGGATCACAATCACGCAAGACGGTATAAATAAGTATACGATGCCCAACGGCGAAGTTCACCACAAAAGATAAATAAATAAGCAAGACATCAAACCACAAGTAGCGGAAAACCCCTCGCTCTAAGTCTCGCAACCACAATCTCACTAAGTCTCATTACTTATACAAATTACTAATTTTGATTGATGGAGTTGACTAAATATGGAATATAAATACAAGAGTGGGTACGATACAAAAGCCTCCACCTACCGATGCAAAACACCCAAATGAAGTAATGTGCCAGAGATGCCGCTACGGATCCATGCGGTCAACCTGCAAGAACTGTGGCATAATGGGGGTGAGTTGCCAACTCCTGAGTAGAAAAACATCTACAAGTAGAAATCGAATAAACAACGACTCCTAGGTCAACTATATCATAAAGGTAATACTGTGATATCTAGGGTGATCGGGTCATCATATGTGCCAACAATGTAATCAATATCTATATGTGTGTGGATATAATCCAACAATATAATCAAAGACAGTATGCATATGGATCTCGTCCAACCATATAATCCATGCATGTATGCATGTAGATCTCGTCCAACCATATAATCAATGTATGTATGCACGTAAATATCATAAAAGAGTGTGCATGAAAGTATCAGGATGTAAATCAACGGTGTCCCTCGCGACACATCAAAATCATGGAACCTGGGTGTCCAACAACGACACCCGAAAACATCATGAAACTGGTTTCCAGCATCGACACGTAAATCCTCATATCTCGGGCTCCATCAGTCCGGATCGGCCCACGTGCTACGTCAGTCCGGATTAGCCCATATCATCTCTCAACTTCGGTCGGTATCCTCCGGATATCCACCGAACCCAAATACTATCACCGGTAGGTATTAGTCCCTCTACCAGGCTCACCGTCTACTGCACAGCATCCCTTTCTTGCCCCGGGATACCATACCGGGTCCACCATGTACCCGCAGTCGGCCTCATCCAGCTCCTCGACCGGGTATCACTGTCACACGTCTCAGAACCGAGAAAACACATGGTGGACGCACTGAAATATCATATCAAGAGAAACTGGGTTTTTAAACCAGTACATGCTTTCTTTTGAAATAGCCACGGTTCTCAAATCCAGAAATCTCATGAAAACAACATATCTCAATGCGTGTAATCATAAGGCATGATGTATGCGATATATAACAGAAATTTAAGCATATCCGTATATCATGCAACATGGAACAGTAATATGCACATATCGAGGGAAAACCGCTCTTTTTAAATGAATCCAGTTTTTAAAATATATCATGCGGTTCCCAAATCTCCAAAATCGAATGCAATATCGTATATGGTGCATATGTGTATATACGCAATTATGGACGTACAAATGTATGTCCGCAAGAATGGTCTACAATATGTATGTGCGCAAGTATGGTGTACAATATGTATATCATGATGCAGCAACCCTACTGTGTAGTGACATGGTAATTATCGATGATGAAGTGTGTGAGCCGGAAAATCTGTTTACGTGTAACATACGCATCATCGATAATGGTGTAAGTGTACTAGCACAGGTATAAGTAATGCAATGCGAATAACATGAATGCAACATAAGGTAAATCACATGCAAATGCTGACAGGTATACGTATCTAATATGACCGAGTCGGTGAATCTATCAGTCGCGTCTAGCCTCACAACATCTCGTATGGTATAATCCATCGTACAGCATTCTCTAGTCAAGGGTATGGATCAATCATCAAGTTAAACTCATCACGTACGGAAAATCATCGTACGACGGCATTAAACCAATAGGGATCCTATCATCCTATAGGACAAATGAGAGGTAAGGACCTGACGTCTCGTACGACAATCTCTCATGATTCACAGCATATATAAATATATCTATATACCTATGTCTCAGGTCACATCCACAACAATCTCATATCAAGGGACCGGCAATGTATCAATCATCTCAATCGACTCGCATCCGTATACCATCATATCATCAAATCATCATATCACGTCATATATTCTTTTCATCACATTTATATCCCACATGAAGTCAATTTTATAAATACATTCTACCTTTACTATAAGCATATGTATCTAATCTAACACACACCCGAACAATACAATCAGTTTTCAAAGGGGCGAATCGTAGTTTTGAAAGTAGGGGCTACGGTGTTTTACAAGAAAAAGATATCATTTGAATATCCGTAACGTCCCTTTTTGTTTAAAAAAATGCATACGATTCTTCATTTTAAAATAGGTATGGTTCGGATGACACACCTACGTCGGCTATCTAGTCCTATGGTAGCCAATACGGCAACATCGTCAAACGTCATCCTCAAATCCCATCATCACATATTAGCCGTATCATACACTTCTAACTATCCTTTAGTTTCTAATATAGTTTCTATAGCTATCTATTAATTCTAACCCTAGTTCGCTACTCTAGGTTTTCTTAACCATATGCTACAAATCGGTTTCCACCAAAACTTTGCGAGGGTGCTATACGCCATCCACTCGACTTCCCACGTAGATATAGATCTACTCATATTGGTCTTCACTTGCCAAAGTCGATGACGCCATTCTCCGTTGCCTTGGAATCCACGCAAAGGTATCTACAATAATACACAATCGTAATCGCTATTAAAATCGAATTCGGAAAACCGATATGGCACCCGGCATGATCATAGGTTAGAACTTATGGCCTACACGTGCAAAACAATCAAACAAACCTTGTTGTTGATGTACAAATATCCAACAACCAAATACAAATCCAAATATCAAAACTAAATATTTCAAAATATGGAAACATAGCCAAAAACCACACTAAAGTGCTCCCAGATTTTGACTCAGGCCAACACAAGGTGCACAAACAATACTTGGGTGCTATATAGGGTGCATATGAGCTACGGAAATAACCTGGACACCCCTACCCACAAGGTGGCCGGCCACTTCCTAAAAAAATCCGGCCTCCTCGGTTCCCCCTGCTCAGATTGGGTCTGTCTCGTTAAGGTGGTCTCCTATTGGTCAAATTTGGTCTCTGGTATTGTTTGCTACCCTCAAAAATCCCCCGGGTTGCTCCAGATTGCCCTGCACACCCTATATTCTCACAAAACCGACACGGAAAAATTCTAAATCCGTAATTTGGTTACTACACTCAATTCCAGCTCTAGAATCACCTCAAAAGTCCTATTGACAGCCACTAAAATCCTCAATATCCCAAACCCTTCACTAGGATTCAAAGTTCACAAAACCAACACAAAACGACTTCTAAACTTAAACAACAAGCTAGGAAATCAAACTACCCTAAATGAAAAGAGATATACCTCATGGTTACTCCCAAAAAAAATCCTAGAAGTCCCAATGTTGTCAAAATTCCACTTTGCTTGGTTCAATGTGATGAGCATGAAGAGGGGATCATTTTTAGTGAAAGGGGTTTAGGGTTTTGATGGAGTTTTGGAGGTGGATTTAGGGGTTGAAGGTGGAGGGAGATGAGGGTGGGGAAGATGAAGAAGGAGATGCAAAAATGGTGGGGAAAAGATATGAGACGGCCCCCCCTCTCTCAATTATTCTCACCCACTCACTTTCCAAGTCATCATTATGTCCCCTCTCTTTTTCCAACTCATCATTACACCTTTATCCTTTCTTTTCTCTTCTCACCACAATAAAATCATAACACAACACAACACAAATGAAATAACATGTAACATGTCATGGAGCACTAACCATGAAAACTGTAGAAACACGGATTTGACCTAATCGCGATTAGCAGTGCACTAATCGGGTTTTTATCAAAACTGCATATAATAAATTTTAAAAATACCAAATCCTTTTAGATATATTTTTAAATGAATAAATCATTTTAATTTCCATTTATTTCACAATTATCGGTATATATTTATACCCTTTTTCGAAAACCCCAATTTCGCAAATCGGGTAGTTTTCGGGAAATATATTATTTTAATATTAAATTCCAAAAATAATATTTTATATTTTCTGAATTGTTACACTTTTACTGGGATGAACCCTATCTGTTTAAGTATTGTCCTGACCAGATCATTCGCAGATATGTCCCTAATGATGAATTCAAGAGTGTTCTATCTTTTTGTCATGATCAGGCATGTAGGGATCATTTTAGTCCTCGAAAGACGGCGGAAAAGGTTTTGCAATGCGGTTTTTATTGGCCAACTTTATTCAAAGATGCATTTGATCATTGCAAGACCTGTACAAAGTGTCAACATACGGGTAGGATATACCGGAGAAATGAGATGCCCCTTCAACCCATCTTAATGGTTGAAATTTTCGACGTTTGGGGTATTGATTTTATGGGTTCTTTTCCCTACTCCTTTGGGAATTTGTACATATTGCTTGCGGTTGATTACATCTCGAAATGGGTGGAAGTTGTTCCTTGTCGCACTAATGACAAAAAGGTTTTCATTAAGTTCTTAAAAGAAAACATCTTTTCGCAATTTGGACACCCACGCGCTATCATTAGCGATAACGAGACGCATTTCTGTAATCGGTCTTTCGAGACTTTGATGCAAAAATATGAAATCAACCACAAACTTACCACTCCCTATTATCCCCAGACGAGCGGGCAAGCTGAGGTTTCAAACAGATAAATCAAACAAATTTTGGAGAAAACGGTTTCTAAAAATCGAAAAGATTGGTCAACCAAATTGACGGATGCTCTTTGGGCATTTCGTACCGCATATAAAACCGATCTAGGTATGTCTCCTTACAGACTAGTGTTTGGTAAGGCTTGCCACCTTCCGGCCGAGATTGAACACAAAGCAATGTGGGCCATTAGAGAACTAAACTTTGACTAAAATTAAGCCTGCAACTTTCGGAAGCTGCAATTAAATGAGCTAAGCGAACTCCGCGATGAAGCTTACGATAATGCTGTAATTGTAAAGAATCGGACTAAGGTATTTCACGATAAAAACATTTTGAGAAAAACTTTTACATCTGGTCAACAAGTCCTTCTTTATGATTCACGACTCCATCTTCATGCGGGTAAGCTACGATCTCGGTGGAAAGGACTTTTTGTTGTGCGATATGTATACCTGCACGGGGCAGTTGAGGTTGAAAATGTTGAAAACGGTATAATTTTCAAAGTAAATAGATATAGACTAAAACCGTATTTTTCCACTGACCCTACGGAGGAGCTCCTGTTTTTACAGGAGCCACTTTATCTTGATTAAAATTCCTCCGTCTCACCTCCATGTCTTGTAAATACTGTATCATCTTTAGAATGGAGGTGAGTGAAAAGAATAAGTTTGGGGGAGATTTTCATATATTATTGCCCCCGTTAATAAATTTCCGCCCAAGTCTACAGGTTTTTGAAGATTTAACAGATGGCAACAGTGGAGACACTGTTGTAAACAGGTTTGGGGGAGGTTTGTGCTTATTTGCGCATCACTTTGCATCATACATTGCATAAGCACAAAACATATAATAAAAAAAAAGATTTTTTTTTTTACATAAATAAGATAATAAAAGATTAGATGGTGAAAAATTACATCCAAATGATTGGAAAAATTAAAGAAAACCAAGAAAGTTAGAAGTTTTCTTAAACGAACTAGTAATAAGTAGTTATGAGCCGTTGTCCCAAGGGTTAGTAAGATGAAAGAAGTCACTAATCTGAGGATAAAACAAGTCTGAAAAATAGTTCCTATTCTGGAAGCCAAACATTTGAATATTGATACCCTACTATACGCACTTACACACATCTTGAAACTCGGGATAGTAGAGGATACCTTGAAATGCTCTTGTCTAAAAGCCAAAGTATGAATGAAATTATAAATGAATAAAAGATAAAATGGTATAGAAAAATGAACACTGGTTTTGTAATCACCAAGGCAGCATAAAAAAAATATAGCGAGGGTGCTTCATCACCTAGTGCCTTAGACCAACTGGTTTGGGAGTCACTGCTAAGCCTTAGGTGTTGCAAGACGAGAAAAATGCTACTTACGCCTAATCAGCGAGCACATGAGTAATCGGTCGGTTAGTATCTCAAGAAGTATTAACGGTTGCATGAAAAATGTGTGAGCAAATCCATCTAAATATTCATCGATTAAAAAGTACTGAGGTAGATGGACAAGAGTATGATAGCTTGAATTGAATTCTGCGAGTGTAGGGATGTATTTTACACACACGTAGTGGTATATGATCGATGTTTGGAAGAAAGGTAGGAATGAAGAATAAAGACGATGTTTTATTAAGGGATGATGTGATTTCTATCATCTTTTCATGACTATTAAGATAGGGCTCATGACAACCGAAAAGCAAGTATAGTTGAAAACTCTAATTTTCAAAGTCTTTCTTTTACAATTCTTATCTTTACATGTAACTTTCATAGTCTTCCTTTCATTATAGGATTTTGTGGGTGCAATCCGATGAAAACCCTCAGGAGACAACACTCCTCCTACTAGGGACACCTAAAGGTTGAAAGGCTTGTTCCACGTGCTCAGTCCAATCGTGTTGCCTACGAAAGTGTGCTAGTTAGTTTTTCTTTTTCTTATATTTTCTCGTTCTCTTAAATAAAAGATATTTGCTCGAGACGACCAAAATTAAGTTTGGGGGAATTTGATCAGTCGAAAATATTGCATTTTTAACGCATCAATTTCCCTACTCTTTCTAATCATCTAAAGGTGTTTGGTATAAATATAGCACATATTAGCAATTTGTCTGCAAGATATCAAATAACATGTGTTATACATTATAACCGGCATTATGAGGGAAATTGTGTGTTTATTACTACACGCGTGATCTTTGTATATTTAAACACCTGTCTCAAGATTTTGTGCAGGAATTCTTCTGGTCAAAGAACTGGAACTGCTAAAAAGCACCGATAAATACAGCAAGTACAAAACTTGAGATCTGGCAGTAAATTAGAAAGAACTATAAGATTCCAGACATTAGGGAACAACCTTAAAGCCAACACCAGAATACCCTGAAGATTTGATGCACTGACTCCATCAAACAGCCACGGATCCGCGGCAGAGTCAAGCCGATCCGCCGCGGATCCGCGGCCGATTCAACTCGTTGGCGGTTGGAACTTTTCCCGAGGCTTCTCTCTTAACGTCCAAACTTCTTCAAGACGCTTCAAAGTCCCAAGAAATCTCCAGAAACTTCTCTCCAGCAGCCAAGCTTCTAGTGTAAGCTTGGTACCTACCTAGCTTCCTATGCAAGCCTCATAACAACCAATCTTCTAAGAGACGATAGAGGAAAACTATAAAAGGGGACCTATGGCTTCGGTCGAGTTGTTCATTAGTTCATTAATTGAGTTGTTGAAAATTGAGCCAAATTTGCATAAGTTGAGTGACACAACTTGTGATCCAAAACCTTAACCCAAATCCAATTCCAAAGCCAAATCAAGATCCATCGAGAAGCGACTCAAGAAAGCAAATGAAGATCCTTTGAAGCAACGCCGATCATCATCCGAGCAAGAGATCCACGACGATCCGCGACTCAAGAAGATCGATGCAAAGCTAATTTCGGCGGATCTAGTTACCTGCTCAAATCTTGTAATCTTTGAGTGAATTGTACCTAATCGTCGATTAATAAAGGTGAAAAATTATAAATCTTGCATTTCTTTACATTCTTGCATTATGAAAAGTTATCGATTCTTGATTCTTTCCTTTTTTTTCATGATGTGTGAGTGAAATCTCAGCTTGTAGTGGAATCGAGAGAATAGGTAGATGATGATGATGATGAAATTCTTGAACGATTCTTATGTCTTATGAGTTTTGTAAACTTTAGGAAATTGAATCATCAAAGACCTAACTTGAGCGAGATCGCTTTCTTAAATTTTTTCGCTCTAAATTAGAGATAACGATCGGTGATTTAATTTGCTAGAGGCTAGAATTTGAATGATAATCAATGAAAGGACAAGGGATGGTGAAGGAGAAACCCTAGTTTCTTCAATAGATCCCTAAATCTCGTTTATCGTCATCGATCTATCAACAAATCCTCAATAGATAAGAATTCGTAATCATTAGTATTCATCATCACTATTAATTTGATCGATTCCTACAAGCTACTTTACAATTCTTGAGAATTCAATTGGTTTGGACATTTTCTTGATCTTTATTAATTCTTGATTCTAGATCTAATTTCTTTATGTTTCTTGAAACTAAACCTCACAAATCTTGAATCATTTTCTTTTATCTTTTCTTTTCAACTCAACTAAAACAAATTCGAACAAACTCACACAATCTCAGTGGACGATCCGTATTCTCTAACGAAACTTCAATAGACACCGTTAATTGATTGCGGTATAAATTTCTTTGGTTGTGATTAAAACTTTTCCAAATACACACGAAGATGATCAATCATAGTGAACTAATCAATTTTTTTTATTTAAACTGCATATAATTAATTATAAAAATGCCAAATCCAATAAATATATTTTTAAATGGATAAATCATTTTAATCCCCAATTATTTCGCAATTATTGGTATATATTTGTACCATTTTTCGAAAACCCTAATTTCGCAAATCGGGTATTTTTCGTGAAATATATTATTTTAATATTAAATTCCAAAAATAATATTTTATATTTTCTGAAATGTTACAATATTTATCAAGGAATACCACTATACAAAGCAAGAACTAGAGAAGCCATTAAAAACAAAACCGAGTGGGTTGTAGCCTTTGCTAGTTTTGCTAAAGAGGTCACTCCCGGTGAAGGGATCTCGGCTCTTTCTTCATCGAATGAGGTGCTGGATATTCATCAAGGAATACCGCTGTGCTGTTGGAGATAGTGCCCTCAGAGTCAATTATTGGATCACAGGCAAGTGATTGCAATGATTGAGGGAGGACCTATCCGGGTAGGACAGTCTTACTCAAGATGATAGTATACTATCTGGTTTATCTTTATCATCGTGTACTGCTTTAGGTGACCTGACATGTCGCTATTACACGTTGATAGAGCCCCTAGGATTCTTGCTTGACCACCAGCAGTATGAGGGCGATCATATAAGTGGGAGCTGGGGTCTATAAGCACATCCTTAAAAGGTCCCTAGTCGTGGGAGTTTCGAGACAGGGCATCGATTCTCCAGAGTAGACTAGTGTATACAGTCGAGACCCCGACGAGGGGCGGTGGCCGGTCTCACAAGCCACTGGTGTCAGTTGGTTCACCTAAGATGTATACAGGTGCTCATTGGGTTATGAGTACACCGGACAAGACTCGCCGGGAACATGCTAGTTGGTCTTATACCTGACGTCAGATAGCAGTTCCCTGGTGACATGTGTACAGGTTAGTTCATCGACCTGGGGATCGTCATTTGTCTCGTGTGAGTTCCCACTGTACTTTGATTACTACCCTACCACGCTCAAAGGAGACGTGCAAACAGGTTTTAGTTGGGTACAGTCCCGAGCCACATGGAGGCAGTGAGCGGATTTTCAGGGGTTCGTCTCTCCCGGTATTGGGGGTGAGGTCGCGCTGTGTCTAGGAGAGCCATTACACGAAGCCCTCAGCCGAGGCAAGAGATTTACCGGTAGGTATTCCAGTAGTATCTCAGGGTGTTCTAGGCTACACTCCGACACGACTTGTACCGCTTTTGGGGGTCTGACTTTTACCAACCCCCTAGGCCCGACATGCGATGCTCATAGACGAATGGACCGGACTGTACGGATATTGTCACTGACCGGCTCAGTAGGGTGTCAGGATGAGTTCGCTCATCGACGTCCCTTTTGGTCATTACCTGGTATCCCGTTACGTATTGGCTTATACCTCTGACGTGCTAGTGGTTAAATCCACAACCAAGGTGTTGACGAGTCTTTAGAGTCCCCCACATTCAGTTGCTCAAGTTTTCGGGCAAAACGCTGTAGAGGCCGTATGGAGATATGGCAGGGTTTGATCAGATACGTGCGGTATTGCACGGATCAGGATCGAACGGATATTACTAGCCGGCTTTGGTTTAAGCCGGATTCTAGTATAGTACAGTGGAGATTTTGTCTCATTGCATTTGTATTTCGGTCGGAATACAGATGCGGGTGTGTATGCACAGTATCAGGGTTTTCCTGTAATTTATTACGGGACCAGTTTTCTGGAGTTGCCAGTTTGCTTTCCGTTTCGGCCATTTTCATTTGTATCGTTCATTGGCCGAAAATTGGTGGAGGAGGGCTTATTTGCATTTGTGCAAATAAATATTTGTGGAGGGTGTTCTTTGCATTTTGTTGCATCATAATGGTTTTCATGATGGGTGCACCATCCCTTGACTTGATTGATCCATCATGGCTTAACTTTGTGAGCAATCATGGTTGTTGATGATGGTAGTATGAGTGTTGGGTTTTCTTTGTGATCATTTCTTCATATGATAGCCTTTTCTCTCTCTTTAGGATTATTGGTTGGCTCACTCATTCCTTTGATTCATACACTCCCTCATTCATTCTCTCCACTACCACCAAAATTGTCATGGCCGGCCATTCCCTCATGGGGGCTGTCCAAACATTTTGGTAGGGGGATTTTGGTTCATTTCATGTTGGAAAAATCCCACAACACCATCTCCAAAAGCTTATATCATTTCCTCCACCATAAGGCAACTCCATGAACCCCAAAATGAGACATGGTTCTACACATATTCTACTGCAAACCTTGGTCACGTCGACTCACCAACTTCGTGCCTGAGATGCCTCGGTATAGAGGTGGGAGCCCGTAAAAGAAGCAGGCGACGTGGTGCCCTTCCGGCGAGGAGGTGGAGACAGGACATTCCGCGGGAGATCGGGACGATGGCGAGAAGACCGGAGGACACGGATCGCTAGGTATATCTCTCTTCCCTATCTAGTAGTTAGCTAGGACTAGTTAATGGTACGATCCGTGTTTAAGTGCGCGGTGGTGCCGGTTCAAGAAAATTAAAGTTAACCATCGCTTCCGCATTTGGCCTCGGGATGGTGGCCGAGGCGCCGCCGTGCACTTACAGTGGTATCAGAGCCTCTCCATTAACATAGTCTATCTTGGTCTAATGTGTTTACTTTTCCGATCGAACAAAAAATCCCAAAACCACATTTTTCACCGCATCAGTTTTCTGTCGAATTTTTTCTGGCTCGAAAATTTTTTCAGGTAGTCTCAGAATACTGTTAAGGGAATTATAAGCCTACTGTAAAAATTTGGTCCCGAGATCTCATTATTCGACCGCGGAACCGCGGCCAAACCCATGCTTGGGCCGTGGTTCCGCCGCTCTTTTGAGTGATCAGTGCACCAATTTTTTACAGAGGCCTCCTGACTTGGAAATAGGGGTTTTGGAATATTATTTTTGGGCCCAGAATTTCTTGATGTGCTACAGTAGTACTTGGGGCCCACTTGTTAAAATTTGATCGATCAGATATTTTAAACACATTAGTTCACAGTATTTACATTATATCTGCGACCGTGAATGTCACTTGATCGGTAAATCCTGTCTAACTGCTATAGCCCGGTTAGACGGATTTGCGAACCTGACTTTCACGTTGATGTTCTGTGTATTGCTGTGATGTTGCGGATTGGTCGTGGTGGATAGCCTGGTTGCAGTGGTAGTACAGTTTTGTTGTATTATGTACATTTGATATTGCGGGGCGAGCGTCCGACATGTGGACTGCCGTCACTGCCTGTTTGTATTATTATTTTGGGACACGACCAGGTTGCGGTCGATGTACCCGTTGTATGTATATTTTACTTTCTGTACTAGGATTACCCCAAGGTGGGGTGCACGGATAGCCGGGTTCTAAAGGGCAACGGGCCCACATCTCATGGCATTGAGACGAAGGGGGCTTCACTCTAGAATTGGCGGGCTATTCGCCGCACTCGTTGGGGGTACAGGTTGACCCAGGAGGGGTGCCCAAGTTACCGGATTCAATGAAGTGCTGGGTGGTCCATTCAAGTTGCTGAAGGGGGCTGCCTCGCTTCAGGTTTTGGCGGGTAACTTGCCGCGCCTGTAGGGGTCTAGGATTTCATTGCACAGGCTATCCACACGACCAGGGGAACGTCGGGTTTCAGTAGTGGCTCTGTGAAACCCGGGGATCCCAGATATCTGTATTGTTCTGTAATGCTGTACATTGCTGTCATGTTGCATTTTTATCACGCCTTGAGCGAATATAATATATTGGTATATGTATTAGTAGATGTTGTATATGTTTTGCATCTGCGCTAGTCCAGTCCCCGCTCTGTCGTTAGTTAGCTAACCTAACGGGTAATGACGGGACCCAGTGGCGAATGCGGATGGCATATACGTACATCAGTATATTTTCGTTCTTTGTGGTGTGATCAATTGATGGGACTGCGTTGATTCGGATCAATGCAAGTTAAAAAAAAAACAAACCTAATCTGATGTTGTTGGAACACTTTTCAAAAAGCTGTTATTGCAAGGACGTTCTCATTTATTTTGCATCGTGGTATTCAGTTGGAATATCCTGCTCCTCAGTCGACGAGGCAAGGGCCGAGATCCCTTCACCGGGAGTGACCCCTTGGACAGAAGTTTGCGTCAGGAAATTAACTTCACTAAAGCCGATTACTTTTGCTTTGCACCGTGGTATTCAGTTGGAATATCCTGCACCTCATTCTACGGGGAAAGAGCCGAGATCCCTTCACCGGGAGTGACCTCTTTAGCAATGGTTTTCATCACTATATTTTTTAAAAGCTATCCGTTCCTTCAACGATATCAAGTTCATTACGTTAAAGGTTTTCGCCAGAAACCATTCGTAGCCGTCCATCGTTTCATATGGGTGGTCAATAGTATTCAAGCTGTGTATGTTGGCCAAAGTCAAGGCACAGTGATTGGTAGCTATTGGGGTATTCATATGCAGCATAGATAGATGCGTTGGTTTCGGGCAGTCGTACTACTATTTTGGCCAAAGTCAAGGGTATGTACGGGTGGGCTCAAATTAACCTGGAGAACGACGGGTAGAACTTGACATGTGATTTATGATATGTTGGCCAAAGTCAAGGTCATAAGAGCTTGGGGAAAAAATCACATCGGGAGTTTCTAAAGAAACTGAAACTTGCCAGATATGCGCATACCTTCTGGAGTGTGACACCGTGAGCGGATTCCGTCACGTTATCATGCGATGATATTTGGATCCCGATTCCCATTGATGAGTAGGTTTACTCCTCGGGTGATCCAGACTAATTCTTCTTTCAGGTTTGGAGGAGAATTTGACGGTACAGTGGGAGGTTTCCAGATTAGATAAAATGGTAACCATTCTGATCTAGGTTAGAGTGCACGCTGAGTGTTTCTTTTCTCTCTCTCTTATGGCAGCGACCATTGACCCGACCCTAAGACCATGACTCAGAGACCAAAATTAACCGAACCTTCTTGAACACTGGCTTTTGGATTGTCAGAGTTGCAAACCTCATTGCCACTCCTACTTTTACCCTTTTCTCCAGGACACCCCGTATTACTACGAACGTCCACTTCCATTGGAAAAAACCATCGTATGGTTAGATACGAACTCGAAAGAATTTATTCGAGGATGGTTTCAGGTTCTGGAGGAAACGGATAGGACTATTTAGTTGTCTTTTCCTTTTACCTTCTCTCAGGTTGCGAGTACTCCTTGGTTTAGGAGATAGCACACATATTACGCAAATTGGATAGTCTTCTTCCAAACCATAGGCAGGTGCCGACCGGTAGGGAGTGAAGAAAACCAATTAGCCTAACGATGGTGTGCAGAAGGTAATAAGTTAAGACAAAGCAAGGGATTAGTAAGAGGGAAAAGTAAATTGCGACTGATATTCACGACCAAACCAGGTATTTCATTACCACTCCCACTTCACCTTTGTATTTCTCCAGGACACTCCGTATCACTACGAAGATCCACAGTTTATTGGATACTCCATCGTATGGTTATATACGAACTCGAAAGGAACTTGTTCCAGTTCGGGGATGGATTCTGGTTCAGGAGAAATAGGAATAAGGTTTATTCGGTTGTCTTTTATCGTCACCTTCTCTCGCTTTGCAAGTGTTCCTAGGATTAGGATAGTATACCCATTATGCTTATTAGATAGTCTTCTTCTAAACCATAGGCTGGTGCCGAACGGTAGGGAAGGAAGAAAACCATTTGGCCTAAAGGGGTGTGCAGAAGGTAATGACTAAAGACATAAAAAGGGATTTGGAGAGGTGGCAAAGAATTACACGGTTATAGTTGTGAATCAGGATTATGGAAGAGGCATTACTAGGAATACCAGGATACCCCATTAAAACATTTCAATGTTTCAGTTTCACTGTGTAATGTTAAAAGAAAACCGATTTCCCGATTAGATACTTACTCTAGGGTATGTATTTACCAGGTATGATTCTCACATCTGTATGGTTTTACAGATGATGAGTGGGAGTAAATTATTGGGAATTGGGTGATCATCCTCATTATATCGGAATTCGTTGTAATCGGTGATATTTGAGGAAATCACCTGGTCTGTTTGCCGGTCGGCAAATATTTGGTTTTGAATATCCGCTGTTATGCACCAATTTCAAATTGATATATCTGTATGTCTATTTTTATAGAGAGAGACATACCTTTTTGAAATTATGTCGATGACATTTACCTATATCAGTGGATGGTTAGGTAAGGAGCATTAAATAGCGGTGTAATTCTTCATAACCACAGTACAGTTTTCAACCTACAACACACAGGGAGTGAGTTATTAGACTCAGGGGACTTATATAGAGTATTGTATGTTGTCCAGAGTCCATCAAGACAGAGGGGTTGGTCCTCGTACTATATTCGGTTTATGTAATACCCCAGGTATTATCTGGTATACCCATATATACCAGATAAGCATGGGGACCCACTGTAGAACATGGGAAATCTTCGGAATACATTCCGAAAGAGGTCAGACCTGTACTATAAATGGAATGATACCCCTCTTCAATACAGAGGCGCCTTTTAAGTGAACTGGCACTACAAGAGTTTGAGAACTCCGTAGTTAAGCGTGCTCGGGCCAGGGAAGTCCTGGGATGGGTGACCTCCTGGGAAGTGGCCCCTGGTCGGGTCCGGTTCGCTCCGAAGGACAAAACCGTGCGGCTTCGGCCAGAGCGGACAATACTCTCTGTATTGGGGGCGGGTCGTGACAGAATGGTATCAGAGCTGGTTCCTCAATAGTAGGTTTGTGGTTCGAGGACGAACCATTGTTCTAAGTGGGGGAGAATGTAATACCCCAGGTATTATCTGGTATACCCATATATACCAGATAAGCATGGGGACCCACTGTAGAACATGGGAAATCTTCGGAATACATTCCGAAAGAGGTCAGACCTGTACTATAAATGGAATGATACCCCTCTTCAATACAGAGGCGCCTTTTAAGTGAACTGGCACTACAAGAGTTTGAGAACTCCGTAGTTAAGCGTGCTCGGGCCAGGGAAGTCCTGGGATGGGTGACCTCCTGGGAAGTGGCCCCTGGTCGGGTACGGTTCGCTCCGAAGGACAAAACCGTGCGGCTTCGGCCAGAGCGGACAATACTCTCTGTATTGGGGGCGGGTCGTGACAGTTTACTTATGACTTCTCTAGTTTTTAGACAGGTGTTTCGTGGAAATACAGGGTCCGAATTTTGAGAAGTTATAGGTATTTGAATAAAGTAGAGAACCAGGTGTTGCAAGTATCGGGATTCTTGAAGGTGATCGAAGATGTAGATACTTGAGTATGGTATTCAGTTGATAGTAGTGATTAAGGGAACTTGTTTCTCTTTCAGGTTACTCATAATTGGAAGCATTCCTAAGTTGAGTAACACTGATCGGCCTCTTTCCATTTAGTTGACATGCACTGGAGACAGTTGCATGATTTGAATCTGGTTCAATTAAATCAGTGCCTCTGGTTCTATATTGGATATAGAACAGTTCATATCTTAACGATGTTAAGGTACGGGGAGTTGTCCGGCTTTTGATTAAAACCAGACTCTGGATAACTCAAGGCACGTTTCTGTAATAGTTGTTTGTGGGTTGACCCAGGCTATGATGAGGGTTGACTTTCTACCATCTGGCAGATCAATAGAAATATTGTTCTAAACTCGCCACAGTTTTATTAAAAATGGATTTTTTCAGAAAACCGTAGTGGGAGTATGGTAGAACTGGAAGTGATTCCAGAACTACAAACGATTACTGAAGATTTCATAGGAACCTTAAGATTCAATCTGGTTTGACATTCTATTAGCCACTCCGTAGGTAAAGTGGGTAACCTCAGGCACTCGAGGGGTGCTCCGGTAGCTTCAAGGACGGTGACAGGGAGGTTCTTGTTTACCCACACGTACCATTGCTGTTGTTCCAGGCTGTGAGACCCGGCAGGAGGATGAGTATAGTGTCGTTCTAAACTAGTTTTAGAAGTGTACGTGTATATGACTCTGCCAGAGGGTTTTCGTAGTCAGTGGGAGCAGCGAAAGCATTGGTGGACAGGTGGCTTATGTCTATTTATAGACTAAAGCAGATATAGCGGAGATAGATCATCAGTTTCTGATGTGACAGTCATAGGTTTGACTTCATCAGAATAGGGGATGGATCTGTTGAGAAGGTAGTAGGGTGTGATGTCATGGTATTTGGATGACATACACAGAGTAGGAAGTGATATTCCTATGCTACGATCGGTTATACTTTGGTCGTCACACAGTGGTTTCTCCACATAGGACTTGGACATTATATCAGACATACTGGTTACTAGATCTATGGTTTTAGATCTAGATTCGGGTGGTTTCCCAATTAAGGGTACTTAGACAGCATTCTAAGAGTATTTAGAATGGACGACTCTTGGCACGGTAGTATACCTGTAGGTGATGGAGTCACCCTCTCTAAAGGTGTCTTACAGACTAAAGGGGAGAGGATGTGCATGATTGGCAGATCACATGCTTAGGCAATTGAGTCAATCATGAGATGTCAAGTACCACACCAGATGTTGTTCTTGCACTAGATACAATAAGTCGAAATTGATCCAATCCTGGAGAAACAGTCGGAAGCAGTTTTAGAACATAAGTGGATGTTCTAGGGATATTATAACGACAACCTCATTCGGGAGACAGTTATTATTCCAGGCTTCCAAGGTGACCTGGACGACAAGGTGGTTGTCAGAGTTATAGTTTTTCCTTTTGACGAGGGGCAGTATTTTGGACAGGCGGTCCAAGGCAATACTGAGGGAGGCATGGCGCAGGATACTGATTAAGTTCAGTTGACGATACAGTCTAAGAAGTTTGGATTTGGAGTTCATTTATGAGCTAGGTCCCATCAGACATCCAGACACATTCTAAGACAGGTATTGCTCATTTCGGGAGATGGGTTTCTCCGCGAACTTGAGATATAGAGAGACATAGAAAGAAACATCAAAGCGGATCCACTCACTAAGGCTATTCCTCGAACGCAATAGTTTCGCAAACGGGATTTGTGAGACTGACTAGTAGAGGAGTTGGGTGTTCGGTATCACACGGGCTGTGAGTATGCGACATTGCAATAATTAGCCTTGAGTGCAAGTGGGAGATTGTTGGAGATAGTGCCCTCAGAGTCAATTATTGGATCACAGGCACGTGATTGCAATGATTGAGGGAGGACCTATCCCGGTAGGACAGTCTTACTCAAGATGATAGTATACTATCTGGTTTATCTTTATCATCGTGTACTGCTTTAGGTGACCTGACATGTCGCTATTACACGTTGATAGAGCCCCTAGGATTCTTTCTTGACCACCAGCAGTATGAGGGCGATCATATAAGTGGGAGCTGGGGTCTATAAGCACATCCTTAAAAGGTCCCTAGTCGTGAGAGTTTCGAGACAGGGCATCGATTCTCCAGAGTAGACTAGTGTATACAGTCGATACCCCGACGAGGGGCGGTGGTCGGTCTCATAAGCCACTGGTGTCAGTTGGTTCACCTAAGATGTATACAGGTGCTCATTGGGTTATGAGTACACCGGACAGGACTCGCCGGGAATATGCTAGTTGGTCTTATACCTGACGTCAGATAGCAGTTCCCTGGTGACATATGTATAGGTTAGTTCATCGACCTGGGGATCGTCATTTGTCTCGTGTGAGTTCCCACTGTACTTTGATTACTACCCTACCATGCTCAAAGGAACATGCAAACAGGTTTTAGTTGGGTACAGTCCCGAGCCACGTGGAGGCAGTGAGCGGATCTTCAGGGGTTCGTCTCTCCCGGTATTGGGGGTGAGGTCGCGCTGTGTCTAGGAGAGCCATTACACGAAGCCCTCGGCCGAGCCAAGAGATTTACTGGTAGGTATTCCAGTAGTATCTCAGGGTGTTCTGGGCTACACTCCGACACGACTTGTACCGCTTTTGGGGGTCTGACTTTTACCAACCTAGGCCCGCCATGCGATGCTCATAGACGAACGGACCGGACTGTACGGATATTATCACTGACTGGCTCAGTAGGGTGTCAGGATGAGTTCGCTCATCGACGCCCCTTTTGTTCATTACCTGGTAGCCCGTTACGTATTGGCTTATACCTCTGACGTGCTAGCGGTTAAATCCACAACCAAGGTGTTGACGAGTCTTTAGAGTCCCCCACATTCAGTTGCTCAAGTTTTCGGGCAAAACGCTGTAGAGGCCGTATGGAGATATGGCAGGGTTCGATCAGATACGTGCGGTATTGCACGGATCAGGATCGAACGGATATTACTAGCCCTCGGCCGAGGCAGGAGATTTACTGGTAGGTATTCCAGTAGTATCTCAGGGTGTTCTGGGCTACACTCCGACACGACTTGTACCGCTTTAGGGGGTCTGACTTTTACCAACCCCCTAGGCCCGACATGCGATGCTCATAGACGAACGGACCGGACTGTACGGATATTGTCACTGACAGGCTCAGTAGGGTGTCAGGATGAGTTCGCTCATCGACGTCCCTTTTGGTCAATAGCTGGTGGCCCGTCACGTATTGGCTAATACCTCTGACGTGCTAGTGGTTAAATCCACAGCCATAGTATTGACGAGTCTTTAGAGTCCACCACACAGACAATTACTCAAGTTTCGGGCGAAACGCTGTAGAGGCCGTATGGAGATATGGCAGGGTCCGATCAGATACGTGCGGTATTGCACGGATCAGGATCGAACGGTTTGTACTAGTGGCCGTATGGTTATATGGCAGGGTTCGATCAGATACGTGCGGTATTGCACGGATCAGGATCGAACGGATATTACTAGCCGGCTTTGGTTTAAGCCGGATCCTAGTTTAGTACTGTGTAGATTTTGTCTCATTGCATTTGTATCCGGTCGGAATACAGATGCGGGTGTGTATGCACAGTATCGGGGTTTTTTCTGTAATTTATTACGCGACCAGTTTTCTGGAGTTGCCAGTTTGCATTCCGTTTCCGGCCGGTTTTCCTTTGTTCTTTCCCGGCCGGACTTTTCCGATGGAGGGGGTTATTTGCAAGTTTGTAAATAACTTTTTGAGAAGGGGTTTCTTGTATATTGGTGGCATCATGATAGTTATTAATCATGAGATGCTTTCTTAGTCTTTTCCTTTGCTTTATTGTGATTGGATGAGATTAGAAATGAGATGAGAGTTGATGTGAGACTTGCTTTATGTTGTGGTCACCACCTTGTTCTCCTACACTCACCTCCCTTCATGATTTGTTTTTGCCCTCCACCATTTCCACAAAAAGAGAAGGGCCGGCCACTCTTTTGGAAGAGGAAAAATGAGAGGGTTCATTTTGTATGAGGCATTCATTCACATCTCTTTTTCCATGCTTGCTAAATTCTCAAAAACCCTCTCCAAAGTTCATGATTCTCTTCTCCCTCCATGGCAACTTCACCACCCCAAAAGAGACTATGATTCTACACTACATTCTACAGCAAATCTTGGGCACGTCGACTTGCCAGCTTCGTGCCCGATTTGCCTCGGTATTGAGGTGGGAGCCCGTAAAAGATGCAGACGATGTGGTGCCCTTCCTGCAAGGATGTGACGACCGGAGGTTCCGCGGGAGATCGGGACAACGACGAGAAGACCGGAGGACTCGGATCACTCGGTATATCTCTCACCCCCTCTCTTGTTAGCTAGTATCGGTTAATGGTTACGATCCGGGTATATTGTCCGCGATAGCACCAGTTTGAAAGTTAAGAAAATTTTGATTCCGCATTTTGGCCTCGGATAGACGGCCGGGGCGCTGCCGTGGCGCAACATGGTATCAGAGCCACGCCATTAACCTAGTCTAGCTTTGTTTAATGTGTTTGCATTTCCGATCGAGCCAAAATTCCAAAATCCGCGTTTTTCCCTAGCATCAGTTTCTGTCGAATTTTTTTGAAGTCTAAAAATTTTTCAGATTGTTTCAGAATGATGTGTACGACATTATAAGAGTTCTCTAAAAATTTGGGCTCGTGAACAGTTCAAAACGCCGTGGAACCGCGGCCAAAGTCATGCTTGGGCCGCGGTTCCGCCGCGACTTGGACTGTTCAGTCCCCCAAAATTTTACAGAATGCTTAAGTGTTCAGAATAGGGGTTTTGGAATATTATTTTTGGGCCCAGAATTTCTTGATGTGCTACAGTAGTACTTGGGGGCCCACTTGATAAAATTTAATCGATCGGATATTTTAAACATATTATTTCACAGTATTTACATTATATCTGCGACCGTGAATGTCACTTGATCGGTAAATCCTGTCTAACTGCTATAGCCTGGTTAGACGGATTTGCGAATGTGACTTTCACGTTGATGTTCTGTGATTGTGCTGTGTTGTTGCGGATCGGTCGTGGGGGATAGCCTGGATGCAATGTTAGTACAGTTTTGTTTATATGTACATTTGATATTGCGGGGCGAGCGTCCGACATGTGGACTGCCGTCACTGCCTGTTTGTATTATTCTTTTGGGGCACGACCTGGTTGCGGTCGATGTACCCGTTGTATGTATATTTTACTTTCTGTACTAGGATTACCCCGCGGAGGGGTGCACGGATAGCCGGGTTCTAGAGGGCAACGGGCCCGCATCTCATGGCATTGAGACAGAAGGGGCTTCACTCTAGGATTGGCGGGCTATTCGCCGCACTCGTAGGGGGTACAGGTTGACCCAGGAGGGGTGCCCAAGTTACCGGATTCCGTGAAGTGCTGGGTGGTCCATTCACGGTGATGAAGAGGGCTGCCTCGCTTCAGGTTTTGGCGGGTGACTTGCCGCGCCCATAGGGGTCTAGGATTTCATTGCACAGGCTATCCACACGACCAGTGGAACGTCGGGTTTCAGCAGCGGCTCTGTGAAACCCGGGGCTTCCAGATATCTGTATTGTTCTGTGATGCTGTACATTTTTGTGATGTTGCATTTTATCACGCCTTGAGCGAAATATAACATATTTGTATATATATTAGTAGATGTTGTATATGTTTTGCATCCGCGCTAGTCCAGTCCCCGCTCTGTCGTTAGTTAGCTAACCTAACGGGTAATGACGGGACCCAGTGACGAATGCGGATGGCATATACGTACATTAGTATATTTTTGTTCTTTGTGGTGTGATCAATTGATGGGACTGCGTTGATTCAGATCAATGCAAGATAAACAAACCTATTCTGATGTTGTTGGAACACTTTTTCAAAAAGCTGTTATTGCAAGGACGTTCACTTTTGTTTTGCATCGTGGTATTCATTTGGAATATCCTGCTCCTCAGTCGACGAGGCAAGGGCCGAGATCCCATCACCGGGAGTGACCCCTTGGACAGAAGTTTGCGTCAGGGTATTAACTTCACTATAGCCGATTACTTTTGCTTTGCATCGTGGTATTCAGTTGGAATATCCTGCACCTCATTCTACGGGGAAAGAGCCGAGATCCCTTCACCGGGAGTGACCTCTTTAGCAAAGGTTTTCATCACTATATTTTTATAAAAGGCTATGCAGTTCCTTCAACGATATCAAGTTCATTATGATAAAGGTTTTTTGCCAAAAACCAGTCGTAGCCCTCCGTCATTTCAGATTAGTATTACTTAGTATTCGTGCTGCGATGTCGTGCTTAGCCGAGGCGTAGTGTTCGGTAGCTATGTAGTGCTTTTCTGTTGCATGGATATGAGATTGGTTAGGACAGTCGTGCGGTCATTTTGGCTCAGTCAAGGATTCGTTCGGGTGGGTCTAATGCAATCAAGATAATGACGGGTTGAACTTGACTAGGATCCTTTGATATGTTGGCTCAGTCAAGGTCACTTGGGTCCTAGGGGTAAAAATCACATCGAGAGTTTCAAAAGAACTGAAACTTGCCAGGCATGCGCTTACCTTCTGGAGTGTGGTGACTTGAGTGGATTCCGTCAAGTTATCATGCGATGATAGTTGGATCCCGATTCCCACTGATGAGTTAGTTTACTCCTCGGGTGACCCCGACTAATTCTTCTTTCAGGTTTGGAGGAGAATTTGAGGTACAGTGGGAGGTTTCCTGATTAGATAAATTAGTAACCATTCTGATTTAGGTTAGAGTGCACGCTGAGTGTTTCTTTTCTCTCTCTCTGGCAGCGACCATTGACCCGAACCTAAGACTATGACTCAGTGACCAAGTTGACCGAACCTTCTTAACACTGGCTTTTGGATTGTCAGAGTTGCAGACCTCATTGCCACTCCTACTTTTACCCTTTTCTCCAGGACACCCCGTATTACTACGAACGTCCACTTCCATTGGACAAAACCATCGTATGGTTAGATACGAACTCGAAGGAATTCGAGGATGGTTTCCGGTTTTGGAGAAAATGGATAGGATTATTCAGTTGTCTTTTCCTTTTACCTTCTCTCAGGTTGTGAGTACTCCTTGGTTTAGGAGATAGTACACCTATTACGCAAATTGGGTAGTCTTCTTCCAAACCTTAGGCTGGTGCCGACCGGTAGGGAATGAAGAAAATCAATTAGCATAACGATGGTGTGCAGAAGGTATTAAGTTAAGACAAAGCAAGGGATTACTAAAAGGGCAAAGTAAATTGTGACTGCTATTCACGATCAAACCAAGTATTTCTTCGCCAATCCTAAATCACCTTTGTATTTCTCCAGGACACTCCGTATCACTACGAAGATCCACAGTTTATTGGATACTCCATCGTATGGTTATATACGAACTCGAAAGGAACTTGTTCCAGTTCGGGGATGGATTCTGGTCCAGGAGAAATAGGAATACGATTTATTCGGTTGTCTTTTCTCTTCACCTTCTCTCGCATTGCGAGTGCTCCTAGGATTAGGACAGTACACCCATTATGCTTATTGGATAGTCTTCTTCCAAACCATAGGCTGGTGCCGAACGGTAGGGAAGGAAGAAAACCAATTGGCCTAAAGGGGTGTGCAGAAGGTAATGACTAAAGACATATAAAGGGATTTGGAGAGGTGGCAAAGAATTATACGGTTATAATTATGAATCTGGATAATGGAAGAGGCATTACTAAGAATACCGGAATACCCCACCGAAACATTTCAATGTTTCAGTTTCACTGTGTAATGTTAAAAGAAAACTGATTTCCCGATTAGATACTTACTCCAGGGTATGTATTTACCAGGTATGATTCTCACATCTGTATGGTTTTATAGATGATGAGTGGGAGTAAGTCATTGGGAATAGGGTGATCATCCTCATTATATCGGGATTCGTTGTAATCGGTGATATTTGAGGAGATCATCTGGGTTGTTTGCCGGTCGGCAAATATTTGGTTTTGAATATCCGCTGTTGTGCACCAATTTCAAATTGATATATCTGCACGTCTATTTTCATAGAGTGAGATATACCTTTTGATATTATGTCAATGCCATTTACCTATATCAGTGGATGGTTAGGTAAGGAGCATCAAATAGCGGTGTAATTCTTCTTAACCATAAGTACAGTTTTCAACCTACGACGCATAATGAAAGAGTTGTTAGACTCAGCGGACTTATACAGAGTATTGTATGTTGTCCAGTGTCCATTAGGACAGAGGGGTTGGTCCTCATACTATATTCTGTTTATTTTTAACTTCTCTAGTTCTTAGACATGTGTTTCGTAGAAACACAGGGTCTAAGTTTTGAGGAGTTATAGGTATTTGAATAGAGTAGAGAACCAGGTGTAGCAAGTATCGGGATTCTTCAAAGTGATCGAAGATGTAGATACTTGTGTATGGTATTCAGTTGATAGTAATGATAAAGAGAAATTGCTTCTCTTTCAGGTTACTCATAATTGGAAGCATTCCTAAGTTGAGTAACGCTGATCGGCCTCCTTCCATTTAGTTGACATGCACTGGAGATAGCTGCATGATTTGAATCTGGTTCAATTAAATCAGTGCCTCTGGTTCTATATTGGATATAGAACAGTTCATATCTTAACGATGTTAAGGTACGGGGAGTTGTCCGGCTTATGATTAAAACCAGACACTGGACAACTCAAGGCACGTTTCAGTAATGGCTGTTTGTGGGTTGACCCAGGCTATGACGAGGGTTGACTTTCTACCATCTGGGAGATCAATAGTAATATTGTTCTAGACTCGCCACATTTTTAAAAGAAATGGATTTTTCAGAAAACATCAGTGGGAGTATGGTAGAACTGGAAGCGATTCCAGAACCGCAAACGATTACTGAAGATTTGATAAGAACCTGAAGATTCAATCTGGTTTGACATTCCATTAGCCGCTCCGCAGATATGGTGGGTAACCTCAGGCACCCGAGAGGTACTCCGGAATGCTCAAGGACGGTGGCAGGGAGGTTCTTGATTACCCAGACTTGCCATTGCTGTTGTTCCAGACTGTGAAACCCGGCATGAGGATGAGTATAGCGTCATTCTAAACTGGTTTTAGAGGTGTACGTCTATATGACTCTGCCAGAGGGTTGTCGTAGTCAGTAGGAGCAGCGGAAGCATTGGTAGACAGGTGGCTTATGTCTATTCATAGACTTAAGCAGATATAGCGGAGATAGATCATCTATTTCTGATGTGACAGTCATGGGTTTGACTTCATCAGAATAGGGGATAGATCTGTTAAGATGGTAGTAGGGTGTGATGTCCTGGTATTTGATGACATACACAGAGTAGGAAGTGATATTCCTATACTACGATCGGTCATACTTTGATTGTCATACAGTGGTTTCTCCACACAGGACTTGGATATTATATCAGACATTCTGGTTACTAGATTTATGGTTTTAGATCTAGATTTGGGTGGTTTCCTAATCTGGGTACCTTGACAGCATTCTATGAGTATTTAGAATGGACGACTCCTGGCACGGTAGTGTACCTGCAGGTGATGGAGTCACCCTCTCTAAAGGTGTCTTACAGACTAAAGGGGAGAGGGATACGCATGATTGACAGATCACTTGCTTAGGTAATTGAGTCAATCATGAGATGTCAAGTACCACACCAGATGTTGTTCTTGCAGTAGGTGCAATAAGCTGATATTAATCCAATCCTGGAGAAACAGTCGGAAGCAGTATTAGAACATAAGTTGATGTTCTAGGGATGTGATAACGACAGCCTCTTTTAGGAGACGGTTATCATTCCAGGCTTCCAAGGTGACATGGATGGCAGAGTGGCTGTCAGAGTTATAGTTTCTCCTTCTGACGAGGGGCAGTATTTTGGACAGGTGGTCCAAGGCAATACTGAGGGAGGCATGGCGCTGGGTACTGATTAATTTCAGTTATCGATACAGTCTAAGAAGTTTGGATTTGGAGTTCATTTATGAGCTAGGTCCCATCAGATATCCAGACATACTCTAAGACAGATATTGCTCATTTCGGGAGATGGCTTTCTCTGCGAACTTGAGATATAGAGAGACATAGAAAGAAACATCACAGCGGATCCACTCACTGAGGCTATTCCTCGAACGCAATAGTTTCGCAAACGAGCTTTGTGAGACTGACTAGTAGAGGAGTTGGGTGTTCGGTATCACACGGGCTGTGAGTATGCGACATCGCAATAATTAGCCTTGAGTGCAAGTGGGAGATTGTTGGAGATAGTGCCCTCAGAGTCAATTATTAGATCACAGGCACGTGATTGCAATGATTGAGGGAGGACATATCCCGGTAGGACAGTCTTACTCGAGATGATAGTATGCTATCTGGTTTACCTTTATCATCGTGTACTGCTTCAGGTGACCTTACAGGTCGCTATTACACGCTGATAGAGCCCCTAGGATTCTTGCTTGACTGCCAGCAGTATGATGGCGATCATATACATGAGAGCTGGTGGTCTATAAGCACATCCTTAAAAGGTCCCTAGTCGTCGGAGTTTCGAGACAGGGCATCGATTCTCCAGAGTAGACTAGTGTATACAATCGAGACCCCGACGAGGGGCGGTGGCCGGTCTCATAAGCCACTGGTGTCAGTTGGTTCACCTAAGATGTATACAGGTGCTCATTGGGTTATGAGTATACCGGACAGGACTCGCCGGGAACATGCTAGTTGGTCTTATACCTGACATCAGATAGCAGTTCCCTGGTGACATGTGTACAGGTTGGTTCATCGACCTGGGGATCGTCATTTGTCTCGTGTGAGTTCCCACTGTACTTTGATTACTACCCTACCACGGCTAATAGGAGTCGTACAAACAGGTTTTAGTTGGGTACAGTCCCGAGCCACATGGAGGCAGTGAGCGGATCTGCAGGGGTTCGTCTCTCCCGGTATTGGGGGTGAGGTCGCGCTGTGTCTAGGAGAGCCATTACACAAAGCCCTCGGCCGAGGCAGGAGATTTACTGGTAGGTATTCCAGTAGTATCTCAGGGTGTTCTGGGCTACACTCCGACACGACTTGTACCGCTTTTGGGGGTCTGACTTTTACCAACCCCCTAGGCCCGATATGCGATGCTCATAGACGAACGGACCGGACTGTACGGATATTGTCACCGACAGGCTCAGTAGGGTGTCAGGATGAGTTCGCTCATCGACGTCCCTTTTGGTCAATAGCCGGTGGCCCGTCACGTATTGGCTAATACCTCTGACGTGCTAGTGGTTAAATCCACAGCCATAGTATTGACGAGTCTTTAGAGTCCACCACACAGACAGTTACTCAAGTTTCGGGCGAAACGCTGTAGAGGCCGTATGGAGATATGGCAGGGTCCGATCAGATACGTGCGGTATTGCACGGATCAGGATCGAACGGTTTGTACTAGTGGCCGTATGGTTATATGGCAGGGTTCGATCAGATACGTGCGGTATTGCACGGATCAGGATCGAACGGATATTACTAACCGGCTTTGGTTTAAGCCGGATCCTAGTTTAGTACTGTGTAGATTTTGTCTCATTGCATTTGTATCCGGTCGGAATACAGATGCGGGTGTGTATGCACAGTATCGGGGTTTTTTCTGTAATTTATTACGGGACCAGTTTTCTGGAGTTGCCAGTTTGCATTCCGTTTCCGGCCGGTTTTCCTTTGTTCTTTCCCGGCCGGACTTTTCCGATGGAGGGGGTTATTTGCAAGTTTGTAAATAACTTTTTGAGAAGGGGTTTCTTGTATATTGGTGGCATCATGATAGTTATTAATCATGAGATGCTTTCTTAGTCTTTTCCTTTGCTTTATTGTGATTGGATGAGATTAGAAATGAGATGAGAGTTGATGTGAGACTTGCTTTATGTTGTGGTCACCACCTTGTTCTCCTACACTCACCTCCCTTCATGATTTGTTTTTGCCCTCCACCATTTCCACAAAAAGAGAAGGGCCGGCCACTCTTTTGGAAGAGGAAAAATGAGAGGGTTCATTTTGTATGAGGCATTCATTCACATCTCTTTTTCCATGCTTGCTAAATTCTCAAAAACCCTCTCCAAAGTTCATGATTCTCTTCTCCCTCCATGGAAACTTCACCACCCCAAAAGAGACTATGATTCTACACTACATTCTACAGCAAATCTTGGGCGCGTCGACTTGCCAGCTTCGTGCCCGAGTTGCCTTGGTATTGAGGTAGGAGCCCGTAAAAGATGCAGACGATGTGGTGCCCTTCCTGCAAGGATGTGACGACCGGAGGTTCCGCGGGAGATCGGGACAACGACGAGAAGACCGGAGGACTCGGATCACTCGGTATATCTCTTACCCCCTCTCTTGTTAGCTAGTATCGGTTAATGGTTACGATCCGGGTATATTGTCCGCGGTAGCGCCAGTTTGAAAGTTAAGAAAATTTTGATTCCGCATTTTGGCCTCGGATAGACGGCCGGGGCATTGCCGTGGCGCAACAATTGGGGTCGACGATTGCATCCCTAGACTCGATATGCAACATATCTGACGAAGAGACCGGACTGTACGGTAAGTGTTGCCAGTTGGATTGATGGGAGTTTTAACAGGTTCACTTGTTCTTCTTCTGATCGCTCAATACCTGGGTAGCCGTTACGTTTAGCTGACCCCTTGTGGCTTGTAGGTGTTTGATGTGATCATCACCTACTGCCGGCGTATTGACGAGTCTTAGAGTCCCACACAGAAGTTTCCTAGCTTAGGCAAAATGATGTGGTGTGCATATGAGATATGCGCGGGAGCTCGATTAAATACGTGTATGAGATACCGTATGTTAATCGGGTGTTTACTATTGGTCGGGTCGTATGTGATATGACCGGTTTATTAAATCAAATGTTAATTTAATAATGACTTTTAGCTCACTTTTATTAAACCCTTTTTCTTTTGATGGATGCATGAATGTATATGTACATGTTGATGTGCATACACACATACATACATGCATATGTATCATGGTTGTTGATATATTGAAGATGGCAATGCAAGACTCACATGGTTCATATTAATATATAGATTTTTGTTTTAAGATAAAGATAAAGGAAATTAACTAATGACTCATTTCTTTAAAAATGACTCATAGCTTCCACACTCTTCTTTGTTGACTATTGACTAACCCATGGTTAATTTCCTTTGTTCTTTAACTCATCACAAAATATCTAGATATTTATATTAACCATGGTTTTTTGTGAGAGTGTCTCACATATATATATCCTTTTGTTTTATTTTTAAAACGTAACAATTATCATTATCTTGAAAAAGTTTTGCCATCTTCATCTTCTTCCTTCTTCAAGCTCTTTTGAGATTTGTTTAGAGTGACGAAAAGAAAAGGAGAGGGTTTTTAAGTGAGAACATAAACCACTTCATCATCCTACACATCTCTAGCTCTTTTGTGTAGGGTGTTTGCTCTACGGATTCGAAAGAACAAGTGAAGCAACAAGCTTTGAGCAAAGGACTTCGGGTGGATCTTCGTGGACTCGGAAGTGTTCAAGTGAGCCGTTCCAAACTCTAGGAGATCCAAGGAGTTACTCAAGGAGGGTTGTAGTCTCACCACTTAGTGATAGATTAACTTTTGTAAGTAATACTATTAGTTGTTACTCAATATTTCTAGTTCGATTCCTAGTTAAGTTTGCTTAGCACCTCTTAAAATCAAAGTTGTGGCATGTGTGATACTTCCAAACCCTATATGAGGTGATGAGAAAACCCTACAGTGGTATCAGAGCCAAGCTAGAGCTTTAGAGTAACCTAGACAACGTTAAAAACCTCGAACGAACGAAAAACGACGCCCGAAAGGTGCTCTCTGAACATTTTTCAAAAACGTGGATTTTTTCACATTAAAAATACTCAGAAAATCGTGCAGGGTATTTTATGGGCCCACAAGAAGAACGAAGCCCTAAATCGACTATACGACCGCGGAACCGCGGCCAGAATGGTCATTCTGCGGCGGTTCCGCGGTGCCGTTGGTAAGGCTTGGACTGTGCCTTCTTGCGCTGGCCCGTATGTACTTGTAACAGTTTCTGGTAAATTTTAAAGCTGCTCAAGTGTTGAGCTTTCTGAGAAGTCTTTGGGTGTTCAATCGTTCGATCGAATGTTTTAACTGCGCCTAGTTTATTAGTATCTGATACAATAATTGTAATCTACAAATTTGTTTCTTGCGTGTAAATCTAGCATTTCGGTCTCGGGACTAATCGGAAATCTTGTTGAATTATCCGACTTGTTTTGAAAAGGTGTTTTCATGGGTGAGACCTAAATGCGAGCTTTACATTGTTAGGCATGAAATCTTGGATATGTGATAATCCGGGTTTGTGTTGTCTAAAGGCAGTTACGATTCCAATTGTTGTAGTTTTTCATTTTATTTCTCTGTGACCGTAAGTGTAGTATGTGGTGTATCGCCGGTTTTGTTGCTATACATCAATGACAATCAGGGTACGCATACTTACGTTGATGATATGTGATATTATGTGTTGCTGAGATAGGTTATGCAGGATTGTCGTGATTGAATAGCCGGGGTTTTTATATGAGATGAGATATTTCTTTTCATTCATGTAAAATTCAATTGTATATAATATTCTTTTATTTGGGGCACTTCCGAGTTGAGGATGATGTCACTAGTGTTGTATATTATTTCTTTTTGCTCATTAGGATAGACCCAAGAAGGAGGGCACAGGAGACCGGGTTCTAGGGTTCAGTGGGAGGCCATCTCGAGGAGTCGAGACCGGGTCTCCTAAACTCTAAAATTGGTAGGGTCACTTGCCACTCTCGTAGGAGTCTAAGGGTGTGGGCTTGTCTATTCATCGCGACCGTGGAATCCGTATTTTCTATTGATGGCTGAATACAAAATACGGACCTCCTAGATATCCTATATTAAATGTGCTTCTGCTGCTTATATTTTGTGATGTGATCATTTAATATATCTGAGATGAATGGAATCTTATATATATATATATGATATATAATAGACGTTGCTTATGTTTTGCACCCGCGCTAGCCCCGTCCTGGTATGCCGTTAGTTAAGTAACCCAACGGTGCATAACGGGACACTGTGACGAATGCGAGTGGCATAAGCGTACGTTATATATTTTTTTTCTTTTTACGAAGGCCTTAAGACTTAAATGATGGGACTGCATTAATGAGATTAATATAAAAAAAATGAACCAAAAAAGATGTTGTAGAATCGGATTTGAAACACACTCGGCCTTTTATGAAAAATCAAGTTTTCAAAGTGCGGTGCTTTAGCCACTCCTTTTAAACCCATTAGATTCTACAACGATATCAAGTTCAAAGCGTTAAAAGTTTTCTTAAAAACTATCTGCAGCCCTCCGTCATTTTAGGAAGTAGAGTACTTAGTATTTTGACTTTAGTTAAGGCGCAGTGTACGGTAGCTAAGTGATGTCTTCCTACACTGCATATGATGCAGATTAGTTAGGACATTCATATGATTATGTTGACTTTAGTTAAGGGTCATGTGGGTGGGTCTAGTTAATCACGAAATGACGGAAAGAACTTGACTAGTACTTATGATATGTTGACCATAGTAAAGGTCATGAGTACTAGGGGTAAAAATAATATCGGGAATTTCAAGAGTTGAAATTTGCAATGAGATTGCATACCTTCTATATGATAGTATGATCCCGATCCCACTGTGAGAAAAAGTTGCTCCCGGGAGTGTTTTTGCACTTTACAATTAGCTAACCCATTAGGTGTCTAGAAAGGTGTCAAACGGGGCTACGCCTCTGGGAAGACGAGGTTTATTTTAATTAGGTTCGTGCGAAAGCACGGGGAACCTCCCTCAAAGTACTGGCACTGGTTTGGCTGAACGGTTAGCGAAGTTGTAGAATGTAATTAATCCCGGCTAGTTTTCTTTTTAAAGGTTTTAAATAAAATTTGATAAAAACAGTGGGAGACATCGATTAAACAAGATAATAACCAATCTGATCTTTGCAAGAGCTTTCGCCGAGTGTATTCTTTTCTCTCTCTTACTGGCAGATACCAATGACAGGACTCAAGCTTCTATTAGATAAAAATAAACTGAATGAGACCAATTATAAAGACTGGCTGAGGAATCTCAACATTGCCTTGACTTATGATAAGGTATCATTTGTACTCACGGCTTCAACCCCGCCCATCCCAGGTCCTAAACCTTCAGTTGCGGATAAGGAAATCCGCAAGACATGGGACGCTGATTGTGCCACGGCCAAGTGCCTCGCGCTTGCATCGATGGATAACACGCATCAGAAGCAGCACGAGAATATGGACGTACAAGACATATTCCTCCATACAAAAGAGTTGTATGGAGAGCAATCTTGCGTATTACGATACGAAGCATCCAGAAAGTTGTTTCAGATGCGAATGGCCCCTGGCACACTAGTAGGAGACCATGTTCTAAAGATGATAGCTCTCATAGAAGAGCTTGAGGACCTTGGGTGGACAATGGACAATGAAAATATACGGATATTATTCTGCAGTCTATCCCCTCCACCTTTGCTCAATTTATAGTTAACTTCAACATGCACAACATGGAGAAGGAACTACCTGAACTCCTTAATATGTTAAGGAGTGCAGAGAGCACGCTGAAGTTAGTGAAGGCTCCCGTTTTGAGTGTTGGGCTATCTTCCTCCTCTCGCCCGAAGGCTAAGGCCAAGGGAAAGATGAAGAAGAAACCCACCAAATCTAAGGGTGGAGTCAAAAAGGTTAAGGGGAAAGACAAGTCCAAGGTTGGGGAATCGGGGAATGGAGAATGTTTCCACTGCAAGAAAACGGGACACTGGAAGCGGAACTGTACTGAGTACCTTGAACTCAAGAAGAAGCATGGTGATGCTTCAGCTTCAGGTATGTTCGTGATTGAAAACTGTTTTTCTATTAACTCTGCTTCCTGGGTATTAGATACCGGTTCGGGTTTTCATACTTGCAATTCTGTGCAGACGTTGAGAAATAGCAGAGTTTTGAAGACAGGTGATCATACTCTCCAGGTTGGAAATGGTTCCAATGCAAATGCAGTTTTAGTGGGAGAGTATCACCTAGGGTTGCCGTCGGGTTGTATATTAGTTTTGAACCCATGTTATTTTGTGCCAAGTATGCTTTGTAATATTATATCCGTTTCTTTGTTAGAAAATGAAGGATATTATTTTGCTGTGCAACACAATGTTATGAACATTAGACTTAATCAAGAGTTGATTGGTTGTGGTACACTAAATAACGGGATATACGTCCTTAATCAACACACGGTTTTCAACATTCAACACACAAGTAAAAGAAAATTTTCAGATATAAATGAAGCTTTTCTTTAGCATTGTAGACTTGGTCATATTAATGAAACAAGACTAAACAAGCTTCATAAAAGATGGATATTTAAATTCTTTTGAGTATAAATCTTATGCAACTTGCCAGTCTTTTATCAAAGGTAAAATGACCAAAACTCCGTTTACTGGATACGGAGAAAGAGCTACTGAGCTCCTAGGCCTCATACATAGTGATGTATGTGGGCCAATGTCTACACATGTAAGAGGCGGTTTTTCTTACTTCATAACTTTTACTGATGATTTCTCAATATTCGGTCATGTGTTTTTGATAAAGCATAAGTCTGAAGCTTTCAAGAAATTCAATGAGTACAAACTTGAAGTAGAAAACCAAACAGGAATGAGAATCAAGATACTTCGATCAGATCGAGGTGGAGAGTACTTAAGTACTGAGTTCTTGGACTTCCTAAAAGAGAATGGGATTCTCTCTCAGCTCACTCCCCCTTACATACCACAGCATAACGGTGTGTCAGAAGGGCGGAATCGTACCCTATTAGATATGGTACGATCCATGATGAGTGATTCTGAGTTACCTCTCTCCTTTTGGGGGCATGCATTGGAAACTGTAGCTTTTCTGTTAAAAAAATTTCCATCCAAGACCGTGTCTACCACTCCATATGAGATATGGCATGGGAAGAGACCATCTCTCAAAAGAGTTAGATTTGGGGTTGTTCGGCTTTTGTCAAAAAACAGAATCCAGACAAACTCGAGACACGATCAGTCAAATGTTTATTTGTAGGATATCCAAAACATTCGTTTGGATATATTTTCTACCACAAGGAGGAACAAAAGGTGTTTGTTTCTCAGTATGCCACATTTTTAGAAAATGAGATTTTCCAAACAATGTTGATGGCAATGTGGTAGATTTAGAAGAGGTTCTAGAAACACAAGTTACAAATGACGACTTGGCTGAACCTGATGTTGTAACAGAATCTAATCAATCTCAGCCACTCCGTAGATCTGGTAGGACTTCTTGCCCACCGGAGAGATACTACGGTTTTCTCATTGATGGTGATAGAGAAGATGATGATGATCCTGCCAGTTTTCATCAAGCTATCATGAGTGGTGACTCTGTGAAATGGCCGGATGCCATGAGATCCGAAATAGAGTCCATGTACACCAACAAAGTATAGACTATGGAGGATGTACTCTCCGGGATAAAACCTGTAGGCTGCAAATGGATCTTTAAAAGAAAGATCGGTGTAGATGGACATGTGGAGACCTATAAGGCAAGGTTGGTAGCGAAAGGTTTTCTTCAAAGACCATGTTTGGACAATGATGAAACTTTCTCTCCGGTAGCCATGCTTAAATTCATTCGAATCCTACTTGTTATTGCTGCTCACTATGACTATGAAATCTGGCAGATAGACGTTAAAACTGCATTTCTAAATGGTGATTTGGATGAATGCGTTTATATGGATCAGCCAGAGGGCTTCATTGATAGTGGGAGTAGCGGTAAAGCATGTAAATTGCTTAAATCAATTTATGGATTAAAGCAGGCATCACGGAGTTGGAACATCTTTTTTGATGATGTTATCAAAGAGTTTGATTTCATCAAAAATCCAGATGAACCTTGTGTTTATAAAAAGACTGTAGGGAGAACTATACGTGGATGACATACTTCTGATAGGAAATGACATTCCTATGCTACAGTCGGTCAAATCATTCTTATCACAAACGTTCTCCATGAAGGACCAGGGTGATGCCACGTACATATTGGGCATACGGATCTATAGGGACAGATCCAAACGGTTATTGGGATTGTCCCTGTTAGTGTATATGCCCTAGAGGCCATTACTGTATCATACTAGTTTGTATATTACTTAATGGAAGCTTGGGATATTCACCTTGTATAAACAATCTTGCTCAATATAGTAGTATGCTACTTGGTTTGTTTCTACTTCAATGTGTACATGTGTTTATTTTAGTATATCACCTATACGCATTAGTGGAGCCCTTAGGATCTTTGCTTGATTACCAGCGTTGTGATGGCAGTCACACTAGTGGGGGCAGGGTAATCTATAAGTACATCCTTATACAGGTCCCTAGTCGCAGGACTATCGAGACAGGGCATCGATACTCCGGAGTAGACTAGCGTATGCGCTTCTCATCCCAGTGTGGGAGATGGTCTGTCCCACGGCCATCAGTACGTCGTACTGGAGATAGTATACGGGTGCTCGTTGGGTTACGAGTACACTGGACAGGACTCGTCGGGAACTGACAAGTTGGTATTATACCAGTTATCAGTTCCCAGGTGACATGAGTACAGCTTAGTCCGCTGACTTGACACTGGCACTTCGCCTCGAGTGTGTTCCCACTGCATTTTGATCACCACCCTACCACGGCTCAAATGAGTCGTGCAAACAGGTAATGGTTGGGTGCAGTCTCGAAGCACTTGGAGGCAGTGACGGTTAGACAGGATTCGTCTCTCCCGGTATTGGGGGTTGACATCGCGCTGTGTCTAGGAGAGCCATTACACGAGTAGTCCCTGGCCAGGGCAAGCGAGATATACTGGTAGGCTTCCAGTGTTATCTCAGGGTGTTTTGGGCTTCACTCCGACACGACTTGTACCTCTATTAGGGGACTGACGTTTACCGCCCCCTAGGCCCGACATGCGATGTATCAGACGAACAGACCGGACTGTACGGAGACTGTCACATTCAGACTCAGTAGGAGTTCAGATGGGGTTCACCTCGTCAGCCTTCTTGTCGGCATCTGCCTGGGGACCGTTACGCACAGCTAGTGCCGCTTGCGGTCTGTGGTTAAACCCACTGCCAGCGTAGTGTCGAGTCTTTAGAGTCCCACACAGAGGGTATTCGCCTCTTAGCAAAACAGAGTAGAGGTCGCATGGTCTTGCGACAGGGTTCGTTCTCATCCGCGCACTTGTGCACGTTTGGAGTCCGGACAGATATTACTAGTAGGCTCTGGTTTGAGCCAGATACTGGTATATGTTTTGGGGTTGATTTTATCTCTTGGTATTCATGTTCCTCGGAACAAGAATGCGGGTGTGTATGCACAGTTGATTGAGGCGGAGGAACAGGATTTTCATTAGGGTTTCGGAACGGGTGCGTATGCACAGCTAACAGTCGTCTTTTTCCAAACCCTAATGGAATTATGATATATCAATTAATAATATTAATTAAATGAAATTGTGTCATGGTTGGATTTTGTTGACTTGTTGACCATGGTTGACTTGTTGACCATGGTTGAAGGTTTGACCATCATCATTACAAAAGAAAGATGCTTTTTGATTCTTGCAAAACCATTTAAATAATGTAATGATAATGGTCATTCCAAACCATCCATCAACTATTTCATTTTATTATTATTGTTAATTGATAATTCTTTTCATTTGTGATATGGTTGTAAGAAATGAAAAGAATAAGCTCATTCTATCATAACCATTCTCTCTCCTCACTTGTTCTTCTTCCTCCTCTAGTTCAAGGAGAACCCTTCTCATGAGTTGAGAATCCCTCTCCTTGAGATAAAAACACCCCAAAGACACTCTCTACTCACTCTAGGGTCAAAGGTTTAGCAAGCCGAAGATTCTAGTTCTCTCAAAGTTCGAGAAAGAGCCCGAAGGTTGAACCCTCAGGTGGATCCATCTTTGACGGAAGAAGGCAACGAGGAAAGCACCATCAACCCCTACAAAAGTTTCAAGAAGAAGGAGTTCAAGTTAGGTATAACCTCCTTTCCGAGTAGCTAACTCTCTTTAGCATGTTTGCTAGTTTTAGTTTAGGAAAAGATCCCGACTTAGTTAGTCCATGTTGCCCCATGCGCTAAAAACTTGATTTTTATACCGTTTCCGTCTCCCCGTAAGAACCGGGGGTCGCAACGTGGACTTACAGTGGTATCAGAGCCTAACTAAACTTAAACTAGCTTTGTAGTAAAGTGTATGGAAGTTCGATCGAGAAAAATCGCAAAACCGGAAAAACAAAAACCCTAAGTTTCTGTTGAAATTTTTTGTGCTCTAAATGTAAAAAGTTTTACTCCTAAAATCGGCTCAGGGTTTTGTGAAAACACCCACGAAATACGATCGCATGATTCCTTCAAACCGCCGCGATTCCGCGGCAATGGATGGCTTAGGCCGCGGAACCGCCGCCGTTTTGTCTCCTCTTGTGGTCTTGTTTTGTGCAGTGTTCTTCTGGTAGGGTTTTGGGATTTTTCAGATATGTTATTTGTGTCCAGATTTTCCAGAAAAGAAATTTGTTTTTGGGGGCCTATAAATCCGTATTTTTGTCGAACTTCACTGCACTTTGACTACAATGGTTATATCTGTGATGTTTGCATGTATTGAACGTCGGCTAATCGCTATATGTCGATTAGTCGGGGTTATACATATCTGTGATCTGTGTTTATTGATGGTATGTGTATATGAATGGATTGGATTGTCGCGGGTGAATAGCCGGGATAGATGTGAGATGAGTGTTGTTTTTCTTTCATTCATTTGTAATATGTAAATTGATGTAATATTATTATTTGTATGGCCGCACAACCGGGTCGGGGTTGTAGCCGTCATTGTATAATTCTTTTTACTTTTTTTGCTCCTAGGATAGACCCATGGAGGGGTGCACAAACTGCCGGGTACTTGGCGGGTAGTTTGCCGCACCCGTAAGGGTCTTGGGTGGGGTATTGGCTATTCACCGCGACCGTGTAATCCGCTTTTCGTTGCAGGCTCGAACGGATTGCGGATTCCTAGTATATCCAATGTATTCATCTGTGATCTGTAATGTCTATCATTGCTGTATATTTATAACTATTTAGGCGTTGCTTATGTTTTACAGCCGCGCTAGCCCAGCCCCCGCTCTGTCGTTAGTTAAGTAACCTAACGGGTGATGACGGGGCCCCGTGGCGAATGCGAATGGCATAAGCGTACGTCATATTTTGGTTGTTTTCTGTAATGGTAGGATTAAATGATGGGACGCATTAAAAGAACTAATGCAAGAATATCACGCATTAAAAGAACTAATGCAAGATAATAAACCAAGCTAAAGTCGTTGGAACACTTTCGAAAAACCACTCGGTTCTTTTCAAAACTAACTTTTAAATGCGGAGCTTGAGCCACTCCTTTTAAAAGCTATCTCGTTCCATCGATTATATCAAGTTCACTACGTTCACGGTTTCGCCAAAACCATTCGTAGCCCTCCATCATTTCAGTTAAATACTCTGTAGTATTCAAGCTATGTATTTTGACCTCACGCCAAGACATAGTGATTGGTAGCTACCGGATATTTATCTGTTGCATAGATAGAATGCGTTGTTTTGGGACAACCGTATCACCATTTTGGCCTACGTCAAGGGTAGGTACGGGTGGGTTCAAATCAACCGGGATAATGATGGGAAGAACTTGACATGTGACTTATGACATTTTGACCTCACGCCAAGGTCATAAGAGCATGGGGCAAAAATCCACATCGGGAGTTTCATAAGTACTGAAACTTGCTAGATTTGCATACCATTTGGAGTGTGCTGATTCTGGTAGGATTCCTTCAGTTTCGTCACGCGATGATATTTGGATCCCGATCCTACTGTGAGTATATGCTACTCCTCGGGAAATTTCTCACTAAACGATCAATGCTATAAACCTAGTAGGTGTCTAGAAAGGTGTTAGCGGGGCTACGCCCCCAGGGAAAAGAGGTTCTTTAATTAAGGAACTTCGCGAAAGCGTTGGAAAACCTCCCTCGAAGTACCGACACTGGCCTGGCTGAACGGTTAAGCAAGTATTGTGCGGTGGGATTGATCCCGACTAATTCTTCTTTTATGGTTTGAGGAGGGATTCGAGAGACAGTGGGAGCCATCCTGTTTAGACAAATTAAAAACCACTCTGAACTTGCAAGAGCATCGTGCTAAAGTGTTTCTTCTCTCCCTCCCAATTGCAGCGACCAATCGACATGACTGGACTTAAGTTACTTCTAGATAAAAACATACTGACAGGGCCAAACTACAAAGATTGGCTCAGGAATGTCAAAATGGTAATCACTTACGACAAGCTGGGGTATCTTCTTACCACCAAAGCTCCCCCCGTCCCAGGTCCCACCTCCAGCGTCGCGGATAAGGAAATCCGTAAGACTTGGGAGATTGATTGCGCGAAGGCCAAGTGCCTCGTGCTTGCCTCTATGGACAACAAACACCAGAGGAGGCACGAGAATATGGACCTGGAATCCATATTTCTTCATACAAAAGTACTGTATGGAGAGCAGTCTCGTATCGCAAGATACGAAGTGTCGAAGAAGTTATTTTCGGCAAAGTTGACCGTCGGATCATCGGTAGCGGACCACGTGCTTAAGATGATTGGCTACATTGAGGAGCTCGCGGAACTTGGGACCACGTTGGAAAGTGAACTCTATACGGATTTAATTCTCCAGTCCCTTCCATCCACTTACGCCCAGTTTATACTGAACTTCAACTTACAAGAAAAAGAAGTTGAACTTTCAGAACTCCTCAACATGCTGAGGAGCGCAGAGGGCACCCTACAGAAAGGTAGGGAAACACCCGCTTTGTTTGTAGGAGGATCTTCTTCTTCTAGGTCCAAGGCGAAAGCCAAGGGAAAGAGGAAGAAAGCCCCCGCCAAACCAAGGGGTGGTGTTAGTAAAGTGGGTACGAAGGGAAAGGAAAAGGCAACGAAGATTGCGGGGAAGCTTGTGGGAAAGGAAGAATGCTTCTATTGTCATAAGAGTGGACACTGGAAGAAAGATTGCAGGGCTTGGAAGGCCAGGACACAGGAACTGAAGCAAGTTGCGGCTTTAGCTTCAGGTGTGTATGTTATTGAAAATTGTCTTTCTATAAACTCTACTTCCTGGGTATTGGATACCGGATCAGGATCTCATATCTGTAATTCTTTGCAGGCGTTGAGAAACCGTAGGGTTTTGAAGGCAGGTGACATGACCCTCAGAGTTGCGAACGGAGCTAGCATGGATGCTAATGCCGTGGGGGACTATCACCTGGGAATGTCAGATGGGCATGTTTTGGTTTTGCGTAATTGCTTTTTTGTACCCAACGCAACTTGTAATATAATTCTGTATCTTTGGTTTCTAAAGAAGGTTATGAATTTGCGTTTGTAAGTAATGTTGTAAACATTTACCTTAATCAAGTTCTGATTGGGTCAGGTACACTGAGCAATGGTATATACGTATTAAACCAACCACAGATTTTCAATGTCCAGAATACACACAAAAGAAAGTCTCCAGATATCAATCAGGCTTTCTTGTGGCATTGTAGACTGGGTCACATAAATGAGAGAAGGTTGACTAAGTTACATACAGAAGGATATTTGAATCCGTTCGAATATCAATCGTATGCCACTTGTCAATCCTGTCTCAAAGGAAAGATGACAAAGACTCCGTTCACTAGACACGGAGTAAGAGCGAGCGAGCTCTTGGGGCTCGTACACAGCGACGTGTGCGGTCCAATGTCTACACATGCGCGAAGCGGTTTTTCTTACTTCATTACTTTTACGGATGATTTTTCAAGGTTCGGACATGTCTTCTTAATGAAACATAAATACGAAGCCTTTGAAAAGTTCCAGGAATATAAGAATGAAGTAGAAAAACAAACCGGCAAAAGTATCAAGATTCTAAGATCGGATCGAGGTGGAGAATACTTAAGTGCCGAGTTCCTGAACTACTTAAAAGAGAATGGAATTCTCTCTCAGCTTACTCCTCCATACACTCCGCAACATAACGGTGTATCGGAGAGACGGAACCGCACCCTATTGGACATGGTACGGTCCATGATGAGTAACGCTGAGTTACCGCGATCATTCTGGGGATATGCGCTAGAATCAGCCGCATACCTTTTGAACCGAGTTCCTACTAAGACTGTGCCTACCACACCATATGAGTTATGGAGTGGGAAGAAATCCTATCTTCAATATCTGAAGATCTGGGGATGTCCGGCTTTTGTCAAAAAGCAGCATGCGGACAAACTCGAGGCACGCTCAGTACTGTGCAAGTTTGTGGGATACCCAAAGAACACCAGGGGGTATCTTTTCTACTACACAGAAGAACAAAAAGTCCTTGTTTCTCGTAATGCCCACTTTCTAGAACACCAGTTCTTAGAAAAGGAAATTAGTGGGAGCGCAGTAGAACTAGAAGAAATTCTAGAACCACAGACTATTAGTGAAAGCTTAGTGGAACCAGAGGGTTCAAAAGAACAGGACATTCCTACGCCGCTCCGCAGGAGTAGTAGGCAGTCTCATCCGCCCGAGAGATACTACTGTTTTCTCATAGACGGGGATAGAGAGGATTGCATCATAGATTATGATGAGCCTACTAGCTTCCAGCAGGCCGTTCAGAGCGTTGACTCAGTAAAATGGCTGGATGCAATGCGGACCGAAATGGAGTCCATGTACACCAACAAAGTATGGACGTTGGACATTGCTCCAGACGGGGTAAAACCCGTTGGATGCAAGTGGATCTTCAAAAGGAAGATTGGTGTAGATGGACAGGTTGAGACCTATAAAGATAGACTTGTAGCAAAGGGTTTCCGTCAAAGACCTGGTTTAGACTATACCGAAACCTTTTCTCCCGTGGCTATGCTGAAATCCATTCGGATCCTTCTTGCCATTGTTGCCTTCCATGATTATGAGATTTGGCAGATGGACGTAAAAACCGCTTTTCTAAATGGAAATTTAGAGGAGTGTGTCTATATGGACCAGCCAGAGGGTTTCATTCAGAGTGGGAGCAGCGGAAAGGTGTGCAAGTTGTTTAAGTCCATCTATGGACTAAAGCAGGCATCGCGGAGTTGGAACATCTGCTTTGATGAGACGGTCAAAGAATTTGGCTTTATCAAAAACCCAGATGAACCATGCATCTATAGTAGATTTGTAGCGAGAACTGTAGTATTCCTCGTTTTATACGTGGATGACATTCTCTTAATAGGAAATGATATTCCTATGCTACAATCTGTCAAGGGGTTCTTGTCACACAGGTTCTCCATAAAAGACCTGGGTGATGCCTCATACATCCTGGGGATCCGGATCCATCGTGATAGATCCAAGAGGATATTAGGACTTTCACAGTCCAGGTACATCGACACCATACTGAAAAGATTCAGTATGGAAGATTCCAAGCGCGGTAACCTACCGGCTTGTCACGGGATCACCCTCTCTAAAGAGATGTCCCCCAAGACTGATTTGGAGAGGGATCGCATGTCTATTATACCCTACGCTTCTGCGGTAGGCTCTATAATGTATGCGATGTTGTGTACCAGACCGGATGTAGCTTATGCACTGAGTGTGGTAAGCCGGTATCAGTCAAACCCTGGGGAGAAACACTGGATAGCGGTAAAGAACATTCTCAAGTACCTGAGAAGGACTAAGGAGATGTTCTTGGTGTATGGCGGAAAAGACCTCCAGATCGAGGCCTTTGCTGACTCCAGCTTCCAGAGTGACAAGGATGATTCCAAGTCCATGTCGGGTTATGTCTTTACCCTCAATGGAGGGGCGGTATGTTGGAAGAGTTCCAAACAGGAAACCGTTGCAGACTCGACTATGGAAGCGGAATACATCGCTGCATCTGATGCCGTAAAAGAAGCTGTTTGGATGAGAAAGTTCTTGAAAGAACTTCAGGTGGTTCCGTCCATTGTTGACCAAATACCTCTGTATTACGACAACAACGGGGCAATAGCTTTAGCGAAGGAACCCAGGTCCCATCAGAGATCCAGGCACATCTTGAGGCGGTATCACCTGATCAGGGAGATCGTGGATCGCAAGGAGATCGAGGTTCGGAGGGTTGCTTCAGAAGAAAACACTGCAGATCCATTCACCAAGGCACTGCCCCAGACTCAGTTCGAGCGGCTGATCGAGATGATAGGTCTTCGATACGCCAGTACATGGCCTTAGTGCAAGTGGGAGATTGTTAGTGTATATGCCCTAGAGGCCATTACTGTATCATACTGGTTTGTATATTACTTAATGGAAGCTTGGGATATTCACCTTGTATAAACAATCTTGCTCAATATAGTAGTATGTTACTTGGTTTGTTTCTACTTCAATGTGTACATGTGTTTATTTTAGTATATCACCTATACGCATTAGTGGAGCCCTTAGGATCTTTGCTTGATTACCAGCGTTGTGATGGCAGTCACACTAGTGGGGGCTGGGTAATCTATAAGCACATCCTTATACAGGTCCCTAGTCGCAGGACTATCGAGACAGGGCATCGATACTCCGGAGTAGACTAGCGTATGTGCTTCTCATCCCAGTATGGGAGATGGTCTATCCCACAGCCATCAGTACGTCGTACTGGAGATAGTATACGGGTGCTCGTTGGGTTACGAGTATACTGGACAGGACTTGTCGGGAACTGACAAGTTGGTATTATACCTATCGTCAGTTATCAGTTCCCAGGTGACATGAGTACAGCTTAGTCCGCTGACTTGACACTGGCACTTCGCCTCGAGTGTGTTCCCACTGCATTTTGATCACTACCCTACCACGGCTCAAAGGAGTCGTGCAAACAGGTAATGGTTGGGTGCAGTCCTAAAGCACTTGGAGGTAGTGACGGTTAGACAGGATTCGTCTCTCCCGGTATTGGGGGTTGACATCGCGCTGTGTCTAGGAGAGCCATTACACGAGTAGTCCCTGGCCAGGGCAAGCGAGATATACTGGTAGGCTTCCAGTGTTATCTCAGGGTGTTTTGGGCTTCACTCCGACACGACTTATACCACTATTAGGGGACTGACGTTTACCGCCCCCTAGGCCCGACATGCGATGTATCAGACGAACAGACCGGACTGTACGGAGACTGTCACATTCAGACTCAGTAGGAGTTCAGATGGGGTTCACCTCATCAGCCTTCTTGTCGGCATCTACCTGGGGACCGTTACGCACAGCTAGTGCCGCTTGCGGTCTGTGGTTAAACCCACTGCCAGCGTAGTGTCGAGTCTTTAGAGTCCCACACACAGGGTATTCGCCTCTGGGCAAAACAGAGTAGAGGTCGCATGGTCTTGCGACAGGGTTCGTTCTCATCCGCGCACTTGTGCACGTTTGGAGTCCGGACAGATATTACTAGTAGGCTCTGGTTTGAGCCAGATACTGGTATATGTTTTGGGGTTGCTTTTATCTCTTGGTATTCATGTTCCTTGGAACAAGAATGCGGGTGTGTATGCACAGTTGATTGAGGCGGAGGAACATGATTTTCATTAGGGTTTCAGAACGGGTGCGTATGCACAGTTGACAGTCGTCTTTTTCCAAACCCTAATGGAATTATGATATATCAATTAATAATATTAATTAAATGAAATTGTGTCATGGTTGGATTTTGTTGACTTGTTGACCATGGTTGACTTGTTGACCATGGTTGAAGGTTTGACCATCATCATTACAAAAGAAAGATGCTTTTTGATTCTTGCAAAACCATTTAAATAATGTAATGATAATGGTCATTCCAAACCATCCATCAACTATTTCATTTTATTATTATTGTTAATTGATAATTCTTTTCATTTGTGATATGGTTGTAAGAAATGAAAAGAATAAGCTCATTCTATCATAACCATTCTCTCTCCTCACTTGTTCTTCTTCCTCCTCTAGTTCAAGGAGAACCCTTCTCATGAGTTGAGAATCCCTCTCCTTGAGATAAAAACACCCCAAAGACACTCTCTACTCACTCTAGGGTCAAAGGTTTAGCAAGCCGAAGATTCTAGTTCTCTCAAAGTTCGAGAAAGAGCCCGAAGGTTGAACCCTCAGGTGGATCCATCTTCGACGGAAGAAGGCAACGAGGAAAGCACCATCAACCCCTACAAAAGTTTCAAGAAGAAGGAGTTCAAGTTAGGTATAACCTCCTTTCCGAGTAGCTAACTCTCTTTAGCATGTTTGCTAGTTTTAGTTTAGGAAAAGATCCCGACTTAGTTAGTCCATGTTGCCCCATGCGCTAAAAACTTGATTTTTATACCGTTTCCGCCTCTCCGTAAGAACCGGGGGTCGCAACGTGGACTTACAGTCCCAAACCAAGTACATCAACACCATCCTAAAGAGGTTTAGTATGGAAGACTCCAAGCGGGTTGCCTTACCTGCTTGCTACGTAGTCACTCTCTCCAAGGACGATTGCCCAAAGTATGATGAAGAGAGAGCTCGCATGAGCATTATTCCCTATGCTTCGGCCGTAGGATCGATAATGTATGCGATGTTGTGTACACGCTCTGATGTAGCTTATGCACATAGTGCAGTAAGCAGGTATTTGTCAAACTCAGGGGAGAATCACTGGACTGCTGTGAAGAATATTCTAAAGTACTTGCGAAGGACTAAAGAATTGTTCTTGGTGTATGGTAACAGGGATCTCCAAATGGAGGCCTTTACCGATTCGAGCTTCCAAAGTGACAAGGATGACAACAAGTCTATCTCAGGTTTTGCATTTACCCTCAATGGAGGGACGGTAAGTTGGAAGAGTTCCAAACAGGATACCGTTGCAGATTCAACGATGAAAGCTGAGTACATTGCTGCAAATGATGCTGCCATGGAAGCCGTCTGGATGAGGAAGTTCATCTCGAAGCTAGGAGTAGTTCCAACCATTATTGATCCAATACCTTTGTACTGTGACAATAATGGGGCTATGGCGTTGGCCAAGGAGCCCAGGTCCCATCAGAAGTCCAGACACATCCTGAGGCGATATCATTTGATCCGGGAGATAGTTGATCGCCACGAGATCGAGATTAAGAGAGTAGATACAAAGGACAACACTGCGTATCCATTTACCAAGGCCTTCCCTCAACCGCAGCATGAGCGACTTTTAGAGATGTTGGGTATGAGATACGTCAATAATTGGCTTTAGTGCAAGTGGGAGATTGTTGGATATATGTATGCCCTAAAGGCCATTATATGATAGTGTATGTACCGATGTATATATATATTCAGAGGATAGTCTTGCTCGACATGATAGTATGCTATCTGGTTTCTCTTTATCATATGTTCACTTGATCATGTTTTTACTCATTTGGTACATATTGATAAATTCCTAAGGATATTGGCTTGACTACTGGGATTATGATGTGGATCATACTAGTGGGACACCTGTAGTTTATAAGCATATCCTTAAAATGTTCCTAGTCGTTGGTATATCAAGACAGGGCATTGATAATCCAGAATAGGCTAGCGTATACCATTCTTGTTCCATATGATGGACGATGGATGATCCCATATCCGTCTGGTGTGATGACACCAAAGATTGTATACGGGTGCTCAGTGAGACTGGGTACACTGAACGGACTCACCGAGAACTCATATATGGTATTATATCATACGTCGGATAGCAGTTCTCAGGTGACACTGGTATATGTTAGTCTGTAGACCCGAGATCGCCATAGAGTCTTGTGTATCCCGCCACCGTGCTTTGATCTCCACCCTACTACGGCTCTACTGAGTTGTAAAACGGGTAGATTTTGGGTACAGTCCCGAGGCATATAGAGGCAATGAGCGATAGGAGGGGTTTCGTCTCTCCCGGTATTGGGGGTTGATGTTGTGCTGTGCATGATTGGCTATAACAGGAAGTCCCTGGCCAGGGCTGCTGAGATATTACTGATAAGTGTTATCAGTAGTTTCTCGATCTGTTGTAGACCATATACCAGCATGACTTATTGAGTTATTATGGTCGACGATTCCATCCCTAGACTCGATATGCAGCATATCTGACGAAGAGACCGGACTGTATGGTAAGTGTTGCAAGTTGGATTGACGGTAGTTTTGACATGTTCGCTTGTTCTTCTTCTGATCGCTCAATAACCGGGTGGCCGTTATGTTTAGCTGACCGCTTGCGGCTTGTAGGTGTTTGATGTGATCATCACCTACTGCCGGCGTATTGACGAGTCTTAGAGTCCCACACAGAAGTTTCCTAGCTTAGGCAAAACGATGTGGTGTGCATATGAGATATGCGCGGGAGCTCGATTAAATACGTGTATGAGATACGGTATGTTAATCGGGTGTTTACTATTGGTCGGGTCGTATGTGATATGACCGGTTTATTAAATCAAATATTGATTTAATAATGACTTTTAGCTCACTTTTATTAAACCCTTTTTCTTTTGATGGATGCATGCATGTATATGTACATGTTGATGTGCATACACACATACATAAATGCATATGTATCATGCTTGTTGATATACTGAAGATGGCAATTCAAGACTCACATGGTTCATATTAATATATAGATTTTTGTTTTAAGATAAAAGATAAAGGAAATTAACTAATGACTCATTTCTTTACAAATGACCCATAGCTTCCACACTCTTCTTTGTTGACCATTGACTAACCCATGGTTAATTTCCTTTGTTCTTTAACTCATCACAAAATATCTACATATTTATATTAACCATGGTTTGTTGTGAGAGTGTCTCACATATATATATCCTTTTGTTTTATTTTTAAAACATAACAATTATCATTATCTTGAAAAAGCTTTGCCATCTTCATCTTCCTCCTTATTCAAGCTCTTTTGAGATTTGTTTAGAGTGAGGAAAAGAAAAGGAGAGGGTTTTTAAGTGAGAAAATAAACCACTTCATCATCCTACACATCTCTAGCTCTTTTGTGTAGGGTGTTTGCTCCACGGATTCAAAAGAACAAGTGAAGCAACAAGCTTTGAGCAAAGGACTTCGGGTGGATCGTCGTGGACTCGGAAGTGTTCAAGTGAGCCGTTCCAAACTCTAGGAGATCCAAGGAGTCACTCAATGAGGGTTGTAGTCTCACCACTTAGTGATAGATTAACTTTTGTAAGTAATACTATTAGTTGTTACTCAATATTTCTAGTTCGATTCCTAGTTAAGTTTGTTTAGCACCTCTTAAAATCAAAGTTGTGGCATGTGTGATGCTTCCAAACCCTATATGAGGTGATAAGGAAACCCTACAGCGGTATCAGAGCCAAGCTAGAGATAAGGAAACACCAATCTTCTTCTTGTAGATCCATTTGCATCCAACGGGTTTTACCCCCGGTGGAGCAACTTCCAGGGTCCACACTTTATTGGCGTACATTGACTCCATTTCAGATCGCATAGCATCCAACCACTTATCAGAGTCCTTACTGATAATGTCCTGTCTGAAACTAGTAGGATCATATTCTTCCAAGATGCAATCCTCTCGATCCCCGTCTATGAGAAAACCGTAGTATCTCTTGGGCGGATGAGAAATCCTACTAGATCTGCGGAGTGGCTGAGGTTCGTCTGGGGTTATTGAATCTTAAGGTTCAGTCAAATCTTCAGTTTCGGTTTGTGGTCGCTGAATTTCTTCCAGTTCTACCATGCTCCCATTAATTTCTTTTGCAAGAAACCCCGTTTCTAAGAAAACGGCATGTTGAGCAACAAACACTTTCTGTTCCTCGGTGTAGGAGAACAAATATCCATAACCATTCTTTGGATATCTCACAAACTTACATAAAACTGACCATACCTCTAGTTTATCTGGTTTATGCTTTTTAATATAAGCCGGACAACCCCATATCTTAAATCTTTTAAGATATGGCCTTTTTCCATTCCATATCTCGAACGGTGTTTTAGGCACTGATTTGGACGAAACATCATTCAATAGGTATGCTGTTGTCTTAAGCGCATGCCCCCAGAATGAAAGAGGCAACTCAGCATTACTCATCATGGAGTGAACTTTGTCCTACAGGGTACGATTCCTGCTCTCCGATACACCGTTATGCTGCGGTGTATACGGAGGAGTAAGATGAGGGAGAATTCCATTCTCCTTTAGGTATTCTAGGAATTCCGTGCTTAAGTACTCCCCTCCTCTATCAGATCGGAGGATCTTGATACTTTTGCCAGTTTGGTTCTCTACTTCGTTTCTGAATTCTTTGAATTTCTCAAAATTTTCAGATTTGTGTTCCATAAGATACACATATACGAACTTAAAGAGATCGTCAGTGAATGTAATGAAGTACGAGAACCTACCCCTTGCATGTATAAACATTGGACCACATACATCACTGTGTATGAGTCCCAAGAGCTCTGCTGCTCTTTCTCCATGTCCGGTGAACGGTGATTTGGTCATTTTTCCCTCGAGAAGAGACTGACAAGTTTCATAAGATGAAAATTCGAACGTGTTCAAAATTCCATCTTTATGCAACTTACTTAGTCTTTTCTTTCCGATATGAACAAGTCTACAATACCAAAAGTAGGATTCGTTCGTATCTGAACTCCTCCTCTTGCATGTGTTTTGTACATTAAATACTATGTTCTGATTTAGAACATAGATACCATTACACAGTGTACATTCTGCAACCAATACCTTATCAAGGTAGATGCTCATGATATTTCTATCCAGAACAAAGTTATATCCATCTTTATCAAGTAAAGAAACTGATATGATGTTGCAAACCATAGAAGATACATAGTAGCAATTGTTCAAAATTATAGTATTGCTATTTGGTAATACTAGGTGATATTCACCGACGGCTGCAGCATTAACTTGTGCTCCGTTCCCTACTCTAAGGGACATATCACCAGGTCCAACCATCCTAATTTTTCTCAGTCTCTGCAATGAGTTATAGATATGAGATCCTGATCCGGTATCTAGTACCCAGGAGGTAGGACTGACCGAAAAGCAGTTCTCAACTACAAGAACACCTGAAGGAGATGCAATAGTATGCTTCTTCTTCGATGAGGTCATCAAGGAATTCATGCTTTCCTCATTCCCTTGCTCATACTCATGACTGCTGTCTTAGTTTAGAGCCGAACCGACGTTCCCCAGTCCCGAATAAGAATTCGGATCGGTCAAGCGATGCATTTTATTATTTTGATTAGGGCGTGAAATGGTTGCTACCTGGAGAGAGAGAGAGAGAGAAAAGAAACACTCAGCGTGCGCTTTTGCAAGATTAGATTACTTATTAATTTATCTAATCAGGATGGCTCCCACTGTTTCCTCGAATTCTTCTTCAAACCTTAAAAGAAGAATTAGTTGGGATTAATTGCACGTCACAATACTTGCTTATCCTTTCGGCCAGGCTGGTGTCGGTACTTCGAGGGAGGTTTTCCAACGCTTTCGCGAAGTTCCTTAATTACATAACCTCTTTTCCCTGGAGGTGTAGCCCCGCTAACACCTTTCTAGACACCTACTTGGTTTATAGTATTGATTGTTAAGTGTGATAATCTCCCGAGAGTAATCCTACTCATCAGTGGGATCGGGATTCAACCATCATTGTGTGATGCACTAGATGGAATCCACTCTTGTCACCACACTCCAAAAGGTATGCTAAATCTTCAAGATTCCTGTATGTTTGAAACTCCCGATGTAGTTTTTGCCCCTAACGGTTTATAACCTTGACTAAGTCAACAAACTATAAACCGCTAGTCAACTTCTACCCGTCATTTTCTTGATTACATTAAACCCACCCGTACATGCCCTTGACTAGGTCAACAAGGCTGCACGACTGTCCTAACCAATCGCATTTACAATGCACAGAAAAATACCACTTAGCTACCGTACACTACGCCTTAACTAGGTTAACAAATGCAACACGAATACTAAATATTACTATTCTTAAATGACGGAGGGCTACGGCTGGGTTTTGGGCGAAAAACCCGTTAACGTAATGAACTTGATATCGTTGAAGGAACCTGAGTAGTTTTGGAAAGAGTGGTTTAGGCTCCGCTTTTGAAAACTTGTGGTTTTGAAAAAACCGATTAATCTATAGTATAGACTTTTTCTCAAGAGGTCACTCTCTGCGAAGGGATCTCAGCTCTTGCCTCCTGGAATGAGGTGATGGATATTCATGATCGAATACCACTATACAAAGCGAAAGAATATATCTATAGTGTTTCAAAATTTGTTCCAACAACATCTTTTAGGTTTATTTTCTTGCATTAATAAAAATTAATGCGGTCCCATCAGTTTAATCTTATCACACCAGAAAAGAACGAAAATACGATGTACGTATATGCCATCCGCATTCGCCACGGGACCCGTCATCACCCGTTAAGTTACTTAGCTAATGACAGAGCGGGGGCTGGACTAGCGCGGGTGCAAAAACATATACAACATCTACTAGTATATATATATAAATATATATAACATTCTTTCCAGGCATGATAATAAGCAACATCACAGAATCACAGCCAAGAATACAGAATGGTGGATAAACTTGGAGCCCCGGGTTTCATTTGAGCCTCAAATAAAACCCGACGTTCCCGGTCGTGTGGATAGCCTATGCAATGAAAACCTGGACCCCTACGAGCGCGGCAAGTTACCCACCAATCCCAGAAGTGAGGCAACCCCCTTCAACAAAGTGAATGGGCCACCCAGCACTTCATGGAATCCGGTAACTTGGGCGCTACTCCGTGGGTCATCCTATACCCCCTACGAGTGCGGCGAATAGCCCACCAATTCTTGAATGAAGCCCCCTCCGTCTCAACGCCATGAGATGTGGGCTTGTTGCCTTCTAGAACCCGGCTATTCGTGCACTCCACCGCGGGGTAATCCTAGTACAGAAAATGAAAATAATATATACAAATAGTGACATAGACCTTAACCCGGTCGTGCCCCAAACAAATAATATACAGTCCGGTAAAGACGGCAGTCCACATGTAGGACGCTCGCCCCGCAATATGAATATACAAATGAATCTTAACTGTACCAATAACATTGTACCACATGCTATCCACCACGACTATCCAACCACAATCACAGCACAAGCACAAAACATCAACGCGAATGTCATGTTCGCAAAACCCGTCTAAAAGAACATATAGCAATCAGACGAGTTGTACCGATCGAATGACATTCACGGTCGTAGATAAAAGTGAATGTACTGCAAACTATTAAACAGTGTCAAATATAACGACTTCGAAACACTCCAAATTTCCCCAGACTGAAAAACAACAAAACATCAAACTTAAGAAAAAAACAAACAACACCTGAAAACCAAACTCCACGAGATAAGAACCCAGAACAAAACTCGACCCAATTCTCCACTACAAAACCGGTGACGCCAGATTTTTTCATGATGTGGCCGGCCAAAACTTGGTATAATTGAATCGTTTTTGTTCTCGATTCATCTTATTGTCAAAGGATCACTCTGCACTTGCTTAAAAAAAATTTTGAAGCCTTTAAAAATTCGACAGAAACAGCAGTTTGGTTTCAATGTTACGGAGTTGTTTCGGTTTCGTTGTTTTAACATTATTTAAACTTTCTAGTATAGGGTTTATGGGCTGGCTCTGATACCATGAAAGGTTACGCTAGTGCCCCGACCAACTACCAAGACCAAATGCGGAACAAAATTTTTTCTAACGATTAGAACATGGTACTAGAATAACTTTTAACCCGGATCTTACCATTAACCTAACTAGCTAAATAAAGAGAGCTATCTACTATGATGAAGAAATCTCACCAAACGAACCAAGTCCTTCGGTCTTCTTTCCTCATCTTTAGCTCCAAGTGGCTACCTTGAACATGCTTGATCTTCTTTGTTGGCTCCTTTTGTTCTCCGCAATCGATCTTGCTCTCTGGTCCTCCTTTGTCGTAGATGATCCACCCGAGGGATATGATCCATGGCTCTAGCTCCTCACAATATGTCAAGTGGAGCAACTAGAGAACTTGGGTTGCTAAACCAAGTAATCTAGGATGTAGTATGAAGATCTAAGTGTTTGCTATCTCATTCTTACCTCTTCACTTGTTTCTCAAATCATGAGAAGGGTAGTGAAGAGGAAGATGATGAAGGCGGAGGAAACTCAACAGGAAGGAGGAGATGAAGAAAAATGATAGCTCAAGAAATTTTGAAGCATGCATAGAGAGAAAATCAACATCAAGATTTTGTGTATGAATTCTCATGAATAAACAAGTGTAGCCATGCTTCAATAGTAACCACAAATGAATAAAGAATCCATTTGTGAACTATTGAAGCCATGCCACTCACCATGCCTCCTTCTCCTAAGTTTCCACCTCATTCCCATTTATCAATAAATGGAAAAGTCCATGATGAGTTGTCCACCTTCTTGAAGGTAATCTGTAATAAAATACGGATTACAGTCTCCTGTATATACATACTTGCAATCGGATAAAAACACGAATGCCCAAAGAGATAGAATAACACGAAGAACGTAATACTAGAATATACATATCGAAATACATATATGTAAACTATTAAATCAATACATGATTTAATAATCCGGCTCAAACCCGAGCCGGCTAGTATTAGCAACTGTCCGATCGAAAGTCCGAGTACAAAATACATCAATCGATCGAGACCCTGCACGTATCCAATACGGCTACTACATCATTTCGCCTGAACTAGGGAAACCCTCTGCATGGGACTCTAAAGACTCGACAGTACGCCGGCAGTGAGTTACTGGATAAATCCATAACCACAAGTACGTCAGCGGCACTAGCTGTACGTAACGGCTACCCTGGTACCTGTCGAAAAGGAAGGTGAACGAGCAAACTCATCCGGATCCCTTCTGAGCCTATCTGTGACAATCTCCGTACAGTCTGGTCTCTTGGTTTGAGAATATCGGATACTGGGTCTAGGGGGTGGTAAACGTCAGACCCTGATAACCTGGTAATTCATGCTGATGCGGCTCAGGACCAATCTGGGAAACTACCGATCAGCCTATCAGTAAATCCTAACTTCCTTGGCTAAGATCTTATGGTCTTGACCAATAAAACACAGTGCGATATCGACTCCCAATACCGGGAGAGACGAATCCCCGACAATCGCTCACTGCCTCCATATGGCTCGGAACTGTACCTAACCAAAACCTGTTTGCACGACTCTGTAGAGCCGTGGTAGGGTAGTGATCAAAGCACAGTGGGAACTCAAACTACACAAATGACGATCTCAGGTCTAAAGACTAACTTGTACTCATGTCACCTGAGAACTTCTATCTGAAAAGAGGTATAGTACTATATGGAAGTCCACGGCGAGTCCATCCGGTGTACTCATCCACAGCGAGCACCTGTATACGATCTTAGGTCTAAAGACCAATGGTTGCGGGACCAAACCATCGCCCCTCGTCGGGGTCTAGAAACGTATACACTAGTCTACTCCGGAATATCGATGCCCGGTCTCGATACTCCCACGACTAGGGACCATTTAAGGATTTGCATACCGACAACCCAGCTCTCACAAGTATGATCGCCATCACAACACAGGTAGTCTAGCAATGATTTTACGGGCTTTATCAACATGTATAAGAGATATGTAATAGTAAGTAAAACATGCACATGCTAAAATAAAGACAAACCAGATAGTATACTATCATATCAAGAAAGACTGGCTTGTACATATATATGTCCAAGCATCCATATGTATACTGTCACGACCCAAAATTTGGCACGTAACAGGCACTTAAACCACGTAACGTCTACATGCGTAACACAATTTAAGTAAGCCGAAACCCAGAAATCTAAACCATCAAAAGTAGTAAGTGATGAAAACATTTGTTAAAAACATTTGGAAATCTTAAGTAAAAATCTTTAAAGTTTAAATTATTTTCTTAAAAATTTTGGCAGCGCCTCCTTTGTAAAACTAGCCTCGAAACGGGTACAACATAATATAAAAGTAAGCAACATATGATATAAATAAAGCATCCCCAAACGGGAGCAATCATGCCCAACGGCGGAAACAACCACTACAAGAATAATATACGACGCCGTAGCGAAGAAATGGACAATATAAGTGAAAAACAACATAAAAGATAAAACTGCATAATGAAAGTCGGCTCACACGAGCTCGATACCCAGAGTCACAAAATAATATACAATATCGTCCTCACAACTCGTCTCTAAGTCAATACATGAAATGGTAGATGGAGAGTACTAGATACAATAAGATGTACAATGAAATATAAAGTCGGATAACCATAACCCACCTATAGCAAAACGGCTCACAGCCAACTGCAGCGGTATCCACAAAATAGAGATGAAAAGCAGCCTGCCGCGACTACACTGAGCGTCAACCTACAAAACACTGTGGCACAACAGGGGTGAGTTTCCAACTCGTGAATAGTAAGTAACATCATACAGGTAATCGTAGGTATGCACGTACTGCTTACCCTATCACATATAATCTGCTAGTATCAATATACTAATATGGATATGCAATAATCATGAAAGGTACTCTATCAGCTACTACAAATACGTGAAACGATGCATATCAATGAATGCTGAGTATGGGATAAAACATTTCATCATCAATGAATCATCATCGTGGAAAAACCGGTGTCCATCAACGACACCCCAAATCCCAATACTTCAGGCGCCGTCACTCTAATTGGCCCTCATATCCTGTAAATCTCATGGAACCTGAGTTCCCAACATCGGCACTCGAAAACATCATGAAATACTCGTGTCTAACATCGACACGCAAATCCACATATATCGGGCTCCGTCAGTCCGGATCGGCCCACGGGCTCCCTCTGTCCGGATCGGCCCTCGGGTTCCGGCAGTACGGGTCGGCCCATATCCATCTCTCGACTCCGGTCGGTATCCTCCGGATAACCGCCAGGTCCAACCAATCACCGGTAGGTAGTAGTCCCTCTGCCAGGCTCATCGTCTACTGCATAACCATCCATTCTCGCCCTGGGGTACCATACCGGGTCCACCATGAACCCTCAAACGGATCATCCAACTCCTCGAATCGGGTTTCTATCACACGTCTCAGAACCGAGAAAACGTATGGTGGACGCACTGAAATATCATATCAAGAGAACCGGGTTTTCAAATAAAGCATACTTTACTGAAATAATACCACGGTTCTCAAATCCAATAAATCACATGAAATCCATATCTCAATGCGTAAATCCATGCAATATGATCTATGCAACATAAAACCGTAATATGAGCATATCAAAGGAAAACTGCTCTTTTAAATGAATCCAGTTTTAAAATATATCATGGGGTTCCCAATTTTCCAACATCAAATCCAACATCATCTAAGGATGCACATGTAACTATAGAAAGTACGGGTGTACGCAAGTATGTATGTACACAAGTATGTATGTACAAGTATGTATGTACGCAAGTATGTATATACAAGTATGTATGTACGCATAATGTAATTCATATGCGCAATAGAACAAGAATCATGTCTAATCGTCAATGATAAGGTAAGCTAAACAATGTATTATCCATGGCAATTCTATAGTATGAGTGTTATGGCAATTACTAACGGTGTGTGTGTGGTATACAGTTCAGTGCTCGTGCAACATGAAATGTTAGTAACAGTGCTGCGTCTCATTAATACTATGTACGTATGCAACAGGAAATGGGGTATGCAACAATTGTATACATGCACGATCAATATATATGAATATAAACATGCGGCTACAATATCCTATCAAGCCATGACGCAGAACGCCATACGGGCGATTTCCCCGTAGATGTTAAATCTACTCACCGGTGATCTCGAGCTAAGTATATTCGACCACTTGCTTCCCATTCTTCGCAGCGTCCGAAGTCCCCGCCTGCGATCCTATTAACACATAAAACATAGCAAGGCAAAACGTAGAAATCGACCAATAATACTCACAAACTACGCTTAGAATGATGCGCCGACTTTAACAACTCATAAGTGTTCTCTTAGTGGCTAACGTGTGTGGCGACATCACTAAAACAACCCAAGTCCAGAAATCACACGAAGCACATAACTGAGTCGGACACCGTGTCGGATATCGCAACGCGCGTCGTCGAAACACTAAAAAATAACTAAACGATCCTAGATTTTACCTACTGTTAATACTTAAAAATCTAGCAGCGCCAAACATGCTAATATAACTGCAGATAGCTACCCTAAAAGTTACAACCCCCCCAGTCCTCCACAGGGCCGAGCTCGCCGGATTTGTCCCTGATGTCGCCGGCCAAACAGTGTCAGGTGGGTCTCGTGTTACTGGTGTATGCTCAGGGTAATTAGTACAACACTTCTACACTGCTAGTTTTTACAGTAAAGTCGCGGGGTTACAGCAGATCACAGACATCCTAATATGACACTAAAATACGATATCGTGAACAAAACTATACTTTTAGTGTTCTAAACTGAAACTACAAAGCAACACAACAATAATAAACTTCTAAATATCAGTTGAGAGAACTACCTTCCCAAACTTGCTCAAAACACTATCTTTCCAAGCTCCAAGTGATCACCATAAGCTCTAGATCAAGTTTAATGAAGGGTGTATTGAGTTTTGTGAAGATTTGCTTAGGTTTATTAGGATTTGGGTTAGGGTTTAGTGAAGAGCAAGGTGATGTTAGTTATGTATATACCCCAGAGGCCATTGTTGTACATATGATGTATATTATAATGGATGCTTAGATATATAGAGAGAGAACTTTCTTGCTCATCATGATAGTATACTATTTGGTTTCACTTTATCTTAACATGTTGACTTGCATATGTTTACTGTCTTACTCTCACATGTTGATAAAGCCCTTAGGATATGTACTCGACTACTGGGACTATGATGAGATCATACTAGTGGGGCCAGAGTAGTCGATGAGTACACCCTATAACTGTTCCTAGTCGAGGGTGTGTCGAGACAGGGCATCGATACACCAGAGTAGACTAGCGTATACGCATCTTGACCCATATGATGGGCGATGGATGATCCCATATCCATCGGTGTTTTGACATCAGAGATGGTGTACGGGTGCTCAGTGGAGACTGGGTACACTGGACGGACTCGCCGAGAACTCCCAGAAGGTATTATACCTCACGTCAGATGGCAGTTCTCCGGTGACACTGGTACAGGGTAGTCTGTAGACCCGAGATCGTCATAGAGTCTTGTATGATTCCCACTGTGCTTTGATTTCCACCTTACCATGTCTAAGAGGGCGTGCAAAACGGTGGCTTTTGGGTGCGGTCCTGAATCACATGGAGGCAATGAGCGATAGGAGGGGATTCATCTCTCCCGGTATAGGGAGTTGATGTTGTGCTGTGTTCGATTGGCTATAACCGGAAGTCCCTGGCCAGGGCTGATATAGAGGTTTACTGGTAAGTGTTACCAGTAGTTTCTCGACCTGTTATGAGCCTCGCATCGACACGACTTATCGGTTACTGGGGTCTGACGTATACCACCCCTAGACTAGATATGAAACATATCAGACGAAGAGACCGGACTGTACGGGAGTGTTACTAATTGGATTCACAGGAGAATGTACATGCTTGCTTGTTGATCTTCTGATCGCTCAATATCTGGGTGGCTATTACGTTTAGCTGATGATTGCAGCTTGTGGGTGTTTGATATGATCATCACCTGCTACCGGCGTATTGACGATTCTTTAGAGTCCTACACAGAGGTTTCTTGACTCAGGCAAAATGGAGTAGGGGCACATATGTGATATGTGCAGGACCGAGGATAATACGATATGGGATACCGTATTATATTCTCGCGATATTTTGATATGAGCCGGGTCATCGGATCAAGTGTTGATTTGATGAATCGGTACATGATATATTAGTCGGTTATATTCGATATAGCCGGATTGTCGGATCAAGTGTTGATTCGATAATTTAATGTATAATTATATATATGATATATTGCATTACATTATCTAATATTGGCTCGCTTTATTGATTCATTTTCTCACCGGGTAATACATTGATATATATGCGATATATGTTAATTGTATTATTTTCTTTTGTTACAAAAATATATTATATATGTGATATATAATATTGTAACATGTTATGATTACTAATGCAACTTGATTAGTTGATTTTTACCTAGTTAGGGTTTGGATTAGGGTTAGCATTTGGGTTAGCTTTTTCATGAGCTTTCATGAAGCTTCATGAAGCTTTGACTTTATCTTTTCTCTTTGTATTTTTGTGGAGCCATTGTTAACCCAACCCAAACCCTTCACCCTATGTTAAGTCTCTACATGGGTTAGCCTACTCATTATCAACTATGGTTGCATTTTGAATTATCACTTCTATTTCATTATTCATCACAAAAGGAATTTCCTTCTTCTTCTTCTTGCTTGAGCTTTGAAAAAGCTTTCAAGGTTTTCTTTATGTGATGAATTAAAGTGAGAATTTGATAATAAAAGAGAGCATAAATCGTACTTCATCATCCTCATCTAATCTAGCCAATTAGATTAGGGTGTTCACCTCATTAGTGAGAAAGAGCTTGAGTTAAAGAAACTTCGAGGTAGATCATCAGAGAAAAGGAAGACTACAAGCTAGCATTGATCATTCGGGTTGTGAAGCTTCTCTTGAGTCCGGGAGATCATGGATCGCGGTGAAAGGACTTCTACTTGGAGCTTATGAAGCGAAGGAGCGGACTACAAAGGTTGTAATCCCTCACTCTTTGTTGTAAGGATGTTTACTTGCATGTGAAACCCTAATAATCTAGCAAAGATCCCGGCTTTGGGTTGTTCGGCACATCTAAATTTTAAATCGGACATGGTTGATGCCTTATAGAACCTTGTATGAGTGCCTAGGAACCCCACAGTGGTATCAGAGCCTAGCTAGAGCATTAGGCGACGTGTATACGGAGTTAAAAGTCCGATCGAACCCCGATACGTCGAAATTGACCCCCTCTCTGGAAATTTTGTGAATATGTGATTTTTTCTGCATTAAAAATACTTAAAAAAATCAACAGAGAATTCTAAGGATAACCCTAAAACACGAGCCCCCAAGGCTCTCAAAGAGCCGCGAAACCGCGGCAATAACATGCTTGCCGCGGCGGTTCCGCGGCCAAAAGAGTGACTTGGGGACACGTGTTGGTACAGTAATATCCGTAGCCGTTCCTGCATATTTTTGGGTATTTTTAATCTGACTCAAGTGTTGAGTGTTCTGGGGTTTTTTTTAAATTCGTTGATTCGATCGGAAAGTTTAATTTCCTTCTGTTTTCCGGATAATTTAGAAACTGTTAAAATGTTCGAACAGATATCATTAACTCATTTTTTCCCGGCACAAAAAACATTCAAGTGTTGAATTTTTTTTGAGTTTAAATCTTTCGGAAAAATGTGCAAGTAACGCGGTGGACCCTCTAGAAGAACACAAACCTTAACTCAATTATGTGACCGTCTGAACTGCCTCGAAACCTTAGGGTTTGGGGCAGTACGGCGTGCCAGATGTGAGGCGTTGGCTTGACCCTTCTACGGCTGGACCATTGGTACTGTGACATATTCTGGAATTGTTTGAACTCCGCTCAAGTGTTGAGCTATTTAGGAAATCTTGGGTATTTGATTATTCGATCGAAAAGTTTAATATTTTCTATTTATCTGGAATGTGATACATTATGTTGAATTCATATAGTTAGGCATGAAATGCGAAGTATGTGATATTTCAGATTTACAATGTCTAAAGAGATTGTGGATTCCAAATGTTGTAGTTTTACACTTTCTTTTCTGTGACCGTAAGTGTAGTATGTAGTTGTATTGCCGGTTTTCGTTGCTATACATCAACGACGATCGGTGTATGCATACTTACTTACGTTGATGATATGAGATATTATGTGTTGCTATGATATGTTATATTGGATCGTCGTGTTCTGAATAGCCGGGGGTTTTATGTGAGATGAGGGTTTTTATTTTCATTCATGTAAAATTCATTTGTATGTAATATTCTTTTATTGGGGCACTTCCGGGATGAGGTTGATGTCACCAGTGTATATTATTTACTTTTCCGCATTAGGTAGACCCAAGGAGGGGAGCACAAGTAACCGGGTTCTAGGGTCCAGTGGGAGGCCATCTCGAGGAGTCCACACCGGGTATCCTAACCTTAGAATTGGCAGTGTTACTTGCCGCTCTCGTACAGGTCTAAGGATGTGGGTTTGGCTATTCATTGCGACCGTGGAATCCGTGTTTTATACAGGTTCGTATTAAAAACACAGACATCCTAGTATATCCAATATTTCATATATGTTCTTCTACTGCAATGTTCTGTGATGAGATCATATTACTTGCTGAGACGAATGCTTATACTATATATATATGCTGATATATAAATATTACTGCCTTCATTTCTTATGTGATGCTTAGGAAGCATAAGATGATGGGATATATTAATGAAATTAATAAAAAGAAAAGAAACCTAAAAGATGTTGTAGAATCAAAACTTTATAAAAAGGGTAGCTACAGTTTTGCTTTGCATAGCGGTATATATGATATACCTTGCACCTTATTCGATGAGGAAAGAGCCGAGATCCCTTCACCGGGAGTGACCTCTTTAGCTAAACTGGCAGATGCTACAAACTCACAGTTTAGTTTTTGACAGCTTATATAGTTCTTGCTTTGCACAGCGGTATATATGATATATCCTGCACCTTATTCGATGGGGAAAGAGCCGAGATCCCTTTACCGGGAGTGACCTCTTTAGAGAAACTAGAAAAGCCTAAAAAACATTCCTTTTTCAAAAATCATTTGTTTCTACAACGATATCAAGTTTATTACGCTCATGGTTTTCTGAAAAACCTGCGTAGCCTCCGTCATTTCAGATAGATATTACTTAGTATTCGTGCTACGTTTGTTGGCCTGCGTTAAGGCGTAGTGTGCGGTAGCTAACTAGTACTTATCTGTAACATGAGATGTGATTGGATTAGGGTACTCGTACGACTTTGTTGGCCTGCGTCAAGGGCCGTACGGGTGGGTTTAATTCAATCAAGAAATGTATGGGTTGAACTTGACTAGCGGACTATGGTTTGTTGGCCTGCGTCAAGGTCATAGAACGCTAGGGGTAAAAGTATTATTGGGTTTCAAGTGTTGAAATTTGCAATGAGATTGCATACCTACTATGAGATAGTTGGATCCCAATACCCACTGCGAGTAAGAGTTACTCCTGGGAGAATTTTACACAGGACAATTAGCCGATCAAGTAAGTGTCTAGAAAGGTGTTAACGGGGTTATGCCTCTGGGAAAACGAGGTTTATTTTAATTAGGTCCGTGCGAGAGCACGGGGAACCTCCCTCAAGTACCGACACTGATCTGGCTAAAAGATTGACGAAATTGTAGGGTGTAATTAATCCCAGCTAATCTTACCTTTTAGGGTTTGAAGGAAGATTTGATAAAAACAGTAGGAGACATCCTGATTAGATAAGATAATAACCAATCTAATCTTGCAAGAGCATACGCTAAAGTGTTTTCTTCTCTCTCTCTCCAGGTAGCGACCATGTTAGGCCATAATCAAGATAATAATATGGATGTATTGACTGAACCCGCTTATTATTCTGAGCAGGGGATCGTTGGTCCCGTTCTTTCTTATAAGAGTTATAAGACTGAACATGAAACAAGAGAATATCTGAATTCGCATGCCGCCCAAACTAAGAACATGCATGCTGATGCATCTTCTTTGGGTGTGTTAGTTATTGAGAACTGTTTCTCAGTTCACCCTACGTCCTGGGTATTAGATACCGGATCGGGATCCCACATATGTAAATTGTTACATGGGCTACGTAAAGGTAGAGAACTGGGAAAGGGTGATCATTCTGTACAAGTAGGGAATGGTGCAAGTATTGCAGCCAAAGCAGTTGGCGAATATCACCTTGTATTACCAAGTAGTAATACACTGATTCTGAATGAGTGCTATTATATACCGAACATGATGTGCAACATTATATCAGTTTCTTTATTAAGTAAAGAAGGATATAATTTTGTAGTAAAGGATAATGTTATGAACATCTTCCTAGATCAAATGTTGATTGGATCAGGCTCGTTACATAATGGCATATTCATTCTCAATCAAAATACAGTCCTTAATGTACAAAACACACACAAGAGGAAGAGTTCAGAAATGAACGAATCCTTCTTATGGCATTGTAGACTTGGTTATATCAATGCGACACGGCTTGCTAAGTTACATAAGGATGGATATTTGAATCCGTTCGAATTATCATCATATGATACTCGCCATTCATGTCTCAAAGGTAAAATGACCAAAACTCCGTTTAGTGGACACGGAGAAAGAGTTACGGAACTCTTAGGACTGGTACATAGTGTTGTATGCGGTCCCATGTCTACACACGCCAGGAACGGTTCTTCCTACTTCATTACATTCACTGATGATCTCTCTAGATACAGACATGTGTTCCTGATGAAACATAAGTCTGAAGCTTTTGAGAAATTCAGAGAATATAAGCACAAAAAAGAGAACCAAACGGGCAAAAGTATTAAGATCCTTCGATCTGATCGAGGAAGAGAATACTTGAGCAATGAGTTCCTAGATTATCTAAAAGAGAATGGGATTCTCTCTCAGCTTACTCCTCCTTATACACCACAGCACAATGGTGTATCGGAGCGGAGGAATCGCACCCTATTAGATATGGTGTGCTCTATGATGAGCACTGCTGAGTTACCTGTTTCCTTCTGGGGATATGCACTGGAAACAGCTGCAGATCTATTGAATATGGTTCCCACCAAATCTATGCCAACCACTCCATATGAGATATGGAAAGGAAAGAGACCATATCTTAATTATGTTAGGATATGGGGTTGTTCGGCATATGTGAAAACGCAAAATCCGGACAAGCTCGGGGCAAGGTCTATTCTGTGCAAGTTTATTGGATATCCCAAACATTCGCGCGGGTATATCTTCTACCACACCGAAGAACAAAAGGTGTTTGTTTCTCTGCACGCCACCTTTTTAGAAAAGGAATTTCTTGCAAAAGAGATTAGTGGCTCTGAGGTAGAACTAGAAGAAGTTCCAGCAACACAAACTACAACAGAAGATTTAGTGGAACCAGAGGATTCAGTAGTACCCGATGAACCCCAGCCTCTCCGCCGATCTGGCAGGGTTTCTCATCCACCTGAGAGATACTACGGTTTTCTCATTGATGGTGGAAGTGAGGATTGCATCATGGAAGATGATGACCCGACTAGTTTCGAGCAGGCCATTACGAGTGGTGACTCTGTGAAATGGCTGGATGCAATGCGATCTGAAATGGAATCCATGTACACCAACAAAGTATGGACTTTGGAAATTGCTCCTGAAGGGGTAAATTCCATTGGGAGGAAGTGGATCTTTAAAAAGAAAATTGGTGTAGATGGAAAAGTTGAGACTTTCAAAGCTAGACTTGTTGCAAAGGGTTTTCGTCAACGACTAGGTGTGGATTATAACAAAACCTTTTCTCCAGTGGCTATGCTTAAGTCCATCCGGATCTTACTTGCCATTGCTGCATACCATGACTGCGAAATCTGGCAAATGGATGTTAAGATCGCCTTTCTAAACGGTGATTTAGAAGAGTGCGTGTACATGACTCAGCCAGAGGGCTTCATAGATAGTGGGAGCAGCGGAAAGGTGTGAAAACTATTTAAATCCATCTATGGGTTAAAGCAAGCATCACGGAGTTGGAACATCTGCTTTGATGTTGTAGTCAAAGAGTTTGACTTCATCAAAAACGTAGATGAACCTTGTATATATAAAAAGGTTGCAGAGAGTAAGGTTGTCTTCTCGTATTTTACGTCGATGGCATACTCTTGATAGGAAATGATGTTCCTATGCTGCAGTCAGTCAAGCTCTTCTTATCACAAAGATTCTCAATGAAAGATCTAGGTGATGCCTCCTGCATATTGGGAATCATGATCTATAGAGATAGATCTAAACGGATACTGGGATTGTCCCAATCCAGGTACATTGACACCATACTAAAGAGGTTTAGTATGGAAGAATCCAAGCGTGGTAACCAACCCACGATCTCTGGACTCACTCTCTCTAAAGAGATGTCTCCCAAGACTGATTTAGAGAGAGCTCGTATGCAAGGGATACCCTATGCTTCGGCAGTAGGCTCTATCATGTATGCGATTCTATGTACGAGACCCGATGTAGCATACTCACTAAGTGTAGTGATTCGGTATCAAGAAGATCCTAGAGAGAGTCACTGGACATCTGTGAAGAACATTCTCAAGTACTTGCGAAGTACTAAGGAGATGTTCTTGGTGTATGGTAACGGAGAACTCTAGGTGGAGTCCTTTACCGATTCCAGCTTCCAAAGTGATAAGGACGACTCTAAGTCACACTCGGGATTTGTCTTTACCCTCAATGGAGGGGTGGTATGTTGGAAGAGTTCCAAACAGGATACCGTTGCAGACTCGACGATGGAGGCTGAATATATCGCTGCCAACGATGCTGCCAAAGGGGCTGTCTGGATAAAGAAGTTCATTAGTGAACTTGGTGTGGTTCCATCCATTGAACATCCAATACCTCTGTATTGCGATAACAATGGAGCTGTGGCTTTGGCCAAGTAACCCAGGTCCCATCAAAAGTCTAGACATATTCTGAGGCGGTATCACCTGATCAGGGAGATAGTTGATCGCCGGGAGATCGAGGTCAGGAGAGTAGATACGAAGGACAACACTGCGGATCCACTCACGAAGGCCATTCCCCAGATACAGTTTGAGAGATTATTCGGGATGCTAGGTATGAGATACTACAACAGCTGGCCTTAGTGCAAGTTGGAGATTGTTAGTTATGTATATACCTTAGAGGCCATTGTTGTACAAATGATGTATATTATAATGGATGCTTGGATATATATAGAGAGGACTTTCTTGCTCGTCATGATAGTATGCTATTTGGTTTCACTTTATCTTAACATGTTGACTTGCATATGTTTACTGTCTTACTCTCACATGTTGATAAAGCCCTTAGGATATGTACTCGACTACTGGGACTATGATGAGATCATACTAGTGGGGCCAGAGTAGTCGATGAGTACACCCTATAACTGTTCCTAGTCGAGGGTGTGTCGAGACAGGGCGTCGATACACCAGAGTAGACTAGCGTATACGCATTTTGACCCATATGATGGGCGATGGATGATCCCATATCCATCGGTGTTTTGACATCAAAGATGGTGTACGAGTACTCAGTGGAGACTGGGTACACTGGACGGACTCGCCGAGAACTCCCAGATGGTATTATACCTCACGTCAGATGACAGTTCTCCGGTGACATTGGTACAGGGTAGTCTGTAGACCCGTGATCGTCATAGAGTCTTGTGTGATTCCCATTGGGCTTTGATTTCCACCTTACCACGTCTAAGAGGGCGTGCAAAACGGTGGCTTTTGGGTGCAGTCCCGAATCACATGGAGGTAATGAGCGATAGGAGGGGATTCGTCTCTCCCGGTATAGGGAGTTGATGTTGTGCTGTGTTCGATTGGCTATAACCGGAAGTCCCTGGCCAGGGCTGATATAGAGATTTACTGGTAACTGTTACCAGTAGTTTCTCGACCTATTATGAGCCTCATATCGACACGACTTATCGGTTACTGGGGTCTGACGTATACCACCCCTAGACTAGATATGCAACATATCAGACGAAGAGACTGGACTGTACGGGAGTGTTACTGATTGGATTCACAGGAGAATGTACATACTTGCTTGTTGATCTTCTGATCGCTCAATACCTGGGTGGCTGTTACGTTTAGCTGATCTCTTGCAGCTTGTGGGTGTTTGATATGATCATCACCTGCTACCGGCGTATTGACGATTCTTTAGAGTCCTACACAGAGGTTTCTTGACTCAGGCAAAACGGAGTAGGGGCACATATGTGATATGTGCAGGACCGAGGATAATATGATATGGGATACCGTATTATATTCTCGCGATATTTTGATATGAGCCGGGTCATCGGATCAAGTGTTGATTCGATGAATCGGTACATGATATATTAGTCGGTTATATTCGATATAGCCGGATTGTCGGATCAAGTGTTGATTCAATAATTTAATGTATAATTATATATATAATATATTTCATTACATTATCTAATATTGGCTCGCTTTATTGATTCATTTTCTCACCGGGTAATACATTGATATATATGCGATATATGTTAATTGTATTATTTTCTTTTGTTACAAAAATATATTATATATGTGATATATAATATTGTAACATGTTATGATTACTAATGCAACTTGATTAGTTGAGTTTAACCTAGTTAGGGTTTGGATTAGGGTTAGCATTTGGGTTAGCTTTTTCATGAGCTTTCATGAAGCTTTGACTTTATCTTTTCTCTTTGTATTTTTGTGGAGACATTGTTAACCCAACCCAAACCCTTCACCCTAGGTTAAGTCTCTACATGGGTTAGCCTAATCATTATCAACTATGGTTGCGTTTTGAATTATCACTTCAATTTCATTATTCATTACAAAAGGAATTTCCTTCTTCTTCTTCTTGCTTGAGCTTTGAAAAAGCTTTCAAGGTTTTCTTTAGGTGATGAATTAAAGTGAGAATTTGATAATAAAAGAGAGCATAAATCCTACTTCATCATCCTCATCTAATCTAGCCAATTAGATTAGGGTGTTCACCTCATTAGTGAGAAAGAGCATGAGTTAAAGAATCTTCGAGGTAGATCATCGGAGAAAAGGATGACTACAAGCTAGCATGGATCATTCGGGTTATGAAGCTTCTCTTGAGTCCGTGAGATCGCGGATCGCGGTGAAGGGACTTCTACTCAGAGCTTATGAAGCGAAGGAGCGGACTACAAAGGTTGTAATCCCTTACTCTTAGTTGTAAAGATATTTACTTGCGTGTGAAACCCTAATAATCTAGCAAAGATCCCGGTTTTGGGTTGTTCGGCATATCTAAATTTTAAATCTGGCATGGTTGATGCCTTATAGACCCTTGTATGAGTGCTTAGGAACCCCTCAGGTGAGGGTTCAGTTTGGGGTGTGAGGGCGAGGAAATGAGGTGAGGAAATAATGAGAATGAGAGTGAATAAGTGTATGAGTGAGGGTGTAAGTGTGATGGTGAGGGAATACAAGTGGGTGTGAGTTTAACATAAGCCATGCCTCCCTCTCTCTTCAGTTAATGCATGGCATGCTTGCCATACCTCATGATGCCCCCTTCTCTCTTTTCCTCTCTCTCAAGTCAACCTAATTAAAAACCATTTTTATTTAAAAATTGAAAACTTATTAATTTAATAAATCACATATTACACTTAATGGAATGGGTTAATATGCCATGGCTACTTAAGCATTGTTTAACCCCAAATTAATCCTAGGTTAACATGCACATGTGTGTGCAAGCCAGCAATAAATATTAATAAAATATTAATTAATTTTGATAAAATATTTGAAAACTGTTTTGGTAAACTTTTTACTAAAAATCCGCATTATCGCTTAATTAACACTAATCGCATTCTAAGGTGTTACAATCTTCCCCCTTAAAGAAATTCTTCCCTGAATTTAAAAATCTTACTATGTGTACCTTCAAAGAGATGAGGGAATTTCTTCCGCATCTCGCTCTCGGCCTCCCAAGTGACCTCTTCACTATTCGGACTACACCAAAGAACTTTCACAGATGGTAAGACCTTTGACCGAAGTTTCTTTACCTGCCGATCCAATATCACTACTGGCTACTCGGTGAATGAAAGATCGCGTTGTAGCTGAACGGTCTGGTGCTGAATCATGTGAGAAGGGTCATGAAGGTATCTGCGAAGCATCGACACATGGAATACGGGGTGAACATCCGGAAAACTTGGAGGAAGTGCCAAACGATAGGCAACGGTACTAACTCGCTCAAGGATCTCGAAAGGACCTACAAATCTGGGACTGAGCTTTCCTTTCTTCCCAAATCTCATCATGCTCTTCATCGGAGAAATCCGTAGGAATACATGATCCCCCACTGCGAACTCGAGTCTGCGACGACGACGGTAGGCATAAGACTTTTGTCTGCACTGGGCTTCTCTCATCCTATCCTGAATCAACTGGATCTTCTCCGTAGTCTCCTGAACTAACTGGGGTCCCAAAATCCTGCTCTCGCTAAGTTCGGTCCAACAGACTGGCAATCGACACATTCTACCATACAAAGCCTCAAAATGTGTCATCTGAATCATCTCCTGATAACTGTTATTGTAGGAGAACTCTATTAACGGCAAGTGACGATCCCAACTGCCACCAAAATCAAGCACGCACGCACAAAGCATATCTCCAGAGTCTGTATAGTCCGCTCTGACTGGCCATCGGTCTGCAGATGGAAAGTGGTGCTAAAGCTCAAACGGGTACCCAAGGCTTCCTGAAGCTTCTTCCAAAGACGGCTAGTGAACTGGGTGCCCCTATCGGATACAATGGATGAAGGAACTCCGTGCAAACGCACAATCTCATCAATGTACAACTGAGCATACTGACCATAACCGAAAGTTGCCTTCTCTGGAAGGAAGTGAGCCGCTTTCGTCAACCGGTCTACAATCACCCAAATGGAGCCATACCCTCGACTAGACCTGGGTAGACCCACAACGAAGTCCATGGAAATCTGCTCCCATTTCCACTCCGGAACGGGTAAAGGCTGCAACTCTCCTACCGGTCTCTGATGCTCAGCCTTGACTTGATGACAAGTCAAGCACTTCGAAACGAAATCCGAAACATCACTCTTCATCGCTGCCTAGCAGTAGATATCTCTCAAGTCACGGTACATCTTAGTGGAACCTGGGTGAACACTAAAAGCTGACTGATATGCCTGCTTGAGGATCTCGCGCCTCAACTCGTCGGTATCAGTTGCACACAAATGAGACCCAAAACGTAGCACACCCTGGTCATCAATCAAGAACTCCGAATCTCCACCCTGCCGAATATGCTCAAGAATCTCTGACAAACGGGCATCGGCGGGTTGCGCCTCACGAATACGATCTAGTAGAAGTGGACGGGCGCGGACATGAGCAAGCTGTCCCCTAGTGGAAGTGAACTCAAACTGTACTCTACTGTCGCACAAGATCTGCCAATCTGCAGAAGACTGTATCTGAACTGCGCTCAACTGGGACAAGCTACCCCCGGGCCTACGACTCAAAGCATCGGCTACCACCTTAGCCTTGCCCGGGTGATAAAGTATCTCACAATCATAATCCCTCACAAGTTTCATCCAACGGCGCTGTCTCAAATTCAGATCCCGCTGCTAGAACATGTACTTTAAGCTTTGGTGGTCCGTCAAAATTTGACACGACTCTCCGTACAAGTAGTGTCTCCAGATCTTAAGCGCAAAGACCACCGCGGCATCTGAAAATCATGAGTGGGATAATTCTGCTCGTGCATCTTCAGCTGCCGAGAAGCATAAGCAATAACTCTATCATGATGCACCAATACACAACCGAGCCCCACTCGAGAAGCTTCACAGTAAACGATAAAGCTGCCCGATCCAGAAGGCAAAGATAAAACTGGTGCAGTCGTTAACCGAGTCTTCAACTGCTAAACACTCTGCTCGAATGCCTCAGTCCAAAGAAAAGGAACCCTTTCCGGGTCAATCCGGTCAACGGTGCAGCGATACGGGAGAAATCCTGAACAAAACGTCGATAAAAACCGGCTAAGCCCAAAAAGCTGCGGACCTCTGTCACTGATACAGGTCTGGGCCAAAGCTGCACGGCCTCGATCTTCCTCGGGTCCACACGAATACCGGCTTCCGTAACCACATGAACTAGGAAGTCAACACTATGAAGCCAGAATGCACACTTCGAGAATTTAGCAAACAGCTGGTGCTCTCTCAATGTCTGCAAAGCAATCCTCAAGTGCTGCTCATGCTCCTCACGACTCTTGGATTAAACCAGAATTTCATCAATAAACACAATAATAAACTGTTCGAGGAACGACCTGAAAGTCCAGTCCATCAAATCCATGACGGTGCTGGGGCATTGGTGAGTCCGAACGACATCACCAAAAACTCATAATGCCCGTAGCGCGTACGAAAAGCAGTCTTCGTAATGTCATCTTTCCGTACCCGCAACTGATGATAACCTGATCTAAAATCAATCTTAGAAAAATGTCCCGCACCCTGGAGCTGATCAAACAAATTTTCAATGCGAGGTAAAGGATACCTATTCCTCACCGTCACTCGGTTCAATTGACGATAATCAATGCACAACCTCAAACTACCGTCCTTCTTCTTGACGAACAGAACAGGAGCTCCCCAAAGCGAAATACTCGGACGTACAAGTCCCCTATCAAGCAACTCTTGCAGCTGATCCTTAAGCTCCCTAAGCTCTTCCGGGGCCATCCGGTAAGGCGGTATAGAAATAGGCCCCATGCTGAGAATCAGATCAATGCAAAACTCTATCTCACTCTCTGGCGGCAATCCAAGGAAACTCATCAGGAAAGACGTCAGGAAACTCTCGCACGATAGGAACCCGGTCCAACGAACCTACTGTGGCTCATGTATCACGAATGAAAGCTAAGAATCCCCGACATCCTCTCCTCAAAAACCGACTAGCGCAAAGGGCTGAAATCAAACTGTGAGGGGCGGCACCACGGTCCCCTACACAATAAGAAATGACTCGCCGGGAAAACACAACCTAACTGTCTTCTCGCGGCAGTCCACAGACGCATAGCACGTAGCTAACCAGTCCATGCCCAGAAGAATGTCAAAGTCCAACATCTCAAGAAGGATCAAGTCAACGGACGAATCACTCTCTTCAATATGGACAACACACGACCGAAACACGTGTCTTGCAACAAAAGACTCTCCAACAGGAGCGGTCACCACAAGCGGCTGATCTAGAAAACATGACTCTCTACCCAATCTCGGCACGAAGTGTGTAAAAACATACGAGTGCATAGATCCCAGGTCAAACAACATGTGTGCATCAAAAGAACATACTGAAAGAGTACCTGAAACCACTGCATTCGACGTCTGCGTCTCCTGATGAGTCAAAGCAAATACCCATGCCTGCCCTCTACCGGCAACTGGCTGTCCTCTGCCTCTGTCACCCCGTCCTCTCTGAACAAACCCTCCATGACCACGACCTCTCTAAATAAAAGTCCGACGCGGAGCAACAACAGGCACAAGAGGCAACTCTCTCTGAGGTGGAGAAGGTGGCATGGTAACATGTGGTACGGCTGTCTTGTCCTCACGTGGCTCAATACAATCTCGGACACGATGATAGGAACTCCCGCACCGGAAACATCCAGATGATGACTGTTGACCCTCCTTGGGATAAGAGCTAAACAACCGGCCTTGTCCCAAGCCTTTGCTACCTGCACGAAATCTGTCGTGGTTCCTAAACGGCTGTCTCCGTGCTGATATGCCAGTACGGACCCTGTTCGGTTCCGGAACGACCGACCTCTCGGAAAGATGCTCCTCGACTAATAGGGTTGCATCCTGTGCTGCTGCATATGTATCATAATTCTGGGCGCTGACAGCGAGGAACAACTGGGTAAGTAAGCCTCGAACAAACCTCTTGATCTGCATCTCCTCAGTAGCTACCAAATATGGAGCATACACAGATAGCTCGGTAAACTGCACATCGTACTCTGCCACCGTCATCCCCGGAGTCTGGTGTAACAACTTGAAACTGCGCGCTCGAGCATCCCTGACGCTCTGCGGAAGAAAACGGGCAAGAAACACCGTCACGAACTCAGCCCAGGTCATAGGAGAAAGACCTGCGGCTCTGCCCCTCTCTAAAGACTCGCACCACTTCTGGGCAAGACCCTCCAGACGAAAACTCGCGAACTCTACCCATCTCGCGTCGGAGAATCTCAGCAAACGACATATCCTGGCCATCCGATCGATAAATGACTGCGGATCCTCCGCTGCATCAGTGCCGGTGAAAACCGGAGGCTTCAGCCTCATGAACTCAGATAACGATACCGTGATAACCTCCGTAGCTGTAGGTATAACTTCCTGAACAGTAGGCACCATCGTGGTCCCCATAATAGGTGGGACAACCTCCTGTCGCTGCGCTCTACTGGCCTCCACTAATGATCCCATCATCTGGCGCAAATCCTACATACCGGCCTCTATCCTAGTAATACGGTCAAGTGAAGGTGGATCAATCTTCTCCTGAACAACGAGCGTACCGCCCTGGTCAATCCCCATCTCAGACGAGCCAACTCTGACCTCGGCTCTCGCGGCCACTCTCTGCGCACTCGTAGTCTTCGGCGGTATAATGGCTGGAAATGAAAACAGGATTTGATAAGAACACGGAAATCAAATCACAAGGATGTATATAATTACGGAAGGAATTTCAACCAACAAGTCCTAAGGTCACTTAGGCGGAGTACCGTGTCGTAAGTATGCCGCGGAACATACACACGCTACGCCACTCTGCTTAGGCTACCTACTCCATCATACCAAGGTCATCCTACACTTCGAAAGGTAAAACCTAGAGCTCTGATACCAACTTTGTCATGACCCAAAATTTGGCACGTGACCGGCACTTAAACCACGTAACGTCTATAGGCGTAACGCAATTTAAGTAAGCCGAAACCCAGAAATCTAAACCATCAAAAGTAGTAAGTGATGAAAACATTTGTTAAAAACATTTGGAAATCTCAAGTAAAAATCTTTAAAGTTTAAATTATTTTCTCAAAAATTTCGGTAGCACCTCCTTTGTAAAAACTAGCCCCGAAACGGGTACAACATAAGATATAAGTAAGCAACATATAATATAAATAAAGCATCCCTAAACGGGAGCAATCACGCCCAACGACAGAAACAACCACCACAAGAATAATATATGACGCCGTAGCGATGAAATAGATAATATAAGTGAAAACAACAAAAAAGATAAAACCGCATAATGAAAGTCGGCTCACACGAGCTCGACACCCAGAATCACAAAATAATATACAATATCGTCCTCACAACTCGTCTCTAAGTCAATACATGAAATGGTAAATGGAGAGTATTAGATACAATAAGATGTACAATGGAATATAAAGTTGGATAACCGCAACCCACCTATAGCAAAACGGCTCACAGCCAACTGTAGCGGTATCCGCAAAATAGAGATGAAAAGCATCCTGCCACGACTACACTGAGCATCAACCTGCAAAACACTGTGACACAACGGGGGTGAGTTGCCAACTCATTAATAGTAACATCATACACGTAATCGCAGGTATGCATATACTGCATACCCTATCACATATAATCTGATAGTATCAATATACTAATATGGATATGCAATAATCATGAAAGGTACTCTATCAGGTACTACAAATAAGTGAAACGATGCATATAAATGAATTCCGAGTATGGGATAAAACATGTCATCATCAATGAATCATCATCGTAGAAAAACCGGTGTCCATCAATGACACCCCAAATCCCAATACCTCAGGCGCCATCACTCTAATCGGCCCTCATATCCTGTAAATCTCATGGAACCTGAGTGCCCAACATCGGCACTCGAAAACATCATGAAATACTCTTGTTCAACATCGATACGCAAATCCACATCTATCGGGCTCCGTCAGTCCGGATCGGCCCACGGGCTCCCTCTGTCCGGATCGGCCCTCGGGCTCCGGCAGTATGGGTCGGCCCATATCCATCTCTCGACTCCGGTCGGTATCCTCCGGATAACCGCCAGGTCCAACCAATCACCGGTAGGTAGTAGTCCCTCTGCCTGGCTCATCGTCTACTGCACAACCATCCATTCTCGCCCTGGGGTACCATACCGGGTCCACCATGAACCCGCAAACGGATCATCCAACTCTTCGAATCGGGTTTCTATCACACGTCTCAGACCGAGAAAACGCATGGTGGACGCACTGAAATATCATATCAAGAGAACTGGGTTTTCAAACAATGCATACTTTCCTAAAATAATACCACGGTTCTGAAATCCTATAAATCACATGAAATCCATATCTCAATGCATAAATCCATGCAATATGATCCATGCAACATAAAACCGTAATATGAGCATATCAAGGGAAAACCGCTCTTTTAAATGAATCCAATTTTAAAATATATCATGGGGTTCCCAATTTTCCAACATCAAATCCAACATCATCTAAGGATGCACATGTAACTATAGCTAGTACGGGTGTACGCAAGTAGGTATGTACGCAAGTATGTATGTACAAGTATGTATGTACGCAAGTATGTATGTTCAAGTATGTATTTACGCATAATGTAATTCATATGCGCAATAGAACAAGAATCATGTCTAATCGTCAATGATAAGGTAAGCTAAACAATGTATTATCCATGGCAACTTTATAGTGTGAGTGTCATGGCAATTACTAACAGTGTATGTGGCATACAGTTTAGTGCTCGTGCAACATGAACCGTTAGTAACAATGCTGTGTCTCAATAATACTATGTCCGTATGAAACAAGAAATGGGGTATGCAACAATAGTACACATGCACGAACAATGTATATGAATATAAACATGCGGCTACAATATCCTATCAAGCCCTGACGCATAACCCCATACAGGCGATTTTCCCGTAGATGTTAAATCTACTCACCGGTGATCTCGAGCTAAGTATATCCGACCACCTGCTTCCCTTTCTTCGTAGCGTCCAAAGTCCCTGCCTGCGATCCTATTAACACATAAAACATAGCAAGGCAAAACTTAGAAATTAACCAATAATACGCACAAACTATGCTTAGACGGATGCGCCGACTCTAACAACTCATAAGTGTTCGCTTAGTGGCTAACGTGTGTGGCGACATCACTAAAACAACCCAAGTCCAGAAATCACACGAAGCACAGAACTGAGTCGGATACCATGTCGGATATCGCAACGCGCGTCGTCAAAACACTAAAAACTAGCTAAACGATCCCAGATTTTACCCACTGTCAATACTTACAAATCTAGCAGTACCAAACATCCTAATATAACTGCAGACAGCTACCCTAAAAGTTACAATCCCCCAGTCCCTCACAGGGCCGAGCTTGCCGAATTTGTCCTTGTTGTCGCCGGCCAAACAGTGTCAGGTGGGTCTCGTGTTACTGGTGTATACTCAGAGCAACTAGTACAACACTTCTACACTGCTAGTTTTCACAGTAAAGTCGCGGGGTCACAGTAGATCACAAACATCCAAATATGACACTAAAATACGATATCGTGCACAAAACTATAATTTTAGTGTTCTAAACTGAAACTACAAAGCAACACAACAATAATAAACTCCTAAATATCAGTAGAGAGCACTACTTTTCCAAACTTGCTCAAAACTATATCTTTCTAAGCTCCAAGTGATCACCATAAGCTCTAGATCAAGTTTAATGAAGGGTGTATTGAGTTTTGTGAAGATTTGCTTGGGTTTATGAGGATTTGGGTTAGGGTTTAGTGAAGAGCAAGGTGAGGGTTCAGTTTGGGGTGTGCGGGTGAGGAAATGAGGTGAAGAAATAATGAGAATGAGAGTGAATGAGTGTATGAGTGAGAGTGTAAGTGTGTGGATGAGGGAATAAAAATGGGTGTGAGTTTAACATAAGCCATGCATCCCTCTCTCTTCATTTAATGCATAACATGCTTGCCATACCACATGATGCCCCCCCTCTCTCTCTTTTCCTCTCTCTCTCAAGTCAACCTAATTCAAAACCATTTTTATTTAAAATTTGAAAACTAATTAATTTAATAAATCACATATTACACTTAATGGAATGGGTTAATATTGTTAGTTATATGTATGCCCTAGAGGCCATTACTGTGCATTGGATGTATATTGTAATGGATGCTGGCACATATATAGGTAGGAATTTCTTGCTCGACATGATAGTACGCTATCTGGTTGCTCTTTATCTTAACATGTATACTTTCTGTCTCTCTGTTACATGTTGATAAAGCCCCTGTAGGGTTGCTAGGCACACGCACAAGGGTCTACGAGGCATCAACCATGCCCGATTTAAAATTTAGCCGTGCCGAACAACCCGAATACGGAACTTTAAACTAGAGATTAGGCGAAAACAAGCATGCTAAACACTTTAACACTAAGTGAGAGCGATTACAACCTTTGTAGACCCAGTCCTTCACTTCATATGCTCCGTGTTGTGGTCCCTTCGCTGCGATCATCGGGATCCGGACTCTCGAGAGGTTCCACGAAGAGAAAGACGCAACATTTGCTTCCGATCTTCGATACTAAGATGATCTACCTTGAAGTTTCTTTAACACAAGCTAACACTCATGAAATGATGTGAACACCCTCATCTAAATGGCAAGGGAAGATGAGGATGATGAAGTAGGATTTTTGCTCTCTTTATTTATCTTTTTCTCATATTTATTCATCACTTTTGAAAAATTAAGCAAGCTTTTTCATGAAAGAAATGAAGGAAGAAGAAGATGAATAATCTTCGAATCCTTTTGTGATGAATAGGAAAAGAATAATATGATAGAATTATGCAACCATGGTCAAGTTAACCTTTGTAGAGAATTAACTAGGGTTAGGGTTTGGGTTGGGTTAAAGCATGAGTCACTTGAAAATATCTTTCACAAAACAAAATGAAAAGCTTCTAGAAACATCTAGAAAGCTTAACCCTAATCCAAACCCTAATCATGTTTAAACTCCACTAAACAAGTTGCATTAGTTATCATATCATGTTACAATATTATATATCACATATATAATATTTATCGTAACAAAATAAAATAATACAATTAACATATATCGCATATATATCAATGTATTACCCGAGTGAGAAAAAGAATCTTTTAGTGAGCAAATATTAGTTAATGTAATTTAATATATCATATATATTATTATACATTAAATTATCGAATCAACACTTGATCCGACAATCCGGCTATATCGCATATAACCGACAAATATTTATCCGTTTCGATTCATCGAATCAACACTTGATCCGATACCCCGGCTGATATCAAATATCGCGAGAATACAATACGATATCTCATATCGTATTATCCTCGGTCCCGCACATATCACATATGTGCCCCTACTCCGTTTTGCCTGAGTCAAGAAACCTCTGTGTAGGACTCTAAAGAATCGTCAATACGCCGGCAGTAGGTGATGATCATATCAAACACCCACAAGCTGCAAGCGGTCAGCTAAACGTAACAGCTACCCAGGTATTGAGCGCTCAGAAGATCAACAAGCAAGCATGTACATTCTCCTGTGAATCCAAACAGTAACACTCCCGTACAGTCCGGTCTCGTCGTCTGATATGTTGCATATCTCGCCTAGGGGTGGTAAACGTCAGACCCCAGTAGCTTGATAAGTCATGTCGATATGAGGTCTATAACAGTTCGAGAAACTACTGATAACACTTACCAGTAAATCTCAGCAACCCTGGCCAGGGATTTCCAGTTATAGCCAATTGAACACAGCACAACATCAACTCCCTATACCGGGAGAGACGAATCCCCTCCTATCGCTCATTGCCTCCATATGATTCGGGACTGTACCCAAAAGCCACCTTTTTGCACGCCCTCTTGGATGTGGTATGATGGAAATCAAAGCACAGTGGGAATCACACAAGACTCTATGACGATCTCGGGTCGACAGACTACTCTGTACCAGTGTCACCGGAGAACTGCCATCTGACGTATGGTATAATACCATCTGGGAGTTCTCGGCGAGTCCGTCCAGTGTACCCAGTCTCCACTGAGCACCCGTACACCATCCTTGATGTCAAACACCGATGGATATGGGATCATCCATCACCCATCATATGGATCAAGATGCGTATACGCTAGTCTACTCTGGTGCATCGATGCCCTGTCTCGATACACCCTCGACTAGGAACAGTTATAGGATGTACTCATCGACTACCGTGGCCCCACTTGTATGATCTCATCATAGTCCCAGTAGTCGAGTACATATCCTAAGGGCTTTATCAACATGTAATATAGAGACAATCAGAGTACATGTTAAGATAAAGTACAACCAGGTAGCATACTATCATGTCGAGCAAGAAAGTCCTCCCTATATATGTCCTAGCATCCACTACAATATACATCGTATGTACAGTAATGGCCTCTAGGGCATACATATAACTAACAATCTCCCACTTGCACTAGGGCCATCTTTTATGGTATCGCATACCCAACAATTAGCTGCGGTTGAAGTATCGCATACTCAACTATCCCGTAAAAGTCTCTACTGGGAAAAAGGCCTTTGTGAGTGGATCCGCGCTGTCGTCCTCAGTGACTACTCTCCTAACCTCGATCTCCCTGGAGATCAAGCATCTCCATGATCAGGTGATACTGCCTAAGAATTATATCTGGATTTCTGATGGGACGGAGGTTCCTTGGCTAAAGCCACAACTCCATTGTCATACAATGGTAGGAACGAAGTTCATCTTATGAACTTATAAATATCCAGACTGCCTCTTTGGTAGCATCCTTGGTAATGATGTATCTTGTCTTTAATCATCTAGTATGTCACGGTATCTAGCTTGGAACTCTTCCAACATACCGTCCCTCCACTGAGGGTGTAGACAATGCCTGCAACTGACATTCAGTCGTCCTTATCACTCTGGAACCTTTCCAGTAATTCCTCCCAGGATTGATTGATACCATCTCACTACAACTAGTGAGTATCCTAACATCCAATTAGATCTATCTCATAGATCCAAAACCTAGGATTTAGTAGGTATCACTTTGATCCTATATGGAGAATCCTTGTGATAAGCGGAGATTGACCGAGCGTAGCATAGGAAACTCCTTCCCTATCAAGAGTATGTCATCCACGTACTCTACGAGGATCACCACCATCCTCTCTACCACCTTTTTGTATATACAAGGTTCATCTACCATTTTGATGAAGTCAAACTCTTTGACTACCACATCAAAACAGATGTTCCAACTCCGCGATGCCTGTTTTATCATATAAAACATCTTGCACACGTTTCCGCTGCTCCCACTGTCTACGAAGCCCTCTGGCTGTGTACTTATAGACGATATCTTTTCTAAAACATCACTTAGAAAAGCAGTCATGACACCCAACCACCAGATATCGTAGTCATGGTATGTAGCCGTGGTAAGTAGAATCTGGATGGACTTAAGCATAGCTTTGAAAGTCTTAACTTTTCCATGTACACCAAGTAATCTTCTCAAGATATACTCGCTCCTGATGGGGATTTAACCCTTCAGATAAAGAAACCAAAGTCCATACTTTGTTGGTGTATAAGGATTCCATCTCAGATCGATAAGCATCCAGCCATTCTTACAGAGTCCCACTCCTAATGGCCAGCTCGAAACTAGTTGGGTCATCATCTCATGATGCAATCCTCGCTTCCACTGTCATAGAGGAACCGAAGTATCTCTCAGGTGGGTGAGGAACCCTACTAGATCGGCGGAGAGGCTGAGGTTCGTTGGTAACTATTGAATCCTTTAGTTTTATCAAATCATCTGCCGTAGTTTGTACAGCTGGAACATTTCCAGTTCTACATAACAGAACTTGCCTCGAGCTTGTCCGGATTTTGCTTTTTAGACATAGGCCGGACAACCCCAAATCTTAACAAACTTAAGATATGGGCTTTTCCCTTTCCATATCACATATGAAGTGGTAGGCAACTGATTTGATTTGAACCCTATTCAATAGGTATGCAGCTTCTCAAGCGCATAACACCCAAAAGGAAATAGGAAACTCAGTAGTACTCATCATAGAGCACACCATATCAAATAGGGTGCTATTGCTCTGCCCCGATACACCGACGTGCTGTGGTGTATACGAAGGAGTAATGCTGAGAGAGAATCTCATTCTCCGTTAGAATAGTCCAGGAATTCCGTGCTCAAGTATTCTCCTCCTTGATCACATCAATGGACATAATACTTTTACCCGTATTTTGGTTCTCTACTTCTAACTTATATTCTGTGAATATCTCAAAAGCTTCGGACTTGTGTTTCAACAGGAACATATGACTGAATCTTAAGAGATTATCAGAGAATGTAATGAAGTACAAAGAACCGGTCATGGCCTATGTAGACAGGGGACTTTCATACATCAGCATGTATCAATCCCAAGAGTTCACTAACTCTTTCCTGTTTCAAATAAACGGAGCTGTGGTCATCTTATCTCTGTGACATGACCGGCAAGTTTCACAAGATGTAAATTCAAACTAATTTAAATATGCATCTTTATGTAACTTCAGCTAGTCGGGTCGCATTGATATGACCTAGTCTACAATGCCTCAAGAAGGATTCGTTCATTTCTGAACTCTTCCTCTTGTGTGTGTTCTGTACGTTAAGAACGGTGGTTTGATTTAGAACGTCAATACTTTTAGATAACGTGCCTGAACCGATCAACTCTTGATATAGGAAATGTTCAAAACATTATCCCACAATACAAAATTATATCCTTCTTTACTAATAAAGAGACCGATATGATTTTGTATATCAGGTTCGGTATCTAATAACATTTGTTCAGAATCAATGTATTTTGGTAATACAGGGTGATAGTGACCAACAGACTTGGCTGCAACACTTGCACCGTTTTCTGTCTCATGAAACTTATCACCCGTTCTCAGTTCTCTATCTATCTGTAGCCCATGTAACAGATTACATACACGGGATCCTGATCCGGTATCACATACCCAGGTTGTAAAGGATACTGAGAAACAGTTCTGTGTAATGAACACACCCGAAGATGATGCATCAGCATGCACTTTCTTCGTTTGGGCGGCACGGGAAATCTGGTATTCCCCAATTTCCTGCTCTGTCTTATAATAATTATAAGTTGGAGCGGGACTAACGTTCCCCAGCTCAGTATAACAAGCGGGTTCGGTCAAAATATCTGTTTTATTATCTTGATTAAGGCGTGATATGGTCGCTACCTGGAGAGAGAGAGAAGAAAACACTCAGTGTATGCTCTTGCAAGATTAGATTGGTTATATAATATATCTAATCAGGATGTCTCCCACTGTTTTAATCAAATCTTCCTTCAAACCCTAAAAGGAAAGACTAGCCGGGATTAATTACACGCTACAAGTTCGCCAATCTTTCAGCCAGGCTAGTGTCGGTACTTTGAGGGAGGTCCCCCGTGCTTTCGCACGAACCTAATTAAAGTAAACCTCGTTTTCCCAGAGGCGTAACCCCGTTAACACCTTTCTAGACACCTACTTGATCGGCTAATTGTAATGTGTAAAACTCTCCCAGGAGTAACTCTTACTCGCAGCGGGTATCGGGATCCAACTATCTAATAGAAGGTATGCAATCTCATTGCAAATTTCAACTCTTGAAATTCCAAATAATATTTTGCCCCCAGCGTCCTATGAACTTGACGGAGGTCAACAAACCATAGGCTACTAGTCAAGTTCAACCCGTCATTTCCTGATTGAATTAAACCCACCCGCACGACCCTTGACGAAGGTCAACAAGGCTGCACGACTACCCTAACCCAATCTGCATCATATGCATAAGCAGATAAATACTAGTCAGCTACCGCACACTACGCCTTGACGGAGGCCAACAAACGTAGCACGAATACTAAGTAGGACTTATCTGAAATGACGGAGGGCTACGACAGGTTTTTCAGAAAACCTATTGCGTAATGAACTTGATATCGTTGTAGAATCGAGTGATTTTAAATGGAGTGTTTTTGAGGCTTTTCCAGTTTTGCTAAAGGGGTCACTCCCGGTGAAGGGATCGTCGGCCCTTTCCTCATCGAATAAGGTGTAGGATATATCATATATACCACTATGCAAAGCAAGAACTATAGAAGCAATCAAAAGACAAACCGAGATTGTAGCATCTACCAGTTATTGCTAAAGGAGTCACTCCCGGTGAAGGGATCTCGGTCCTTTCCTTATCGAATAAGGTGCTGGATGTTCTACAAGGAACACCACTATGCAAAGCAAGAACTAGAGCTACCAGTTTTATAAACAAGTCTACAACATCTTAGGTTTCTTTTATTTGATTAATCTCATTAATGAAGTCCCATTTTAATATGCTTCATAAGCATCTCTTTTGAAACGAAATCTGCAATATAACATATATCTCATATATATAATATAAACATTCGTCTCAGGCAGTAATATGATCTCATCACAGAACATTGCAGCAGAAGAACATATATGAAATATTGGATATACTAGGACGTCCGTGTTTTCAATACGAGCCTGTATAAAACACGGATTCCACGGTCGCGATGAATAACCAAACCCACATCCCTAGACCCCTACGAGAGCGGCAAGTAACACTGCCAATTCTAGGGTTAGGAGACCCGGTCTCGACTCCTCGAGATGGTCTCCCACTGGACCCTAGAACCCGGTTACTTGTGCTCCCCTCCTTGGGTCTACCTAATGCGGAAAAGTAAATAATATATAACGGTGACATCTTCCACTACCTGGAAGTGCCCCAATAAAAGAATATTACATACTAATGAATTTTACATGAATGAAAAAGAAAAACTCTCATCTCACATAAAACCCCGGCTATTCAAACGCGACGATCCAATACAACATATCACAGCAACACATAATATCTCATATCATCCACGTAAGCAAGTATGCGTATCCCGATTGTCGTTGATGTATAGCAACGAAGCCGGCGATACACCACATACTACGCTTACGGTCACAAAAAAGAAAGTGTAAAACTACAACAGTTGGAATCCGCAACTTCCTTAGACATCGCATGCCTAACCAAATGAATTCCTTAGACATCTCATGCCTAGCAATTATAAACCCCGCATTTTAGTCTCATTATCGAAAACTCTTTTCAATATCAAGTCGGGCAATTCAACAAGATTCCCGACGTCCTGATCGAATGCTCGTCGCAAACTTTAGTAGACGGCCGCACCCCCGATACCGTCGACGAAGTGCACCAAGGCGGAACACCGCTACCGGGAGCACCCGAACGGATGCTTTCGGCGACGGGGTTCTCCTACAGTCACTTGGTCGGGGCTATGGAGTGAGGCTGTCTATTAAGTTTACCCGGCGAGTATCCGCGTACGCTACGTGATTGCGATGGACTTTTGATCGCATCAAAATTCTGTGGCAACCGATCAACTGAGACTAAACTGCTATGTTTATAATATTCAAATCAGTTATCTCATAACTACCTGTGGATTCCAAATATTGTATCACATTCCAGATAAATAGAAAAAGTTAAACTTTCCGATCGAATCATCAAGCACCCAAGATTTCCCCAATATATCTCAACACTTGAAATCAGTTTTAAAACATCCATTACATGCCACAGTACCAATGGTCCAGCCGTAGAGGGTCAAGCCAACGCCTCACATGTGGCACGCCGTACTGCCCCAAACCCTAAGGTTCAAAGGGCAGTTCAAGACGGTCACATAATCGAGTTAAGGTTTGTTGTCTTCTAGAGGGTCCATCGAGTTACTTGCACGACTTAGAACATTCTTAAACACGAGAAAAAATCCAACTTTTGAAAAATTTTCCGACAGGGGAAAAAGTGAGTTATTGATATTCGTTCGAATTTTTTAACAGTTTCTAAAATTTATCCGGAAAGCCACATAGACAAAATCTAATACTCCGATCGAAACATCGAATCCCCAAATCAACCCCAGAAAACTCAACTGTAGAATAAATATTAAAAATTGCCAGAGAACTCAGCACTGTGTAATAGGAATTACTGTGCAAAATAGGAGGGGTGACGTCATCAAATGGCCGCGAAACCGCCGCAGAAGGCAGGCTTCTGCCGCGGTTCCACCGCACTTTTGACGAATTAGCCCCTCGAATTTCACAGTAATTCTAATAAGACCCTGCTGAATTTTTTAGAAATTTTTAATCGACAAAAATCCAAATTTTCAGAAAATTTCCAGAGAGCATTTTGGAGTCGGGGTTTCAGGTTCGATCGGACTTTAAACTTCGTCTAGACTTCGCCTAAAGCTCTAGCTTGGCTCTGATACCACTGTAGGGTTGCTAGGTACGCGCACAAGGGTCTACGAGGCATCAACCATGCCCGATTTAAAATTTAGCCGTGCCGAACAACCCGAATACGGAACTTTAAACTAGAGATTAGGCGAAAACAAGCATGCTAAACACTTTAACACTAAGTGAGATGGATTACAACCTTTGTAGATCCGGTCCTTCACTTCTTATGCTCCGTGTTGTGGTCCCTTCGATGCGATCATCGGCATCCGGACTCTCGAGAGGTTCCACGAAGAGAAAGATGCAACCTTTGCTTCCGATCTTCGATACTAAGATGATCTACCTTGAAGTTTCTTTAACACAAGCTAACACTCATGAAATGATGTGAACACCCTCATCTAAATGGCAAGGGAAGATGAGGATGATGAAGTAGGATTTTTGCTCTCTTTATTTATCTTTTTCTCATATTTATTCATCACTTTTGAAAAATCAAGCAAGCTTTTTCATGAAAGAAATGAAGGAAGAAGAAGATGAATAATCTTCGAATCCTTTTATGATGAATAGGAAAAGAATAATATGATAGAATTATGCAACCATGGTCAAGTTAACCTTTGTAGAGAATTAACTAGGGTTAGGGTTTGGGTTGGGTTAAAGCATGAGTCACTTGAAAATATCTTTCACAAAACAAAATAAAAAGCTTATAGAAACATCTAGAAAGCTTAACCCTAATCGAAACCCTAATCATGTTTAAACTCCACTAAACAAGTTGCATTAGTTATCATATCATGTTACAATATTATATATCACATATATAATATTTATCGTAACAAAATAAAATAATACAATTAACATATATCGCATATATATCAATGTATTACCCGAGTGAGAAAAAGAATCTTTTAGTGAGCAAATATTAGTTAATGTAATTTAATATATCATATATATTATTATACATTAAATTATCGAATCAACACTTGATCCGACAATCCGGCTATATCGCATATAACCAACTAATATTTATCCGTTTCGATTCATCAAATCAACACTTGATCCGATAACCCGGCTGATATCAAATATCGCGAGAATACAATACGATATCTCATATCGTATTATCCTCGGTCCCGCACATATCACATATGTGCCCCTACTCCGTTTTGCCTGAGTCAAGAAACCTCTGTGTAGGACTCTAAAGAATCGTCAATACGCCGGCAGTAGGTGATGATCATATCAAACACCCACAAGCTGCAAGCGGTCAGCTAAACGTAACAGCTACCCAGGTATTGAGCGCTCAGAAGATCAACAAGCAAGCCTGTACATTCTCCTGTGAATCCAAACAGTAACACTCCCGTACAGTCCGGTCTCGTCGTCTGATATGTTGCATATCTCGCCTAGGGGTGGTAAACGTCAAACCCCAGTAGCTTGATAAGTCGTGTCGATATGAGGTCTATAACAGTTCGAGAAACTACTGATAACACTTACCAGTAAATCTCAGCAACCCTGGCCAGGAATTTCCAGTTATAGCCAATCGAACACAGCACAACATCAACTCCCTATACCGGGAGAGACGAATCCCCTCCTATCGCTCATTGCCTCCATATGATTCGGGACTGTACCCAATATCCACCTTTTTGCACGCCCTCTTGGACGTGGTATGATGGAAATCAAAGCACAGTGGGAATCACACAAGACTCTATGACGATCTCGGGTCGACAGACTACTCTGTACCAGTGTCACCGGAGAACTGCCATCTGACGTATGGTATAATACCATCTGGGAGTTCTCGGCGAGTCCGTCCAGTGTACCCAGTCTCCACTGAGCACCCGTACACCATCCTTGATGTCAAACACCGATGGATATGGGATCATCCATCGCCCATCATATGGGTCAAGATGCGTATACGCTAGTCTACTCTGGTGCATCGATGCCCTGTCTCGATACACCCTCGACTAGGAACAGTTATAGGATGTACTCGTCGACTACCGTGGCCCCACTAGTATGATCTCATCATAGTCCCAGTAGTCGAGTACATATCCTAAGGGCTTTATCAACATGTAATATAGAGACAATCAGAGTACATGTTAAGATAAAGTACAACCAGGTAGCATACTATCATGTCGAGCAAGAAAGTTCTCCCTATATATGTTCTAGCATCCACTACAATATACATCGTATGTACAGTAATGGCCTCTAGGGCATACATATAACTAATAGCCCTTAGGATGTGTACTCGACTTCCAGGACTGTGATGCAGATCATACTAGTGGGGCCTGGGTAGTCCATGAGTACATCCTTCAATGTTCCTAGTCGTGGGAATATCGAGACGGGGCATCGATATTCCAGAGTAGACTAGCGTATATCTTCTCGACCCATGTGATGGGCGCTGGATGATCCCATATCCATTGGTGTTTGACATCAGAGATGGTATGCAGGTGCTCAGTGGAGACTGGGTATACTGAACGGACTCGCCGAGAACTCCCAGATGGTATTATACCTCACGTCAGATGGCAGTTCTCTGGTGACACTGGTGCAGCTTAGTCTGTTGACCCGAGATCGTCATAGAGTCTTGTGTGTCTCCCACTGTGCTTTGATTTCCATCCTACCACGGCTCTACCGAGTCGTGCAAAAAGGTGGTTTTTGGGTACAGTCCCGATTCACATGGAGGTAATGAGCGATAGGAGGGGATTTGTCTCTCCCGGTATTGGGGGTTGATGTTGCGCTATGCTCGACTGGCCATAACAGGAAATCCCTGGCCAGGGTTGCAGTGATATACTGGTAAGAGTTATCAGTAGTTTCACGATTGTTATGGACCTTACGTCGGCATGACTTATCGAGATATTGGGGTCTGACGTTTACCACCCCTAGGAAAGATATGCGACATATCAAACGAACAGACCGGACTGTACGGTAAGTGTTACTGGTTGGATTCACAGGAGTGTGAGCGGGCTTGCTCGTTGATCTTCTGATCGCTCAATACCCGGGTGGCCGTTACGTTTAGCAGACCGCTTTCGGCTTGTGGGTGTTTGATATGATCATCACCTGCTGCCGGCATATTGACGAGTCTTTAGAGTCCTACACAGAGGTTTCCTGGCTCAAGCGAAACGAAATAGGAGCGCATATGAGATATGTGCGGGACCGAGAATAATGTGAGTATGTGATACCGTATTCTATTCTCGCGATGAATGTATCGATTGGTTGTATGCGATATAACCTAGTTATCGAATCGAGGATTGTTTGATAAGTCGATACATCGGATATTAGTCGGTTATATGCGTTATGACCGGATCATTAAATCAAGTGGTGATTTAAGGATTTAATGAATAATTATATATTTGATATATTACTTTGCATTAACTAGTATTGGTTCACTTAAGATGGATTTTCTCACTTGATGTGCATATTGTATATATGATATAGTTTTGTGCACTAGTTTGTATCATGTTTGATGATACATGCAAACTTGGGTATATGTATGCTTTAAACCTTGTTTAGGTTAATGGTTAGGGTTTAGTAATCTTTTCTTATTTACTTATTCATTTTAGTTATCTTTTGGTAAAAATGAAATGCTGGCAAAATTTGTTCTTTTCTTAATCTTCATGAAGCTTCTTAGCTTTATCTACCATTTTGTTTTTTCCTTAACCTAACCATTCACCTAACCCTAGTTTATTCTCTACACTTAACCATGGTTGCTATATGATAAGGTCACTTGATTTATTATAATTAATCAATTGATTTTTATATACTTATCATATTCTTTATTCTTCTTCTTCTTCTTCAAGATGAAAAAACCTTTGCCACCTTCAATGGTGACTTGAGAAAAAGAGTGAGAAATTCAAATCCAAAGTGAACCCACTTCCTATTTCTTCATACTCTACCACTTGCCAAGTAGTATAGGGTGTTTTCTTCACAAGTTTCATGACTTGGTGAAGTTGGAGCTTGATCTTGAGTTGCCTCGACGTAGATCATCTTCGGCATCGAAGTCGACGACCTAGCCCGATCTTTTCTCCAATGAAACCACCGCGGGAGTCTAGGATTCCGATGGGTACAGCGGAGGGACGTTATCACGGAGCCAAGGAAGTGGAGAACCGGATCTACAAAGGTTGTAGTCACTTTCCTTTTAGTTAAAGTTGTTAACTTGCTTGCATTGCCTTACCTCTAGTAATGATCTAGTTTAGGGTTTCTCGGCACATAGGAAATTTTTGAATTGGCCATGTTTGATCACTTGTAGAACCTCATGGGTGTGCATAGGATCCTTACAGTGGTATCAGAGCCTAGCTAGAGCCTTAGGCGATGCGTAGACGAAGTTAGAAACCCGATCGAACCCTGAAACCCTAGCTTTAACCCTTCTCTGTACATTTTTTTAAAATCGGGGATTTTTGAGAATTAAAAATAAATCAGCAGGCGTTTATAAGAATTACTGTGAAGCACGTGCGCATAACTCGACCAAATGGCCGCGGAACCGCGGCAAAAGCATGGCATTTGCGGCGGTTCCACGGCCGTATAGGAGCTTCTTGTAATTTTCTTTGCATAGTAATTCCTATATTTTAGTGCTGTATTTTCTGGGAATTTTTAATTTTCACTCAAGAGTTGAGTTTTCTGGGTTGCATTAGGAGTTCGTAGATTCGATCGGATTGTCTAATTTTGTCAGTGTGTTTTTCCAGGTAATTTTAGAATATGTTTAAAAGTTCGACCGGATATAAATACCCACTTTTCCCCTGCCGGGAAATTTCCAATCGCTAGATTTTTCTGTAGTTTAATGACGTTCTAAGTAGTGCAAGTAACGCGATGGTCCCTCTAGAAGACAACAAACCTTAACTCGATTATGTGACCGTCTTGAACTGCCCTTTGAACCTTAGGGTTTGGAGCAGTACGGCGTGCCACATGTGAGGCGTTGGCTTGACCCTTCTACGGCTGGACCGTTGGTACTGAGGCACAAAGTGAATGTTTTTAAACTTATTTCATATGTTGAGCTGTTTCGGGAAAACTTGGGTGTTCGATTGTTCGATCGGAAAGTTTAACATTTTCTATTTATCCGGAATGTGATACAATATTTGGAATCCACAAGTAGTTATGAGATAACTGAATGAATGTTATAAACATAGCAGTTTAGTCTCACTTGATCGGTTGCCACGGAATTTTGATGTGATCAAAAGTCCGTCGCAATCACGTAGCGTACGCGGATACTCGCCGGGTAAACTTAATAGACAGCCTCACTCCATAGCCCCGACCAAGTGACTGTAGGAGAACCCCATCACCGAAAGCATCCGTTAGGGTGCTCGCGGCAGCGGTGTTCCGCCTTGGTGCACTTTGTCGACGACGTCGGGGGTGCGGCCGCCTACTAAAGTTTGCGACGAGCATTCGATCAGGATGTCGGAAATCTTATTGAATTGCCCGACTTGATATTGAAAAGTGTTTTCGATAATGAGACTAAAATGCGGGGTTTATAATTGTTAGGCATGCGATGTCTAAGTATTTCATTTGATTAGGCATGCGATGTCTAAAGGGTTTGCGGATTCCAACTGTTGTAGTTTTACACTTTCTTTTCTGTGACCGTAAGTGTAATATGCGATATCGCCGGTTTCGTTGCTATATGTCAACGACAATTGGGATACGCATGTTTACTTACGTTGATGACATGTGATGTTATGTGTTGCTGGATATGTTGTATTGGATCGTCGTGCTTGAATAGCCGGGTTTTTTTTATGTGATATGAGTGTTTTTCATTATCATTCATGTAAAAACTTGTATGTAATATTCTTTTATTCGGGCACTTCCAGGTTGCGGAAGATGTCACCGTTGATGTATATTATTTACTTTTCCGCATTAGGATAGACCCAAGGAGGGGAGCACAAGTAACCAGGTTCTAGGGTCCAGTGGGAGACCATCTCGAGGAGTCGAGTCCGGGTCTCCTAACCCTAGAATTGGTAGGGTTGCTTGCCGCTCTCGTAGGGGTCTAGGGGTGTGGGATTGGCTATTCATCACGACTGTGGAATCCGTGTTTTATACTGGCTCGTATTGAAAACACGGACGTCCTAGTATATCCAATATTTCATATGATACTTTCTGCTGCGTTATCTATGATGTGATCATGTGATTTGTTCAGATAGATATAGTATATAGTATATATGATATATTATATAGACGTTGCTTATGTTTTACACCCGCGCTAGCCCTGCCCCCGCTCTGCCGTTAGTTACCTAACCTAACGGTGTAGACGGGACATCGAGGCGAATGCGGATGGCATAAGCATACGTTATATTTATCTGTGATGTTTAGGTGGACTTAAATGATGGGATATTCATTAATGAGATTAATGAAAGAAATAAACCTAAAAGATGTTGTGGAATCGAAATTCAAAATAAAACAGGTAGCTACAGTTCTTGCTTTGCATCGCGGTGTTCCTTGAAGAACATCCTGCACCTTATTCGATGAGGAAAGGACTGAGATCTCTTCACCGGGAGTGACTCCTTTAGCAATAACTGGCAGATGCTACACACTCGATTTGTCTTTTGATTGCTTCTACAGTTTCTGCTTTGCACAGCGGTATATATGATATATCCTGCACCTTATTCGATGAGGAAAGGGCCGACGATCCCTTCACCGGGAGTGACCCCTTTAGCAAAACTGGAAAAGCTTCAAAAACACTCCATTTAAAAACCATTTGATTCCGCAATGAGATCAAGTTCAAAGCGTTAAAGGTTTTCATAAAAACCAGCCGCAACCCTCCGTCATTTTAGGAAGTAGAGTACTTTGTATTCGTGCTGTGTTTGTTGACCATAGTCAAGGCACAGTGTACGGTAGCTAAGTGATGTCTTCCTACACCGCATATGATGCGATTAGTTAGGACAGTCATGCAACTTTGTTGACCTTAGCCAAGGGTCATGTGGGTGGGTCTAATTAATCACGAAATGACGGGTAGAACTTGACTAGTGCTTATGATTTGTTGACCTTAGCCAAGGTCATAGGTGCTAGGGGTAAAAATCTTTATCGGGAGTTTCAAGTGTTGAAATTTGCAATGAGATTGCATACCTTCTATATGATAGTTGGATCCTGATACCCACTGCGAGTAATTGTTACTCCTGGGAGAGTTTTTCATTTTACAATTAGCCGATCAAGTAGGTGTCTAGAAAGGTGTCAACGGGGTTACGCCTCTGGGAAAACGAGGTTTACTATAATTAGGTCCGTGCGAAAGCACGGGGAACCTCCCTCAAAATACCGACACTGGCCTGGCTGAAAGATTGGCGAACTTGTAGAGTGTAATTAATCCCGGCTAGTCTTTCCTTTTAGGGTTTGAAAGAAGATTTGATAAAAACAGTGGGAGCCATCCTGATTAGATAAAATAAATAACCAATCTAATCTTGCAAGAGCGCACGCCGAGTGTTTTTCTTCTCTCTCTCTTTCCAGGTAGCGACCATATCACGCCTTAATCAAGATAATAATATGGATGTATTGACCGAACCCGCTTGTTATACTGAGCTGGGGAACGTTGGTCCCGCTCCAACTTATAATTGTTATAAGACAGAGCAGGAAATAGGGGAATACCAGGATTCCCATGCCGCCCAAGCGAAGAAAGTGCATATGATGCATCTCTTTCGGGTGTGTTCATTACACAGAACTGTTTCTCAGTATCTTCTGCGTCCTGGGTATCTGATACCGGATCAGGATCCTAGATATGTAATCTGTTACATAGGGCTACAGAAAGGTAGAAAACTGAGAACGGGTGATAAGTTTCATGAGACAGAAAACGGAGCAAGTGTTGCAGCCAAGTTTGTTGGTCACTGTTACCCTGTATTACCAATACATTGATTCTGAACAAATGCTATTAGATACCGAGCCTGATATACAAAATCATACCAGTCTCTTTATAAGTAAAGAAATGATATAATTTTGTATTGATGGATAATGTTTTGAACATTTCCTATATCAAAAGTTGATCGGTTCAGGCACGTTATCTAAAATCATTGACGTTCTAAATCAAACTACAGTTCCTAGTATACAGAACACACACAAGAGGAAGAGTTCAGAAATGAACGGATCCTTCTTGAGGCATTGTAGAATAGGTCATATCAATGCGACCCGACTGGCTGAATTTACATTTTAGATGCATATTTAAATCAGTTTTAATTTACATCTTGTGAAACTTGCCATTCATGTCACAAAGATTAGATGACCATAGCTCTGTTTATTGGAAACAGAGAAAGAGTTAATAAACTCTTGGGACTGATATATGATGATGTATGTAAACTCCCCTGTCTACACATGCCAGGACCGGTTCTTTGTACTTCATTATATTCTCTGATAATCTCTCAAGATTCAGTCATATGTTCCTGTTGAAACATAAGTCCAAAGCTTTTGAGGTATTCACAGAATATAAGTTAGAAGTAGAGAACCTAAATACGGGAATAAGTATTATGTCCTATGATAAGATAAGGGAGGAGAATACTTGTGCATAGAATTTCTGGACTATTCTAAAAGAGAATGAGATTCCCTCTCGGTATTACTCCTCTAAATACACCACAACACATCGGTGTATCAGGGCGGAGTGATCGTACCATATTAGATATGGTGTGCTCTATGATGAGTACTACTGAGTTACCTATTTCTTTTTGGGGTTGTGCACTTGAGAAGCTGATATCTATTGAATTGGGTTCGAATCAAATCAGTGCCTACCACTCCATATAAGATATGGTATGGGAAGAGCCTATCTCTTAAGTAAGTTAAGGTTTGGGATTGTCCGGCCTATGTCAAAAGCAAAATCCGGACAAGATCGAGGCAAGGTCGGTTCTGTACAACTGGAAAGGTTCCAGCAATACAAAACTGCAGCTGAAGATTTGACAGGACCAGAGATTCAGTAGTCCCCGACGAACCTCAGCCTCTCCGCCGATCTGGAGGGTTCCTCATCCGCCAGAGAGATACTTCGGTTTCTCGATGACAGTGGGAGCGAGGAATGCATCATGAGATGATGACCCAACTACTTTCGAGCAGGCCATCTAGAGTAGGGACTCTATAAGAATGGCTGGATGCTTAGCGATCTGAGATGGAATCCATGTACACCAACAAAGTATGGACTTTGATTGCTACATCTGAAGGGTTAAATCCCCATCAGGAGCAAGTATATCTTGAGAAGATTACTTGGTGTAGATGGAAAAGCTGAGACTTTCAAAGCTAGACTTATTAAAGGTTGTCGTCATCAACCAAGCGTGGATAATGATGAAACCTTTTTCCAAGGACTATGCCTAAGTCCATCCAGATCCTACTTACCATTGCTACATACCATGACTACGATATCTGGTGGTTGGGTGCCATGACTACTTTTCTAAATAATGATTTAGAAGAGAACATCTATAAGAACACAGCCAGAGGGCTTCGTAAACAGTAGGAGCAGCGGAAACGTGTGCAAGTTGCTTTACAGGATAAAGCAGGCATCGCGGAGTTGGAACATCTGTTTTGATGTGGTAGTCAAAGAGTTTGACTTCATCAAAATGGTAGATGAACCTTATATGTACAAAAGGGTTGTATGGAGTATGGTAATGATCCTCGTAGAGTACGTGGATGACATACTCTTGATAGGAAAGGAGTTTCCTATGCTACGATCGGTCGATCTCCTCGTATCACATAGATTCTCCATATAGGATCAAAGTGATACCTCCTAAATCCTGGGTTTTGGATCTATGAGATAGATCTAAATGGATGTTAGGATTCTCACTAGTTGTAGTGAGATAGTATCAGTTGATCCTGGGGAGAATCACTGGAAAGGTTCCAGGGTGATAAGGACGACTGAATGTCAATCGCAGGCATTGTCTTTACCCTTAGTGAAGGGATGGTATGTTGGAAGAGTTCCAAGCTAGATACCGTGGCAAACTAGACGATAAAGGCTGGTAACATCGCTGTTAAAGATACTACCAAAAAGGAAGTTTAGGTGTATATTGGTTCATAAGATGAACTAGGTTACTACCATTGTATGAAAATGGAAGTGTGGCTTTGGTCCAGGAACCCTGGTCCCATCAGTGACCCAGACATATTCTGAGGCAGCATCACCTGATCATGGAGATAGATGATCTCCAGGGTGATCGAGGTTAGGAGAGTAGACTCAGAGGACAACACGGCGGATCCACTCACAAAGGCTTTTTCCCAGAGAGAGACTTATATGGGATGGTTGAGTATGTGATACTGCAACTACTGCTACAGATGGCCCTATTGCAAGTGGGAGATTGTTAGTTATATGTATGCCCTAGAGGCCATTACTGTGCATTGGATGTATATTGTAATGGATGCTGGCACATATATAGGTAGGACTTTCTTGCTCGACATGATAGTACGCTATCTGGTTGCTCTTTATCTTAACATGTATACTTTCTGTCTCTCTGTTACATGTTGATAAAGCCCTTAGGATGTGTACTCGACTTCCAGGACTGTGATGCAGATCATACTAGTAGGGCCTGGGTAGTCCATGAGTACATCCTTCAATGTTCCTAGTCGTGGGAATATCGAGACGGGGCATCGATATTCCAGAGTAGACTAGCGTATATCTTCTCGACCCATATGATGGGCGATGGATGATTCCATATCCATTGGTGTTTGACATCAGAGATGGTATGCGGGTGCTCAGTGGAGACTGGGTACACTGAACGGACTCGCCGAGAACTCCCAGATGGTATTATACATCACGTCAGATGGCAGTTCTCTGGTGACAATGGTGCAGCTTAGTCTGTTGACCCGAGATCGTCATAGAGTCTTGTGTGTCTCCCACTGTGCTTTGATTTCTACCCTACCATGGCTCTACTGAGTCGTGCAAACAGGTGGTTTTTGGGTACAGTCCCGATTCACATGGAGGCAATGAGCGATAGGAGGGGATTCGTCTCTCCCGGTATTGGGGGTTGATGTTGCGCTATGCTCGACTGGCCATAACAGGAAATACCTGGCCAGGCTTGCAGTGATATACAGGTAAGAGTTATTAATAGTTTCACGATTGTTATGGACCTTACGTCGGCATGACTTATGGAGATATTGGGGTCTGACGTTTACCACCCCTACGCGAGATATGCGACATATCTGACGAACAGACCGGACTGTACGGTAAGTGTTACTGGTTGGATTCACAGGAGTGTGAGCGGGCTTGCTCGTTGATCTTCTGATCGCTCAATACCCGGGTGACCGTTACGTTTAGCAGACCGCTTGCGGCTTGTGGGTGTTTGATATGATCATCACCTGCTTCCTGCGTATTGACGAGTCTTTAGAGTCCTACACAGAGCTTTCCTGGCTCAAGCGAAACGAAATAGGAGCGCATATGAGATATGTGCGGAACCGAGAATAATATGAGTATGTGATACCGTATTCTATTCTAACGATGAATGTATCGATTGGTTGTATGCGATATAACCTAGTTATCGAATCGAGAATTGATTCAATAAGTCGATACATCGGATATTAGTCGGTTATATGCGTTATGACCGGATCATTAAATCAAGTTGTGATTTAATGATTTAATGCATAATTATATATTTGATATATTACTTTGCATTAACTAGTATTAGTTCACTTAAGATGGATTTTCTCACTTGATGTGCATATTGTATATATGATATAATTTTGTTCACTAGTTTGTATTATGTTTGATGGTACATGCAATCTTGGGTATGTGTATGCTTTAAACCTTGTTTAGGTTAATGGTTAGGGTTTAGTAATCTTTTCTTAATTACTTATTCATTTTAGTTATATTTTGGTAAAAATGAAATGGTGGCAAAATTTGTTCTTTTCTTAAGCTTCATGAAGCTTCTTAGCTTTATCTACCATTTTGTTTTTTCCTTAACCTAACCATTCACCTAACCCTAGTTTATTCTCTACACTTAACCATGGTTGCTATATGATAAGGTCACTTGATTTATTATATTTAATCAATTGATTTTTATATACTTATCATATTCTTTATTCTTCTTCTTCTTCTTCTTCTTCTTCTTCAAGATGAAGAAAACCTTTGACACCTTCAATGGTGACTTGAGAAAAAGAGTGAGAAATTCAAATCCAAAGTGAACCCACTTCCTATTTCTTCATCCTCTACCACTTTCCAAGTAGTATAGGGTATTTTCTTCACAAGTTTCATGACTTGGTGAAGTTGGAGCTTGATCTTGAGTTGCCTCGACGTAGATCATCTTCGGCATCGAAGTCGACGACCTAGCCCGATCTTTTCTCTAATGAAACCACCGCGGGAGTCTAGGATTCCGATGGGTATAGCGGAGGGACGTTATCACGGAACCAAAGAAGTGGAGGACCGGATCTACAAAGGTTGTAGTCACTTTCCTTTTAGTTAAAGTTGTTAACTTGCTTGCATCGCCTTACCTCTAGTAACGATCTAGTTTAGGGTTTCTTGGCACATAGGAAATATTTGAATTGGCCATGTTTGATCACTTGTAGAACCTCATAGGTGTGCCTAGGAACCTTACAAATATGCCATGGCTACTTAAGCATGGTTTAACCCCAAATTAACCCTAGGTTAACATACACATGTGTGTGCAAGCCCGCAATAAATATTAATAAAATATTAATTAATTTTGGTAAAATATTTGAAAACAATTTTGGTAAACTTTTTACTAAAAATCCGCATTATCGCTTAATTAACACTAATCGCATTCTAAGGTGTTACATATACATATACAATAATGGCCTCTAAGGCAAACATTTCCAACATATATCATATATATAATATAACATTCATCTCACGCGGTTATATGATCAACATCACTGAACATAGCAGCAAAAGTCAACATATGAATTATTGGATATATTAGGAGGTCCGTGTTTTAAATTTAGCCAGTAATGAAAAACACGGATTCCACAGTTGCGATGAATAGCCAAACCCACATCTCTAGACCCCTACGAGAGCTACAAGCAACCCTGCCAATTCTAGAGTTAGGAGACCCGGTCTCAACTCCTCGAGATGGTCTCCCACTGGACTTTAGAAACCGGTCACTTGTGCTCCCCGCCTTGGGTCTATCCTAATGCGGATAAGTAAATAATATACATCAATGGTGACATCATCCTCAATCCGGACGTGTCTCAATTAAAGAATATTACATACATTTTTACATTAATGAAAATGAAAAACTCTCATCTCACGCAAAACCCCCCAGTTATTCTATCACGACAATCCAATATAACATATCAGCAACACATAACATCGCATGTCATCAACGTAAGTAAATATGCGTAACCTGAATCCCGTTGACTTATTGCAATGAGATTTGGTATACCCTACATATTACACATACAGTCGCAGAAAAGAAATGAAAAACTACGATAATTAGAACCCGCATTTCCTTAGATATCATAAACCCGGAATATCTCATATTCCGGATTGCATTTTAGTCTCAAATTGAAAACACTTTTCAATAAGAAGTCGGATAATTCAACAAGATTCCCGACTAGGTGATCGCGTACAATACGTGATTGCGACAAAGTTTCGATCCGAATCGAAACTTCAGAGCAATCGATCAATAGAGACTAACATGCTAGATTTACAAACAAACCAGTTTTCACAAAACTAATTTAATGTGGATCCCAACTACTGTATCACATATAAAACTTAAACCCGAAACGACGTTAAAATAACGACTACGAAACACTCCGTATCAACCCCAACAGAATTGTTAACATCACATGCAAACTTGGCCAATCAAACATAACCTGAAACCCCAAAACCAAGTCTACAGAACACCAAACAAATTCGAGACAAAAAGGAGTAAGATGGGCCGGCAAGGATGGCCAAAATCCCATTCTCGCTGGGTCACTGTTTGAATTAGGGTCTCATTTTTATTCAGTGTTCTAGTTATATCATATATAACATTCTATATATGTTTAAAAAAATTTCAGAGATCATTTGAAAATCGATAGAAACTCGGTGTTTGGGTTTCCGTTTTCGGAGTAGTTTCGTATTCGTGATCTAGCTAACATCGTCTAATCTTTTAGCCTGGCTCTTATACCATGAAAGTGTATGTTAGTACCACAACTGGGTTTTAGTAGCATCAAGCATGCCATTTTTAAAAATGCGGGGTGCTAATTAACACTAAACAAGATCTTTAAACTAGATGATTAGGGTTTAAGCTAGATATAACAAACTATACTAAGAGATGGATGGCTACAACCTTTGTAGACCGTGTCCTTCACTTCTAATGCTCCGGGTTGTAGTCCACGCGACTCCACTAGGCTCCTCTTGAAGTTGAAACGAGCCTCCTCCGTGATCTTCGTGCCGAAGATGATCCATCCGAAGTCCACTAATTCAAGATATCTCTTCACTAAACTCTTTAGTGAAGATAACACCCTAAGCCAAAGTGCTAATCTAGTTTAGGATGGTGAAGTATGGGTTGTGTTGAAATAGGAGCCGGTTCGACAGGAAGCTTTTGAAAACTTGCTCACTAGGGTTCTCACAAGCTCAAGGGTTCATAACTCATGTGAGGGATTGAGCTTGGAGGTAAGGTGAGAAAAAAATGAGAGAGCTAGAGAGCAAGGGCTCAAGAAAAAAATGGCTAAGACATCAAACATACCAAGTGAGTGAAGTATGGCAACTCAAAGTTCACACATTATTGAAGCATGGAATAAAAGGCAATAGAAATAATGCACCATGCTTCAATAGTGCAAATAAATGAGTAAACAAATATAAAAACACATGCCTTGAACCATGCTCTAAATATCTCCCATTTTCAACCTCCTTTTCTATTTTCTAAAAATAGAAAATCCATGCCATGCTTCATATAATATATATATATATATATATATTAATATATATTATGAAGAATAATAATTAGTGAGCTAATAATATTAGTTAACATATAATTATATCAAATATAAATATATATCAAATTATTAAATCAACACTTGATTCAATAATCCGGTTATATCTCATATAACCGAATAATATCATTTATCTGTATATCACATTATTAAATCAACACTTGATTCGATAATCCGGTATATCACATATAACTTAACCGATAACAAATAACCGCCATATTAGAATACGGTATCACATATTTATATTTAATCATTCCCCCCGCACATATCAACATATGTGCCCTACTTCGTTTCGTTTGGAGCAGGAAACTTCTGTGTGGGACTCTAAAGACTCGTCAATACGCTAGCAGTAGGTGATGATCACATCAGTCACCCATAAGCCGTCAGCGGTATTAGCTGGACATAACGGCTTACTAGTATTGAGATTAGAAGATCAACAAGGAAGCTTGTCCAAACTCAATTGAAGCCTATAAGTAACACTTGCAAAACAGCCCGGTCACTTCGTCTGTCTACGGGTGGTAACGGCAGACCCCGGTAACTTGATAAATCATGCCGATGTATTGCTCATAACGGTTCGAGAAACTACTGGTAACTTTTTCCAGTAAATATCATCAGCAGCCCTAGCCAGGGACTTCTAGTTATAGCCAATCGAGTATAGCACGCCATCAATTCCCAATACCGGGAGAAACGAAACCCTTCCTTTCGCTCATTGCCTCCATGTGACTCGGGACTGTACCCTAAATCCACCTGTTTGCACGACTCCGTTGAGCCATGGTAGGGAGGAAATCAAAGCACAGCGGGAGCCACACAAGACTCTATGACAATCTCGGGTCTACAGACTAACCTGTACCAGCGTCACTTGAGAACTGCTATCTGACGATAGGTATAATACCAACTAGGATTTCTCGGCGAGTCCTGTTCGGTGTACCCATTCTCTAATGAGCACCTGTGTACAATCTTTGATGTCATACACTAATGGTTGTGGGATCAACCATCGCCCTATACAGGGTCAAGAAACGTACACACTAGTCTACTCTGGAATATCGATGCCCTGTCTCGATATCCCTTCGACTAGGAACTGTTAAAGGATGTACTTGTGGACCATCCTGATCCTACTAGTATGATCTGCATCATAGTCCTGGTAGTCAAGTACATTTCCTAAAGGCTTTATCAACATGTAAGAGATAGATAGTATAATAATACCAGTCTACATGTTAAGATAAAAGCAACCAGATAGTATACTATCACGTCGAGAAAGAAAGTCCTTTACATATATGTCCAAGCATCCAGTATATCATACAATAATATCCTCTAGGTCATACATATTCCTAACAATTCGGTTATGAATATCATGCACCTCATTCGACGAGGGAAGAGCCGAGATCCCTTCACAGGGAGTGACCTCTTGAGCGAAATTTTACGTTAGTGTAATAACTTCACTATAGTCGATTCTTTTGCTTTTCATCATGGTATTCAGTTAGGAATATCCTGCACCTCATTCGATGAGGAAAGAGCCGAGATCCCTTCACAGGGAGTGACCTCTTTAGCAAAAGTTTATACCACTATATATTTGTAAAACCACTCGAGTTCCTTCAACGATATCAAGTTCATTACGTTAACTGTTTTGCGCCAAAAACTGGTCGTAGCTCTCCATCATTTTGGATGAGTAGTACCTAGTATTCGTGCTGCGTTTGTTGGCCTTTGTCAAGTCGTAGTGTGCGGTAGCTAGATATTGCTTGTCTGTTGCATAGAGTTGCGATTATCTAGGACATTCGTATAACTTTGTTGGTCATTGTCAAGGGTTTGTACGGGTGGGTCTGAATTAATCCAGGATAATGACAAGTTGAACTTGACTAGTGATTTATGATTTGTTGGCCTTTGTCAAGGTCATAAACCGTTAGGGGTAAAAACCACATCGGGAGTTTTAAACATACAGGAAATTTGCCAGGCATGCGCATACCTTCAGGAGTGTAGTGACTTGAGTGGCTTCTATCAAGTTATCATACGATGATAGTTGGATCCCGATTCCCACTGATGAATAGCGTTACTCCTCGGGTGATTTTAGATGATCCCGACTAATTCTCCTTTTAGGATTTGAAGGAGAATTCGAGGAAATAGTGGGAGCCATACTGATTAGATAAAGTGATTAACCAATCTAATCTAGATTAGAGTGCACGCTGAGTGTTTCTTTTCTCTCTCTCTTTAGCGGCGACCATGACCCGGCCTTAAACTAAAACTCATGAACCACGTTAACCGAACCTTCTTAAAATAGTTTGGCTTTTGGATTCTCATTTAGTCGCATATATCATTGCCACTCTTACATCCCCTTTGCTTTTCTCCAGAACATTCCGTATCACTACGAAGATACATATTTTATTGGATATTCTATCGTATAGTTACATACGAACTCGAAGGAACTTATTCCAGTTCGAGGATGGATTCTGGTTCTGGAGAAATTGAATATGATTATTCGGTTGTCTTTTCTCTTTACCTTCTCTCAGGTTGCGAGGGCTCCTAGTATTAGGAGAGTACACCTATTTTGCTTATTGGATAGTCTTCTTCCAAACCATAGGCAGGTGCCGAAAGGTAAGGAGGGAAGAAAACCAATTAGCCTAAGTATGGTGTACAGAAAGTAATAAGTAAAGACATATAAAGGGATTAGAGTGAGGGAAAAGGAAATTGCGACTATTATCATTCACGACGAAAACTTATTTCTGATCAAGGATGGATTCTGGTTCTGGAGAAATAGAATAAGGATTGTTCAGTTGTCTTTTCTCTTTACCTTCTCTCAAGTTGTGAGAGCTCATGGTATTAAAAGAGTACACCTATTACGCTTATTGGATAGTCTTCTTCCAAACCTTAGGCTGGTGCCGAAGGGTAGGGAAGGAAGAAAACCAATTAGCCCGAGTGTGGTGTACAGAAGATAATAAGTAAAGACATATAAAGGGATTGGAATGAGGGCAAGAAAATATACGGTTACAGTCATGAATCTAGATAGTGGAAGAGGCATTACTAGGAATGCCCGGCTACCCCTTCAAAACAATTTCATGTTTCAGTTTTACTGTGTGATATTAATTGAAAATTGTTTTCCCAATTAGATTCAACTCTAGGGTATGTATTTACCAAGACTTTATTTTCACATCTGTATGGTGTTACGGATGCTGAGTAGGAGTAAGATATTGGGAATTGGGTGATTAGATCCTCTATATATCGGAATTCTTTGTAACTGGTGATATTTAAGGAAATCACTTGGTTTTTGCCTGACGACAAATATTTGGTTTTGAATATCCGTTGTTATGCACCAATTTCAAACCGATATATCTGTACATTTATTTTATTAAGTGAGATATAACTTTTTGAAATTATGTCTATGATATTTAACTTTATCAGTTGATGGTTAGGTAAGGAGCATTGAACAATGGTGTAATTTTTCTTAATCATAGTACAATTTTCAGTCTACGACGTACAGGGTTTGTGTTGTTAAACTCAGAGGACTTATACAAAGTATTGCATGTTGTCCGATGTCCATTAGGACAACGGGGTTGGTACTCGTACTATATTCCGTTTACTCATGACTTCTCTAGTTTTAGACAAGTATTTCGTTGAAATACAAGGTCCACATTTTGAGAAGTTATAAGTATAAGAATAAAGTAGAGAACTATATGTTGGAAGTATCAGGATTCTTCGAGGTGATTGAAGATATAGATACTTGTGTTCGGTATTCCGTTGTAAGCAATAGTTTTGAGAAATTTCTTCTCTTTCAGGTGCCACGACCTTAAGTTTGGATGTGACCGGCACTTAGATTGTATAGTATCTAAAGATATTTACACAACCCGAGTAAGCCGAAAAACCAAGATCAAATCCTTTTTGCGGAATGTTTTATAAAAATTTAGTTTATAAGTAAAAATCACCGTTTTATGTATTTAACAGTAGCTTAGTAATGAATTCATAATAAAAGCAAGTTTAAAGTGTTAAGCATTGGTTTCATCCCTGGTTGGGATCAACAAAATACAACAGCGGAATAAAATTTACACGATCTCACCTGTTAAATAATATACATATACCCATCTCTCATTCTAAGTCATAGTACAAAATCTAATGGAGATTTTCTAGATCCAAAATACAATACCAAAAGAGAAGGTTACTACAAATGTAACCCACCTATCAAAAGATGCGAAAAAAGCTGAAAAAGTGGATCTGCACTGCTACTATCCGTCCACTCTACCCATGTAAGGAACTGTGGTACAACGGGGTGAGTTGCCAACTCAGTGAATATAACTAACATATAACAGTTAATAATGTAAATATGACGATCATACTACTGAAATGAGAACAAGTATAATGTATGATAGCATATGGAAAACATGAATCTGTACCACGAATCGCATAACCAAAACTGAAATCTCATCATTTATTTCCAAAAATTTCATCTTTCCGTGTCCATCATCGACACAAAACTTCCATTTCTCTCAGGAATCTTTCCTCGAACGATCCTGTAATCCACAATACCGGTCGGTATCATCTAGATATCCGATGTATTTCACCACCATCTTCGGTATTGAGTAACTTCGCCAGGCTCCCCCGCCTCAAATGCGGCTATCCTGCCCCTCGGTCTCGACCGGGTCCACCATGTATCCAACTGTATATCTCCCCCACTCAGTCTGGATAACGTATACATCCACGACCGTATAGCTCCCCCACTCGGTTCGGAATAAAATCAAATCATAAAAACATCTCATGGTGGACATGTTACATCAATCATGAAAATCACTGGATTTATGCAATAGTATACAAAAACTCAAAATCATAAATCCTCAATAATACAATTACCTCTTATATCAACTTACAATACTCGAATACTAAATATGATGTCATTGATGCAATTCACTACTGTTATTGGTGTTTATGGTATGATATGAATCATTTTTAACAAGAAAATTGCTAAGTGTAAAAGTGACATGGTAATATCGACGAGGTGTAGTGTAACATGTAAAGAAGTGCACGTGGCATAACTCGTCGATACTTGTGCAGTGTTCTAAAAACTAAAGTGAAGTATATGTAAATATGAGTGCATATTATCAATTTAGCATACAAAAGTAAAGCATTTATTTAAATAAAACTACGGGCGTAACACGCCATCTCTACAAAATTCCCCGATAGATGTTTAGTCTACTCACCGGAAAAACGTCGTATCTACTCAGGAATCGCCAATCCTTTTCTTTTCCTCGCGGCCTCCGAAGTGCCCGTATATGAATCTAACATCGAGAATTAACTTATATAAGAAAACGGCTACTCCGATATGGCGAATATGAAAACACAAGTTCTTACGTACTAGTTATATTGCATACGACTATTTCAACTATCTAACATTTAATCCCCACTGAAATTTAACTTAACTCTGCATCGCGACAGAAAAAAGATCGCGATACGTTTTAACCGTGTTGTAATTTGGTTCTTTAGATACCCTTTTCCGATTTTAGATCCCAGATTTCCTATACAGTTAAATTAACTTATTTAAACAATACCAAAATGACCAAAATTCTACACAAAAACCTACCCAACAAGCCAAAACACCCTAGCTCCCTACAATTCTGGCGACGCTGGAATTTCTCTATTGGTCGCCGGTCCAAAATCGAGCCCTCTGGTTCGTGCTCCTATGGTTTGCTCTAGGTTCAACATACATCATTTAGACCCTGTTTAGTTAAGTTAATTTTTATCTAAACTATAGCAGATTCCAATAGAACTTAGTTTTGCCTAAAATACGATATTACAGACTTTTGATTTCAAACTTAAACCAATTCCAGAATTTAAATCTCTACTGTGAGTAAGGATTTTACCTACAAATAACTTGTTGGAATAACATTCTCCAAGATGCACAAGCTCCTAGTCCTAGCTTGATGATGAACTCCTTGTCTAGTTCTTCTTCTTCACTTCTTTTCTCCTTTATTTCTCTTTTTGAATTTTAAGTGTTTTCTTTCACTTTGGTTGGGAATTTTCAGAAGATTAATTGGATTAATGATCTGAACACTTAATATATATATGGTGATAGGAAGAGGGAGGTGGTAGGAGGAGGTGTCAAAGACCTAGATGTGTCATCATCATGCAAGGATGAGGTGTGGGGTGTGCATGTAAGAAGGTGGTGGCAATGCATTATCTATCCATTTTGATTTATCTTAAGATAAAATTCTGAACAAAAAACCTAATTTACCTCTTTTTCACTTACACCCTTAATCAATTCCCATTTGCACAAATTCCTAAACTTTACATAGAAACCCTTCACAACTTATGTTATTATAAAATACTCTTTTTATTAAAATGAAGCTAAAATTCACATTAAAACCCTTATAATTTATTTATTTTGCATACTAAAATTGTAATTTAATTTGTTTTACATACATTTTATGAAATTGTCTTATTTGGTTTTTAATAACCTTTTTAATTTATCATTTTATTATTTAATTGTTTACTTTTATTTATTTCTAAATTTTCAAAAAGTTTATAATATTTCCCCCTTAAGAAAATTCGGTCCCCGAATTTAAAATTTAACTAGACATACCTTCGAAAAGATGTGGAATTTCTTCCGCATCGCATCATCGGTCTCCCAAGTAATCTCCTCGCGATTCTTTCCTTGCCAAAGAATCTTTACAGATGGAAGTACCCTCAATCTTAGTTTCTTTGCCTGCCTGTGTAGAATAGCGACTTGCTGCACTGTGTAGGATAAATCCGGCTCAAGCTGTAAGGTCTGATGCTGGATCGCGTGAGAAGGATCGTGAAGATACTTGCGAAGTATCGAAACGTGAAACACCGGATGCATATCGGGAAAACTCGGTGGAAGTGCTAAACGATAAGCTACAACACCCACTCTCTCCAGAACCTCGTAAGGTTTAACATATCTGGGGCTGAGCTTCCCCTTTTTCCCGAAACGCATCACACCTTTCATCGGAGATACACGAAAGAACACATGATCTCCCACCTGAAACTCGAGTCTACGACGTCGTCAATCTGCATATGATTTATGTCTGCACTTGGCCGCCCTCATTCTGTCCCGTATTAATTGAATCTTTTCTGTAGTCTCCTGTACTATCTGCGGACCCAAATTGCTACTCTCACTCAGTTCCGTCCAGCAAACGGGTGATCGACATTTCCTCCCATACAAAACTTCAAAGGGTGCCATCTGGATCGTCTCCTGAAAACTTTTGTTGTACGAAAATTCTATTAAAGGTAGGTAACGATCACAACTACCACCAAAATCAAAGCTGCATGCTCGAAGCATATCCTCTAAAGTCTGAATGGCCGCTCTGACTGACCATCTGTCTGTGGGTGGAAAGCTGTACTAAAACTCAATCGTGTACCGAGAGCTTCTTGAAGTTTCTGCCATAGCCTGCTAGTAAACTGGGTACCCCGATCTGATACTATGCACGTCGGAACTCCATGCAACCGCACAATCTCATCGATATAAATCTGAGCGTACTGTGCAAACCCATACATCGTCTTCACCGGAAGAAAGTGAGATGCCTTTGTCAATCTATCTACAATTACCCAATTGGAATCATACCCTCTGCTAGTCCTGGGTAGACCCACAACAAAATCCATGGAAATCTGATCCCATTTCCATTCTAGAATGGGCAAGGGCTACAACTCTCCGGCTCGCCTCTGGTGTTCTGTCTTGACTTGCTGACAAGTCAAGCATCTCGAAACAAACTCTGCAACATCCCTCTTCATTCCTTTCCACCAATAAACATCCTTCAGATCATGATACATCTTGGTGGAACCAGGATGAATACTGTATGCTGATCTATGGGTCTCCTCTAAGATCTCACGCCTCAATCCGTCAAAATCTGGTACTCAAAGACGAGTCCCAAAGCGTAATACTCCATGATCATCAATCACAAACTCCGACTCCCTGCCCTGCCTAACCTGATCTATAATCTCCGATATACGAGCATCTGTGGGCTGTGTCTCTCGAATACAATCCAATAACTGAGGTCGGGTGCGAACATGCGCTAACTGTCCTCCTATCGGGGTGAGCTCAAACTGTATACGACTATCACATTAAATCTACCAGTCTGTAGAAGACTGTCTTTGCAAGGTGTGCAAATGAGATAAGCTATCTCCAGGTCTTCGACTCAAAGCATCTGCTACAACATTTGCTTTTCTTGGATGATACAAGATCTCACAATCGTAATCTTTTACCAGTTCCATCCATCTATGCTGCCTTAGGTTCAGATCCCTCTGCTGAAAATATACTTCAACATCTTATGATCTGTGAAGATTTGGCATGACTCTCTGTACAAATAATGTCTCCAAATCTTCAATGTGAATACCACAACAGCCATCTCTAGATCATGAGTGGGGTAGTTCTGTTCGTGTCTCTTCAACTGTCGAGAAGCATAAGCTACAACCCTGCTGTGCTGCATCAACACACAGCCTAAACCCACTCTAGAGGCATCACAATACACAACAAAACCACCTGACCCAGAAGGTAACGATAATACAGGTGCAGTTGTCAAGCGAGTCTTCAAATGCTGGAAACTCTGCTCACATGCATCTGTCCACAGAAATGGAACCTCCTTCCTAGTCAATCCAGTCAACGGGGCAGCGATTCGAGAAAAATCCTGCATAAAGCGTCGCTAATAACCTGCCAAACCTAAGAAACTCCGAACCTCTGTAACTGACACAGGCCTGGGCCAGTGCTGTACCGCTTCAATCTTCTTCGGGTCCACACATATCCCATCTCTTGTAACTACGTGACCCAAGAATTCCACACTATCCTGCCAAAAAGCACACTTGGGGAATTTTGCAAACAGCTGATGCTCCTTCAAGGTCTGCAACGTAATACGCAAATGCTGCTCGTGCTCCTCTCTGCTCTGGGAATAAACGAGAATATCATCAATGAATACTATAATAAACTGATCAAGGAAGGGCCTGAAGATACGGTTCATCATATCCATAAAAGCTGTTGTGGCGTTGGTGAGTCCGAACAACATCACCAAAAACTCATAGTGCTCATATCGGGTGCGAAGAGCAGTCTTCGGAATGTCGTCCTTTCGAACCCTCAACTGGTGATATCCTGACCGCAAATCAATCTTCGAGAAGTAGCCAGCTCCCTACAAATGATCGAATAAGTCATCGATACGTGGTAATGGATACCTATTTCGCACCGTGACGCGATTCAGTTGTCGGTAGTCGATGCACAATCTCATACTACCGTCTTTCTTCTTTACAAATAAGACAGGAGCTCCCCATGGCGATATACACGGATGAACAAGTCCTCTATCTAACAACTCTTGCAACTAGCTTTTGAGTTCTTTCAACTCCGTCGAGGACATCCGATAGGGTGGTATAGAAATAGGCCTCGCACCCGGAATCAAGTCAATGCAAAATTCAATATCACGAACGGGCTGTAATCCTGGTAACTCAGCAGGAAACACCCCTGGAAATTCTCGTGCGATCGGAACCTGTTCCAATGGAATCTCAGCAACTCCTAAGTCCTGAACAAATGCCAAGAACCCAAGACAACCCTTCTTCAAGAGTCGTACCTCACAAAGAGCAGAAACCATGTTGGCAGGAGTTATATTACAGTCCCCCTGCACAACAAACATCGGTCCGCCTGGAGAAAAAAATCTAACCGCTTTCCCCCGAAAATCTATATAGGCATGACAAGCGGCCAACCAATCCATACCGAGAAGTATATCAAAATCTAACATATCCAGGAGAATCAGGTCAACTAGCGAATCTCTATCACCAATACGCACAGAACATGATCTGAATACGTGTCGAGCTATAAAAGAATCTCCCACCAGAGTAATCACCACTAACGGTAACTCTAACAACGACGACTCTTTCCCCAAAGAAAGTACAAAGCGTGAAGATACATAAGAATGTGTAGAACCGGGATCAAATAAAATATGTGCATCTAACGAACATACTACAAGGGTACCTATCACAACTGCATTTGATGCCTGGGCATCCTGTGGAGTCAGCGCAAAAACCCGTGCCTGGCCCCTGCCTGCATCTTGTCGTCCTCTACCTCTATCTCCTCGACCTTTCTGAGATCGTCCTGCAAAGCCTCGACCTCGTGGTGCAATTGCCTGGCGTGTAGGGCTAACTGAGGAAGGAAGTAAATCCATCGGCGTAGAAGGTGGAGGGGGTAAAGCAGCCTGTGGAACAACGGTCCCTCCCTGGGACCTACAATCCCGCGCAAAATGTCCTGGAAGTCCGGAACTAAACATGTAGATGGGGTCCTCTGATCCTCGGGGTATGAACTGAACATCTGGCCCTGGGTCCAACCTCATCCGAAACTGCGGCCTGGAGTGTACCTGCCTCTACCTCTGCCAAACTGCCTAGTCATCGGCCCAAACGGTCTACTCCTCTTTGGTTCTGGAACAACCACTGCCTCGCTCAAATGCTCCTCCACTCATATTGCTGCATCCATGGCCTGCGCATATGTATCAAAATGCTGGGAGCCTATAGCCAGATACAATTGCGTGTCCAGACTTCCTATGAGCCTCTTCACCCGAAGTTCCTCCGCAGGTACTAGGTATGGGGCATAGCGTGATAGCTGGGTGAATCGTAAATCATAATCTGCCGCCGACATACTCGCAGATTTCCGCAACGCTTCAAAACTGCTAGCTCTAGCGTCCCTCACACTATGTGGAAGAAATCTGGAAAGAAAGACCTCGGAAAACTCGGTCCACGACATCGGAGGAAGAACCATAGCTCGCCCTCTCTCCATCGATTCACACCATTCCTGGGTAAGTCCCTCCAAACGAAAACTAGTCAGCTCAACTGACCTCGCATCAGAACATCGCAATGATTTTCCAATCGTTGCCATCCTATCAAGAAAGGATTGAGGATCCTCCGGTACATCGGTCCATGTAAATACCGGAGGTCTCAACCTCATAAACTATGAAAGCAATACCTCCATCACCCTCGTGTCTACTAGTGCGACCGTCTGTGTGGGCTGTATCTCATACTCTGCCATGGCCGGTGCTGGGTCCTGTCTCTGTACTCGAGTGGCCTCAGCTAACTGTCCTACCACTCGTTGCAATCCTAACATGCCCTCTTCTATCCTAGTCATACGATCTGGAAGAGGAAGATCAACTTGCTCAGGAACCACCGGAATGTCCGGTGTAATAGTCACTGTTACGGGAGGACTCACCATAGCTGCATCTCTGGCTGCGGCTCGCCTAGCTCACATAGCCATAGCAACTGGAACAAGAAACGAGAGTTGATAAGGCTTACGAATTGGAACAATCAAAAACAGAGAGTCAAAGGAAGGACAAATCAAGATACATATCCTAAGGTTAGTTTAGGCTAAGTATGGTAACGTAAATATGCCGCGGAATATACGTACGGTACTGCACTCATCCTAAATCACCTATTCCATCAAACCAATAGGTCATCCTAAATTACGGACTCACGTCAACTATCTTAACTCACTACTCGATTCCGTAAGGTTAATCCTAAACTCTGATACCAACTTTGTCACGACCCCAAGTTTGGATGTGACCGGCACTTAGATTGTATAATATCTAAAGATATTTACACAACCCGAGTAAGCCGAAAAACCAAGATCAAATCCTTTTTGCGGAATGTTTTATAAAAATTTAGTTTATAAGTAAAAATCACTGTTTTATGTATTTAACAGTAGCTTAATAATGAATTCAGAATAAAAGCAAGTTTAAAGTGTTAAGCATTCGTTTCATCCCTGGTTGGGATCAACAAAATACAATATCGGAATAAAATTTACACGATCTCACCTGTCAAATATACATATACCCATCTCTCATTCTAAGTCATAGTACAAAGTCTAATGGAGATTTTCTAGATCCAAAATACAATACCAAAACAGAAGGTTACTACACATGTAACCCACCTATCAAAAAATGCGAAAAAGCTGAAAAAGTGGATCTGCACTGCTACTATCCGTCCACTCTACCCCTGTAAGGAACTGTGGCACGACGGGGTGAGTTGCCAACTCAGTGAATATAACTAACATATAACGGTTAATAATGTAAATATGACGATCATACTACTGAAATGAGAACAAGTATAATGTATGATAGCATATGGAAAACATGAATCTGTACCACGAATCACATAACCAAAACTGAAATCTCATCGTTTATTTCCAAAAATTTCATCTTTCTATGTCCATCATCGACACAAAACTTCCATTTCTATCAGGCATCATTCCTCGAACGATCCTGTAATCCATAATACCAGTCGGTATCATCTAGATATCCGCCGTATTTCACCACCATCTCCGGATACCGATACTGCTGACTGTGTGCAGTTTTGCTATAAGTGGCTTTTGCGGTTATCCGATGTTGCTCATTGTATATTCGTTGTATCCAGTACTCTCCATCTACTATTTCATGTATTGACTTAGAGACGAGTTGTGAGGACGATATTGTATATTATTTTGTGACTTTGGAGGTCTTTTATGATGTTTCACTTATATCGTCTTTTTCTTCGCTACGGCGTCGTATATCTGTTGTGGTGGTTGTTTTCCGCCTTTGGGCGTGGATTTGCTCCCGTTGGGGACGGTTTTACTTATATTTTTATGTTGTACCTTTTTTGGGGGCGCTGCCAAATTTTAAAGAAAGTAAATTTGAACTTTAAAGAATTTTGATTGAGATTTCAAAAGTTTTAACAATGTTCTTATCACTTACTAATTTTGATGGTTTAGATTGCTGGGTTTTCGGCTTACTTAGATTGTGTTACGCCTGTGGATGTTGCGTGGTTTTAGGGCCGTCACGTGCCAATTTCGGGTCGTGACACTACGGTTGGCTGTGAGCCATTTTGCTATAGGTGGGTTGCGGTTATCCGTTTATATTAATTATATATCTCTCATTGTATCTAGTACTCTTCATCTACCATTTCATGTATTGACTTAGATACGAGTTGTGAGGACGATATTGTATATTTTGTGACTCTGGGTATCGTTATCGTGTGAGCCGGCTTTTATTATGCAGTTTTATCTTTTTATGCTGTTTTTCACTTATACTATCTATTTCTTCGCTATGGCGTCGTATATATACTTGTGGTGGTTGTTTCCGCCTTTGTGCATGATTTGCTCCCGTTTCGGGATGCTTTATTTATATCATATTTTGCTTTATATATATTCTATGTTTGTACCCGTTTCGGGGCCAGTTTTTACAAAGGAGGTGCTGCCGAAATTTCTAGATTTCCAAATGTTTTTAACAATGTTTTTATCACTTACTACTTTTAAAGGTTTAGATTTTTAGGTTTTCGGCTTACTTAAATTACGTTACGTCTGTGGACGTTATGTGGTTTAAGTGCCGGTCACGTGCCAAATTTTGGGTCATGGCAGACCCGTTGAGTAAAAGTTTGCGTCAAGATAATAACTTCACTATAGTCGATTCTTTTTCTTTGCATCATGGTATTCAGTTTGGAATATCCTGCGCCTCATTCGATGAGGAAAGAGCCGAGATCCCTTCACAGGGAGTGACCTCTTTAGCAAAAGTTTGCGTCACTATATATTTGAAAAACCACTTTGATTCCTTCAACGAGATCAAGTTCATTACGTTAAAGGTTTTTCGCTAAAAAATAGCCGTTGCCTTCCGTCATTTCGGATTGGTAGTGCTTAGTATTCGTGCTACGCATTTCGATCTTTAGTTGAGGCGTAGTATTCGGTAGCTATGTAATGCTTTTCCATTGCATGGATATGCGATTGGTTAGGATAGTCGTGCAATCCTTTTGATTTTTAGTCAAGGCTCGTACGGGTGGGTCTAATGCAATCAAGATAGTGACGAGTAGAACATGACTAGGACCTTTTGACATTTTGATCTTTAGTCAAGGTCACTTAGGTCTTTGGGGTAAAAATCGCATCGGGAGTTTCAAACATACAGGAAACTTGCCAGGCTTGCGCATACTTTCTGGAGTGTGGTAACTTGAGTGGCTTCCATCAAGTTATCATGCAATGATGGTAAGATCTCAATTCTCACTGATGAGTAGGATTACTCCTCGGGTGATTTTATATAATCCCAACTGATTCTCCTTTTAGGTTTGGAGGAGAATTCAAGAAAACGGTGGGAGTGTTTCCCCCAATCAGAGCAAAGCTCTGTTGAAATTCAAAATTCAAATTTTGAAGCAACGCTTCAAATCCTGGGCGCAACGCGCCACATGTCAGGCGCTGATACGTCAGCGTAGTGCCCAAGACAGCGCGCCCAATCAGAGCAAAGCTCTATTAAAAAACAAAAGGAAGTAACGCTTCAGTTGCGCAAGCACCGCGCTGCGCGACACGTGTCAGCACAGATGCGCTAGCGCAGTTGCGCTGCGCAACATATGTCAGCGTAGATGCGCTAGCGCAGTTGCGCTGCGTTGTGCGCTGCTTGACACGTGTCACGCGCTGGGGCGTTTGCGCCAAATAGAATTAAGATTTTAAAGAAATCTTTCTGTTCTTCTTAAAACAAGAAGATTTTCTTCTGTAAAACAGAAGCCCTTGGATCAAAGATCCAACGGTGTGGAAAATTCCCTAAATCACTCAGAGAAAGATCTCTTTAACTAATTTATGGGCACTATAAAAAGGACCCTAGACCTCAATTCAAAAGGATGAACATTTGGTGAGAAATCAAAATTTTCAAACAGAGAGAACTCTGAAGAAATTTCAAGAAGAAAGGTAAAAAAAACCTTTAGGATAGAAGAATTTCTTCTGATAGATCATTGATCTAAGAACAAGATCAATGATCTTTAATAAAAAACAAAATAAAAACAGTGCTTTGCACTTATGAACCATTGGTTCTCTGAGATCAAGAAAGAAATAAGAAAATACTTGTTTTCTTGAATCTAAATTAGATCAAGAAATCAAACAGTGCTTTGCACTTCTTTTATGAACCATTGGTTCTGAAATCTAAAAGATTCTCAAGTTAATAGTGCTTTGCACTTGTAAATCTGCACTGTTGCGCTCTTGGGTTGGCGTAAGCCACCAGAGAGCGCCACGTGTCAGTATCTGAACCATTTGCGCTAAGCGCTTTTTGAAATAGAGCCTTGCTCTCTGAAACTGGTGCAATTCACCACAGAGCGCCACGTGTCAACAGCGCAAGCGTAGCGCACTGGCGTAGCACACTGCGCTTGCATGACAAGTGTCATCACCACAAGCGCTTGCGCTCTTTGATTGGCGCAAAGCGCCCGACAAATGCAATGCATTTCTTTTGCTAACGGGCCAGGCCCAAGTCAAAAAGACCTGGCAGGCCAAAATAAATTGCAAAGTAATAAATGGGCAGAGCCCAGGTAAAATTGATGCTCTACATCTTTTATAAAAGGGCAAAGCCCAAGTAAAATTGGTATTCTGCATCATTTATAAAATGACCAGGGCCCAAAATAAATTGATGCTCTGTATCCTTTATAGGCAGAGCCCAAACAAAAATAAAAAAAAGAAGAACAAGTAAAAGTGTTGAATTTTTTTAATTGGACTTAGCGCAATCATGGCTGTAAGTCCTCAAACTAAATTGACCGAGCAAGATTGCTCCCCTAAATCAATCTACCTCCGGTTTGAGGGTACATCTCCGAACTCCTCTGACACCTATCGTTGTAATCCTTCAACGACGTCAGAGAGGTGACGGGTCCCGACGACCACACATCAATAAGAAACGTCCCTAAACTAATGATGGACCGAAACGTCCCTAAACTAATGATGGACCGAAATGTCCCTAAACTAATGATGGACCACCACGTCCCTAAACTGGAACATGGACCACCACGTCCCTAAACTGGAACAATAGAGCCTCCAAATGCTATTTTGCCGGATCTAAACGATCCCGTTTAAGTTGATCTTAGCCCCAAACACGGCTAACACATCCTTAAACATTTAAATGGACTATAAAACTCCAAATCGAATTTGGTTCAAGGGTACATCTCTGAACTCCTCGGACACCTATCACTGTAATCCTTCAACGACGTCAGAGAGGTGATGAGTCCTGACGGCCATATATTAAATGGATCACCCCGTTAAGTTTATCTTAGTCTCAAACAGGACTAACGTATCCTTAACGAATGCGTAAGTCGATCTTAGCCTAAATACGGCTAACGTATCCTTAAACGAAAAACACCAAACCCAAATCTAAGTAAATACGGATTTGGACTAATCCACGTCCTACGGGTGACGACATTACTCAGTCTCCGTATACAATCCATGGGCAACCAAAAACAAAAATAAACACACACGACACGAAGTGAAATTCTGGAGAAGGAGAAAGTGGCTACCGCGACGCGGTAGCGTAATTAACTGCAGGGGCTTGCGCCTGCAGGGAAGTGAGTCCCCACAATCAAAAACACCTCTAGCGAGGGGGAATTTGACGAAGTCTGCTACATCGGCCGCGTCCGTCTAAACCTCCGATACACGGTGCCATAAATCAACTTAGAATCTTCGGAGAGGTAGACGGATAAAACCATATAGGGTCTGCCCCGAATCTCAGGCCAGACGTCCTCACGTCGCGGCAGTCGTTCGGAGGGGAACAGATTCTGGCATGCCCGGTGGGACCTTTTCCTCTTTCCACTCCACACTTCGTGTGTCGTCTTCGCGAACCAATCGCGGTTTGTTAACGGTTGCCTTCGGGTTTCAAGTTACTAAGATTTGGTCTTTTTCCTGGCACAGAACTCAAGCATCAATGGTCTCTAACTGCACCAACTGCTCAAAGTGCCTCTGCAACGGACACTCCACCTCACCTGGAGGTGTAGCATATAGGCCCCAAGCGGCCTCCTTCCTCACTCTGCCAGTAGAACAGGTGACCCAGGCCACCACCGGCCTGTTTTTCGGGACCATGATCCCACCTGCAAGCTTCTATATGCCAATACCTGCACCAGAAGCGAACAAGAAGTCGGTCTTCGACTGGCTCACTGCTACGACGGCCCCTGTCAACGGGTCGTCCGCTGCCAAACCAACAGCCTCTGTCTTCGTTAGGCTGGATCAGAACTCTGAGGGGCTCGCTAGGAGGCCCATGAACTCTAAAATGGCTGTCCCAAGGAAGGCAACAGCCGTTGCTCTGGAAGTCGTTAAGGCGGCTTCTCCCGTCAAAGAGTCAGTCTTTTCAAGGTTGACTATTCCTGCTTCGGCCCCTGCACGAGGATCTGTCTTTGACAGATTGGATATCTTACCTCAAAGGACAACCTCAGTCTTTAAGAGGTTAACACCAGCAGCGCCGCATTCAGACAGGGGGCAAAAAGAAGCTGTCTCTATCTCCGAGCCAGTCCCAACGGCTCGTCATGCTCGACGTCGCCATTGCGACGAGTAAGGAAGGCAGGGGGCAACTCCCCCTCAGGGCTAACTCCACCTGCTCCAGTGGTGGAAGTCTACGCTGCTGTTCCAACTGGGAACAGCTTTGAACTGTTGAGGAGGGTATGTAAGAACTCTCCAACCGCTACATTGAAAAGATCTCCTCCACCTGCAGAGAGAGTTTCAGAAACAAAGCAGGAACGGCCCCCTCAACGGCTGTCTTCGAAAATATACAAGGTTTGGCAGAGGGTTCAAGACTCCGTTATTGACCCAGATCACTCCCGCCAACAGAAAAAGGCGAAGGTGCAAAAAGAAAAGGACCGTCCTATTGAACAGCAGATGACAACAATCGCTAGGGTGCCCACTTCAACGGCCCCCTCCACTTCAACGGCCCACAAAAGAAGAAGGACGGAGAAAACCCCCGCGCCCATGGCAAACGCCAAAGGTGGTGAACCTAAACGCCCTAAGTCTGGGGGCATAATAGTTCATAAAGTATACATGGCGTCGGGAAAGGAGGACAGCCGTGCATCCACAGGTCATAGACCACTTACACGGTCAGTGACCAAAGCTCAGGAGCAACAACAAAAGATCCAGGAGATGATGAACACGATGGCCGCACTCACTGGGCCAAAATAAACCCCTGAAACGTCCTCAGATGAACGTCAGGAATAGGAAACTGACGCTGAGTTCCTTCGTCGCATATTGGAGAAGAAGGATAAAGAGGCTGCAGAACAAGCAGCCAGCATAAAGAAAATGGCCCTCCTGTTCCAGGACATGGTAGGCATGATGATTCAACAAGATCCACCTGCTGAAGATCCCCCGATCATCCTTGAAGATGATAGGGGAGAAACGTCGAATCCTCCTCCGGCTCTGTCAACAGCCAAGGAGGAGGCAATCTCTAAAGCCGACCTGGACGAATATATAGCTCAGCAGATCCGGGTCCATCAAGCGACGGAAGCACCCGGTCAGGTCGTGAAAACGGGGCAGCCGTATCCGGGCTGGTACGACCAGATCAAGTACCTGTCAGGTTATACGATACCAAAATTCTATGTGTATAAGGGGACTGGCAATCCCCACCAGCATGTTGCCCATTTCAAGGCGCTTTGCGGCAACACCGGCGGGGATGATAAATTGTTGCTCCGTCAGTTCGTTGGCAGCTTGTCAGATACAACGTTCGAGTGGTATTCCGAGCTCCCGAATGACTCTATCAAGACCTTTGCTGAAATGGAATTGCTATTTACCCAACGTTTCGCGAGTGCCAGCGAGCGTACCACGATAACGGCATTGATTAATGCCAGGGTGATGCCGGGCGAGACATGGGTCCAATATGCTATACGGTGGCGGAATTTAAGGTCAAAATGCGAGCAGCGCATAGAAGAAGCTCCTGCAGTGGGTATGTTTGTGGGAACCCTCGATCCGCAAGCAACCATCTCGCAATTTATGATGTTCTTCAAGCCGACCACCTTCCAGGCCTTGATTGACAAGCTAGCGCAAATGGATCAAATGGGCCATAAACCTCCTCTTCCAAAGCCAGACTCCCGAAATGAGAAGGGGAAGGGAAAAGAGATCATTGTCACTAATGCTCAACAACAGCCGAACAACTCGAAGCCGGTCGTTCGTCAAAATAATATGTGTCCATACATAGCCCTTGAGGAGAGGATAGGACGTCCTTACTCGTTTCCCCGAGATAAAACGAGAAGGTTATTCGAGTTGGCGTTGCGCAACCGACTCATAAATCTGTCGGATCCAAAACGTCCATCGCAACCAAGTGATGTCAATGAGCCCAACTACTGTCCTTATCATCGAGTACTGGGTCATCCGATCGAGGATTGCTACGTCTTCAAAAATTGGCTGGAAGACCAGTACCGACAGGGCAAATTTGTATTGTCCGACAAATGGAAGGTGAATCCACCACAGCCCCACACCTCTAAGGGAATGAATACGCCGGGGGCAACATGCTCTGTCGTTGAAGAAGCTCCCTAGGAGGTTGTATTATCAGCTAAGACGAAGAGGATGCTAAATGATCTTCAAACATGCCCAACAATCAAGTGGAAGAACCCGTTGGAGTCACAGATCATTGAAGGGATGTTGAAGCCTCGTCCAACTCAAAAGATCGATGGAGGTGGTCCAAGCATTCATAACCAGCCGACGAAATCTTCAAAGAAGAAGAAAAAGAAGTCAAAGAAGCCCGTGAAGCCTGGCGACAAGCGCACGGACTTGCAAAAACAAATTGACGCGCTGAAAGAATACAACCAGAAGGCACGGACTCCAATTCCATTCAAAGAGTTCCTCAACCGCGTCTTTCAAGAAGAAGATGAGGGAGATAGTTCGTCGGATGAATCCGAGGAATATGTGGCGAGCTGTCATATGATTTCCCATTCGCTCATGAACAATGAGGAGATTCCTTATACTGGAAAGCTGGGGGCAGATCCTGAACCAAAAATTTCGGGGCCATCGGATGAAGTAATTGACGCATTCCTTAATGAAGCTCTCTTAAAAAGTAAAGCTGATCGGGAGCGCGAGGCGGTCATATTCGACAAGGCCAAACGCCAACGCCTTGACAAAAAAATTGAGATACTCCCGCTGGAGGAAAGCATACCCACCGCAGATAAAATCAAATTCAAGATGAGGAAGAGGTTTGCTAAAGCCGTGTCAATAGGTATGAAACTACCATCCTTTGAGGGAAGCGTTACTGGTGAAGCGGAAGTGCACCCCTCTTATTGCTTGTATCATCAGAAGATTTCGCACCCCACTAAAGAGTGCAAAGCTTTCGATAGATGGTGGCAAGGATATGTTGCTCACCGGCAGCATGTTAAGCGGGAAAAGCGCAAGACCCGCCGAGAACAAAACGGTACGACCGAAGGGCTTAACAGAACCATCGGCAATTGTCGCATGGTCAACGCCGCGGGATCACAAGGGCTCACATTTGGGAGCGATTATGATGAGGAGTTGGAGCTTGGCCCCCTCTTTAAAGAGTCCACCTCGGGAAAAGAAGAAGAGCCGAAGGTTTGTGAAAATATCCGGCTGCGTAATCGGACGCTGCCCGAAAAGAATCTTGGACCCTCAAATAGAAAAGATAAGGCAAAAGAGAAGGTCCCTGAAGATATCGACTGAGATGACCAAGCTGTAGAAGAGCTAAGTGCTCAGGACCCGCCGAAGAGAAATAAGGTGGATTACAACGTCTTAGCGCATCTAAGGAAGCTACCCTCACAGCTCAGCATTCTTGACGCCCTTTTGCTATCAAAGGAGGCGAGAGATTCGTTAATCAAGGCACTACAGGATCCGGAGCAATTCCAAACTTTCCTGGCCGAGGAAAAGATGAAAGATGAATTGGAGGAAGTGCACACGGCCGATGTCGCTTTTGGTGATGAAGACCTTCTCCTTGGGACGTGCGAGCACAATCGCCCCCTTTATGTCTCAGGATACTGCCACGATATAAAGATAGGCAAGATCTTGATCGACAATGGATCCTCCGTTAATCTCATTAATGTGCGAGTGTTAAAAGAAATCTGCATGAGCGTCCAGCACCTTGCTCGGGACAAGATCACCATCTCCGGGTTCGACTCCCAATCATCAAGAACTCTTGGATCTGTGATACTGATGCTACGCTTTGGGCTACTCGTCACGGACATTAAGTTCCACGTCATAGACACCAAGACATGCTACAATGCTCTGCTCGGCCGACCGTGGTTACATGAGTACAACATCATCCCTTCTACACAACATCAGTGTATGAAGTATTCTAAGGATGGTCTCGAGTATACCGTGGCGGGAGAACTGAACCCGTTCTCCATGAACGAGGTCCGCAAACACGAAGATGCCATATACTTCTTACCGGATTTCGAAAACACGGAGAGGTGTCACAAGCCGGAGAATAAAGCTAATGCCACCATCCCTGTCTTCGGCAGTGATACCGAGGAGGAGGATGGGATAGTGTATTCAGGTCCGCCCCAATACAACAAGCCAGGGCCACCTGCTCCTACGTTGATCTTTGGTAGTGACTTGGAAGATGAGGTCCATGCTGTATTCCCCGCTCGACCCTCAATACAAGCGTCCGCTGATGAAGAGCAAAGTCTACAAGTTGCTATGGTGCCGCTTAAACACCATAAAGAACTGGATGCACTTGATATTTACAAGGTAGAAGAGCTGCAAACGTTCTATATCCCTCCTAGGCGAGAAAGCGAAAAAGCAATTCTATTCTACCGCTCTGAAGAAACCAAAGTGGAGAAAGAAATCTGGCATGGCGCGGATCCTACGCTCGACAGGCTTCAGCCTATCCTTCTTCCCAGATATTATACGGAAGGTTTGAAAAAGCTGCTGAAACGCCAGGGTATATCCTTCAAGCAGACCATTCGAAAAGCCAAGTTCTATGACAAAGTCTGGAACGTTCCTGGGACTCAATGCAAACTGCCTAATGGGAGAATGGAAACAAAAGGACTTGGATACATCCGGTCAAAGAAGCGAGAATTACTACACGGCTGCTGTAGGGTTCCTAGGCACTCTTGTGAAGGTTCATAAGGCATCAAATATGCCCGGATTAAATTTTAGACGTGCCGAATAACCCAAAGCCGGGATCTTTGCTAGATTATTAGGGTTTAACATGCAAGATGATAACTTTTATCTAAGTGTGAGGGATTACAACCTTTGTAGTCCGCTCCTTCACTTCACAAGCTCCGAGTAGAAGTCCCTTTGCCACGATCCACGATCTCCCGGACTCATGAGAGGCTCCACGACTCGAACGATCCATGCTAGCTTGAAGTATTCCAAATCTCCGATGATCTACCTCGAAGTTGCAAAGACTCAAGCTTTCTCACTCTAAAGAGATGAACACACTAATCTCATGGGCTAGATGAGATGAGGATGAAAGAGTAGTATTTTTGCTTTCTTTTTATATCATTTTCTAGTATTTTATTCATCACTTAAAGATTTTCTAGCAAGCTTTTCAAGAGAGAAGAAGATGATAATGGAAAATTAATAATAAGATTAAACCTTTTGTGATGAATAGAAAGAAGACTATATGATTGATTTGTAAACCATGGTCAAGGATGAGTGGCTAGGATTTAGTAGAGAATAAACTAGAGTTAGGGTTTGGTTGGGTTAAGAACGTGTCATCCAAAAAGATCTTAAGAATGACAAAAGAAAAAGCTTCTAGAAGGTGCATGAAGCATCTAACCCTAATCAAACCCTAACCTCAATTAATCATCCTTAAACATGTTTAACAATTAATCATATCATGTCACAATAATATATATCACATATATATTATATATTTGCAACAAAGGAAAATAATACAATTAACATATATCGCATATATATCAATGTATCATCCACTGAGAAAATGAAATAATAAAGCGAGCCAATATTAGATAATGTAATAATATATCATATATATTATTATACATTAAATCATCGAATCAACACTTGATCCGACGATCCGGCTATATCGAATATTACCGACTAATATATATCATGTACCGATTCATCGAATCAACACTTGATCCGATGACCCGGTTCATAACTAAATATCGCGAGAATATAATACGGTATCCCATATCGCATTATTCTCGCTCCTGCGCATATCACATATGTGCCACTACTCCGATTCGCCTGAGCCAGGAAACCTCTGTGTAGGACTCTAAAGAATCGTCAATACGCCGGTAGCAGGTGATGATCATATCAAACACCCACAAGCTGCAAGCGGTCAGCTAAACGTAACAGCCACCCAGGTATTGATCGATTAGAAGATCAACAAGCTAGCCTGTGCGTTCTCCTGTGAATCCAACCAGTAACACTCCCGTACAGTCCGGTCTGTTCGTCTGATATGTCGCATATCAAGTCTAGGGGTGGTATACGTCAGACCCCAGTAACCGATAAGTCGTGTCGATGTGTGGCTCATAACGGGTCGAGAAACTACTAGTAACACTTACCAGTAAATCTCCATATCATCCCTGGCCAGGGACTTCCAGTTATAGCCAATCGAACACAGCACAACATCAACTCCCTATACCGGGAGAGACGAATCCCCTCCTATCGCTCATTGCCTCCATGTGATTCGGGACTGTACCCAAAAGCCACCGTTTTGCACGCCCTCTTGGACGTGGTAAGGTGGAAATCAAAGCACAGTGGGAATCACACAAGACTCTATGACGATCTCGGGTCTACAGACTACCCTGTACCAGTGTCACCGGAGAACTGCCATCTGACGTGTGGTATTACACCATCTGGGAGTTCTCGGCGAGTCCGTCCAGTGTACCCAGTCTCCACTGAGCACCCGTACACCATCTCTGATGTCTAACACCGATGGATATGGGATCATCCATCGCCCATCATATGGGTCAAGATGCGTATACGCTAGTCTACTCTGGTATATCGATGCCCTGTCTCGATATACCCTCGACTAGGAACAGTTATAGGATGTACTCATCGACTACCGCGGCCCCACTAGTATGATCTCATCATAGTCCCAGTAGTCGAGTACAAATCCTAAGGGCTTTATCAACATGTGAGAGTAAAACAGTAAACCAATACAAGTCAACATGTTAAGATAAAATGAAACCAAATAGCATACTATCATGACGAGCAAGAAAGTCTTCTCTATATATAACCAAGCATCCATTATAATATACATCATATGTACAACAATGGCCTCTAGGGCATATACATAACTAACAGCTGCTACGTCGTGTATGACTTTGATGAAGAAGCGGATGCTCAATGGGAAGGCGCTAATCCTGAACCAATGAAAGTTCCAGATGCAAAAGTGCCCAATCCGTCGTTCGAAGAACAAATGGACAAATTTATAAGGGAAGCTAGTCAAAAAGTCCGAGACGACCATAACCGCGAAATGGCCATCTACGAGAAAGACAAAACGCAACGCCTCCTTCAACAGGCCGTCAAAGATGAAAGTGCCGCCCCTTGTCAACCTGTTATAAAAAAGGCTCGACGCAGAGGCAGAAACAAGTCGAAACGCGAAAAAGGCGCTCAACAGCAACGAAGAGGGGCTAAGAGGCCACGTGAACGAAAATCAAGCGGTTCTGATCTATCCCTTATGAAAAAAATGGGTCGAGCGTACTCTTTTCCTCAAGACAAGACGAAGAAAATACTCGACCTCACTTTAAAGCATCAGATGCTTACACTGCCGGAGTCTAAATACCCCGAACAAGCAGGCGAAGTCTCTCACCCGGACTATTGCCCTTATCACCGAGTGATAGGGCACCCTCTCGAGGACTGCTTCACCTTCAAGAATTGGGTTGAAGATCAGTATCAGCTTGGCAAGTTCGCTTTGTCTGACAAGTAGAGGGTAGCTCCGCCACAGAGGCACGAACCCAAGGCCATGGAAGGAAAACCAGTCCCACATTGGGATTGGAAGAGAATTCGTACTTGTCACATGATAACAATATCAAAGAAAGAGCCCGAGAACATGGATGACCTTCCTTGGTGCTTTGAAAACAGCAACGACGAGGTGATCTCAGAGTTCCCACCTGCGCCAAAAGAACTGGAAGATGGAATCCATACCACTGCTGATAACCTCAAGAAAATTGAGTTGGGAACGGCGAACGACCCCCGACCGACATTCATTAGCGAGCTGCTATCTGAAGAGAAGGTGGCTTCATTAAAAGACCTGCTTATGCAGCACAAAGATTGCTTCACATGGAACTATTCCGAAATGCCGGGATTAGATCCAGAAATTGCTGTGCACAGATTAGCGATATCCCCAGGTGTCAAGCCAGTCAAGCAAGCACCAAGAAGAATTCGGCTCGAGCTTGAGATGAGTATCAACGCCAAGGTCAAGAAGCTGATCGACTCTGGCTTCATCCAGGAGGTTCAATACCCTGAATGGATCGCCAACATCGTCCCGGTGATGAAGAAAAATGGGACAATGCGCATATGCGTAGACTTCCGGGATCTTAATAAAGCTTGCCCGAAGGACAATTTCCCAGTGCCAGTCAGCGAACTGATGATAGACAATACGTCCACTCATGAGGTTTTCTCATTCATGGACGGCTCATCGGGGTATAACCAGATAAAGATGCATTCCGAAGATCAGAAACACACCACCTTCAGGACTCCTTTAGGTATATTCTGCTACAAGGTGATGCCCTTCGGTTTAAAGAATGCAGGTGCCACCTACGAAAGGGCCATGACGAAAGACTTCGATGACCTTATAGATGAAATCGTAGAATGCTATATCGACGATCTCATAGTTAAAAGTAAATCATACGAGGAACATTTCGAGCATCTGAAGACCATATTTCAACGCCTTCGGCAATACAACTTGAAGATGAACCCTCTCAAGTGTGCATTCGAAGTTTCTTCGGGCAAATTCCTGTGATTCATCGTCCGACACCGGGGTATCGAAATAGATCCGTCAAAGATCAAGGCGATCATAGAAATGCCTCCGCCAAGGACTCTCAAACAACTGCGGTCTCTCCAAGGGAAGCTCGCGTATATACGGCGATTTATAGCCAACCTTTCAGAAAAGTGCCGTCCTTACAGCCACCTGATGAAGAAAGGAACCCCGTTCGTCTAGGATCAAAAATGCCAAAGTGCACTGGACGAGATCAAACAATACCTACAGAACCCGCCGGTGTTAGCTGCTCCGGTCAAGGGAAAGCCCCTCATTCTTTATACAACCGCTCTCGAAGGCTCCTTAGGCGCATTATGGGCACAAGAGAACAATCAAGGAAAGGAGAGAGAGCTCTCTATTACTTAAGCCGAGTTCTACTGGGGGCAGAAAGCAATTACTCCCCCATTGAAAAACATTGCCTGGCGTTGATCTTTGCGATAACAAAGCTTAGACACTATGCGTTGGCGCATGAAGTCCGTCTCATTTCAAAGGTGGACCCCCTTAAATATTTGATGTCGAAGGCCATATTGACGGGACGACTCTCTAAATGGGCCCTGCTCTTGATGGAGTTCTCGATAACGTATCAACCTCTCAAGGCAGTGAAAGGCCAGGCCATCGCCGACTTCCTCGCTGAGCATCCGATACCCGCCGATTCTCCTTTAAATTGCGATCTTCCAGAAGAACATGTGTTTGATGCGATCGACGGGGGTGATACCCGATGGGAGCTTTATTTCGATGGAGCATCTTCCATGAAGAAACGCAAACAAAGTATCCCTATAATCAAATCGGGGGTAGGAATCATCTTTGTAACCCCACAAGGAGGAATAATGCGTTTTGCTTTCTCCCTAACAGAGCCAAGGACAAACAATGAAGCCGAATACGAAGCTCTGATAGCAGGCCTCGAGATCGCCATCAACATGGGAATTGAAAACCTCCTCATATATGGAGATTCCCAGCTGGCCGTTAGTCAAGTAAACGGCGACTACCAAACATGCAAACCAGAATTGGTGAAGTATGGCGAAAAAGTGCAACAATTGTTGACCCAAATTCCTTCCTACACTTTGGAAAACATACTGCGCGCGGAAAACAGCAAAGCGGACACGTTGGCCAAGCTCGCCAAGGAACTGGCCGATGAGAACCTCGATAACGTAAGAATCATGGTACAAAGCCGTCGGGTGCTTGCCCCAGCAGAAATATCTCCGGAATCACCCGAAGAGAAGAGAGCGACTGAGCAGATGACCCTGCAGATAAAAGATCAGGAAAATACCGAGGATTGGAGAGAAGTCTTTAAAGACTACTTCAAATACCGCCGAATGCCCGAAGATGCGTCCTCAAGACATCAGCTTATGAAACGAGCTCTGTCTTTCGCCTTCGTCAATGATACCCTGTACAAGAGATCGTTTGATTCTTTGTGGTTGAGATGCCAGGGACCTGACGAAGCGAAAAGAGTCATCCAGGAAGTTCATGACGGACTCTGCGGTTCTCACCAAGCGGGCCCAAAGATGAAGTTGAAGATCAAGCGGATAGGCTACTACTGGCCCATGATGATCCAGGACTTCCTCGAATATGCGAAGCAATACCACTCGTGTCAAATTCATGGGGACTTCATCCACCAGCATCCAAATCCACTACATCCAACGGTAGGTATGTTAGTGTATATGCCCTAGGGGCCATTATTGTATCATACTAGATTGTATATTACTTAATGGAAGCTTGGGATATTCACAGTTATATATACAGTCTTGCTAAAAATGGTAGTATGCTACTTGTTTTGAGTCTACTTTAATATATGCATATGTTTCTTGTAACGTATCACTTATACATATTAGTAGAGCCCATAGGATCTTTGCTTGATTACCAGCGTCGTGATGGCAATCACACTAGTGGGGGCTGGGTAGTCTGTAAGCAACATCCTATACAGGTCCCTGGTCGTTGGATTATCGAGATAGGACATCGACATTCCGGAGTAGACTAAGTGTATACGCTTCTCATCCCAGTTGGGGAGATGGTCTGTCCCACAGCCATCAGTACGTCGTACTAGAGATAGTATACAGGTGCTCGTTAGGTTACGGGTACACCGGACAGGACTCGCCGAGGAACTGATTGGTTGGTATTATACCCATCGTCAGTTATCAGTTCCCAGGTGACATGAGTACAGCATAGTCCGCAGACTTGACACTGCTGCTTCGCCTCGAGTGTGTCCCACTGTTCTTAGATTGCTATCCTACCACGGCTCAAAGGAGTCGTGCAAACAGGTAGCAGTTGGGTGCAGTCCCGAGCACTTGGAGGCAGTGGTGGTTAGATAGGATTCGTCTCTCCCGGTATTGGGAGTTGATATCGCACTGTGTCAGAGAGCCATTACGCAAAGTCCCTGGCCAGGGCAAGCGAGATATACTGGTAGGTTCCAGTAGCTTCTCAGGGCGTAATGGGCTTCGCTCCAACACGACTTATACAGCTATTAGGGGACTGACGCTTGCCGCCCCCTAGGCTTGATATGCGATAGTCTTAGACGAACAGACCGGACTGTACGGAGATTGTCACATCAGGCTCAGTAGGGGTTCGAGATGGTTTTCCTCATCGGCCTTCTTATCGACATCTACCTGGGGAAAGTTACGTACAGCTAGTGCCGCTTGCGGTCTGTGGTTAAACCCACTGCCAGCGTAGTGTCGAGTCTTTAGAGTCCCACACAGAGAGTTTCCCTGCTCCAGGCGAAACGATATAGAGGTAGTATGGTTTTACGACAAGCGTTCGGATGCGTACGTGTGTTTTCGCACGTACGACTTTTCGGACAGTTTATACTAGCCGGCTTTGGTTTAAGCCAGATTCTAGTATCAGGTTATTGGATTTATACAGTCTAAAGTTTTTTCGTGTTTTCACGGATTGGAGGGGCGTTCTCGTAATTTGTCGAGAAGGTTCTAGAAGAGTGGTGACATGAGGGGTTGAGGTGGCTTTTTCATGATTACTTTGTGTGACTCATTTATATGATTCATCATATCATTAATGCTTCATTAATGATCTAATGACTCACATGATGAATCACTCTCCTTGATTAAATGAAACATGGTGAATAATCAATTAATTGATATTATTTGATAATTCATTATGTATCATATATTCAAGTGAGAAGGATTTTATGAAAAGAAGATATTCATTCTCATCTTCTCCTTCTCTCTCCTCAAGCTCACTCTCTCTTGAAACCCTAACCCTAACCTCTCATGTGTTGAGGTCAAGGGTTAGCTAGACTAAAACATCCATAACCTCACTCTATATCCTCTAGGTAGCTTAGATTAGCACTTTAAGCAACCTAGTTATCTCAAGTTTGAGATTAAGCTTGGCGTAGAAGCTTTCGGGTGGATCGTCTTTGATTCGAGGAGGCCGTGAAGTTACCGATGTTCCAAGGAGCCTACGAGGAGTGGAGGACAGCGATGAGGACCCGAAGGACATGTAACGTGAGGTATAACTCCGGTACCGAGTAGTTAAACCTCTAGTATAACGTTAGCAATGGTTTAGATTATGATTCATGCGCTCAAGTCCGTGTTACGAATCTTTGATAATCGTTTTTCATATATTCCGCCTCCCCGCAAGTTAGTGGGGTGCGTCACATGGACTTACAGTGGTATCAGAGCTACTAGGCATTGGATGTCGACCTATGGGGGGTTCTCACTGTGTGACAGTGTGGCGAAGCATAGGCTCTTACCCCCAGGGTGTCCCGAGACCGGAAGGTGTTCCGGCGGGTTGTAGTCCTCGCGAGGGGGCATGCGTAAAAAGTAGTTGCTGAGGGACCCGTTAGTGCCACGGCGACCCCATTGGATGGGGTGGCTGCCTGACCTACAGTGGTATCAGAGCCAACTAAACCATTACTAGCTTGTTAGCAATTGATTAGAAGTTCGATCGACGAAAAACACGGAAAACAAAACCCTATTCCATAACAGTTTCTGTAAATTTTAAATGTGTCGCAAAATTTTTTTGACATACCTTAAAATTCACAGCAGGGAATTATAAGAAATCTAGGAAAATTCGAGGAGGCAACTCGACTAAACGGCCGCGTTTCCGCGGCAACAGAGAGCTTTTGCCGTGGAACCGCCGCCGAGTCAACGCCGAGTTGACTCGGAGTTTCACAGTAATTCATAATTTTGGGTTTTTTGTTTTTCTGCATATACTGTTTCTGCCCAGGTTGCCTCTGTGATGATTTGCTTTTGGGGTAGACACGGATATAGGTAATCGATCGATGTTCTAAACTATTTGCTAATTGGATCTTTATCTGTAATGTTTAATGTGTTCGTAAACCTCCCCTAACTGCTAGTATGTCGGTTGGCAGGGGGTTGCACATTTCTGTAATGGATTTTATCTGTTTGTGTATATAAACTGTATTGGACTGTTGTGGTGAAGAGCCGGGTTTTGTGATGGGTTATTGTATTAATTCATTCGATGTAATTGTAATAAGTTGTAATATTATTTTGCGAGGAACATCCAGGTTGCAGTTGTAGCCACCGTTGTATTATTTCTTTTTACTGTTTTTGCTCCTAGGATAGACCCAAGGTGGGGTGCACAAACTACCGGGTATTTTGAAGTGTTGAGGAAGACCGCTTCACTTCTGGTACTTAGCGGGCAGTTTGCCGTACCCGTAGGGGTCTGGGGTGGGGTAATGGCTATTCATCACAACTGTGTAATCCGTCTTTCATTGCAGGCTCAAAAGAAACGCGGATTACTTGCATATCCAATAAAGTTTATCTGTGATCTGGAATTCTTATTATTGCGTCTGACGAATGTACAATATCTATATATAAATAGCTATTAGACGTCACTTATGTTTTACACCCGCGCTAGCCCAGCCCCCGCTCTGTCGTTAGTTAAGTAACCTAACGAGTGATGACGGGACCCCGTGGCGAATGCGGATGGCATAAGAGGACGTTGTATTTTCGTTGTTTTCTGCAATGATAGGTTAATGATGGGACGCATTATTATAATGCAAAGAAAATAAACCAAAGTTTAATCGTTGGAACAAATTTAAAAGAAACCACTCGGTTATTTTAAAAGAGCAGAATTTTTAAATTGCGGAGCTTTAGCCACTCCTTTTAAAAAAGTATCAGGTTCCTTCGATTATATCAAGTTCACTACGTTCACGGTATTGCCAAAACCATTCGTAGCCCTCCGTCATTTCATTTGGGTATTCAATAGTATTCAAGTTGTGTTTGTTGGCCAAAGTCAAGGCACATTGTTTGGTAGCTATTGAATATTCATATGCAGCATAGATAAATGCGTTGGTTTGGGACAGTCGTACTGCTTTGTTGGCCAAAGTCAAGGATATGTACGGATGGGTTCAAATTAACTTGGACAATGACGGGTAGAACTTGACATGTGACTTATGATTTGTTGGCCAAAGTCAAGGTCATAAGAGCATGGGGCAAAAATCCATATCGGGAGTTTCAAAAGAAACTGAAATTTGCAGAGAGATGCATACCATTTTGGAGTTTGATGAATGTTGGTAGGATTCCTTCAACATTATCTTACGATGATATTTTGGATCCCGATCCTATTGTGAGTACATGCTAGTTATCAGGGGATTCGTCACTTAACGATCAATGCTATAAACCAAGTAGGTGCCTAGAAAGGTGTCAGCGGGGTTACGCCCCCAGAGAAAAGAGGTTATTTAATTAAGGAACTTCGCGAAAGCGTTGGAAAACCTCCCTCGAAGTATCGACACTGGCCTGGCTGAACGGTTAAGCAAGTATTATACGGTGAGAATTGTCCTGGCTAATTCTTCTTTTATGGTTTGAGGAGGGATTCGAGAAACAGTGGGAGCCATCCTGTTTAGATAAATTAAACCACTCTAAACTTGCAACAGCATCATGCTAATAGTATGTTCTTCTCTCTCTTAAATTGCAGCGACCCTGTGACCACACATAGGTTACATCTAGATAATAATTTGACTCAATCTGACTTATATGACTGGCAAAAGTCTGTCCAGATGTCCATTGCCTATGACAAGCTGGACCACCCTATTGAGGGACATTCCTATTGTTGTGGGATTGGGCATTGGCAGAATGATTGCAGGGCTTTAGAAGCCAGTAGCCAGGATACGAAGCATGTTGTGGCTTCGACTTCGGGTGTGTTTATGATAGAAAACTGTATGTCAGTTAACCCTACTTCCTGGGTATTAGATACCGGATCAGGAACTCACATCTGTAATTCATTACAGGCTCTGAGAAATCGTAGGGTTATCGGGATAGGGGATATGACCCTCACAGTTGCTAACGGAATGAGCATGAACGCTGAATCCGTAGGGGAATATCATCTTGGGTTGACAACTGGGCAGATATTGATTCTACATAACTGTTTTTATGTACCAGGTACGACTTGTAATATCATATCTGTACCCTTACTTTCTAAGGAAGGATATGATTTTACTTTTACAAGAGATGTGGTTCACATCCACCTAAATCAAGATTTGATTGGGTCAGGTACATTAGAGAACGGAATATACGTATTAAATCAAACTCAGATTTTCAGTGCCCAGAACGCACTTAAAAGAAAGTCTCCGGAAACAAATCAGGCTTTCTTATGGCATTGTAGACTAGGTCATATCAATGAGAGAAGGTTGACTAAGTTACATAGAGAAGGATACTTGGATCCGTTCGAGTATCAGTCTTATGCCACTTGTGAATCTTGTCTCATGGGAAAGATGACAAAGACTCCGTTCACTGGACACGGAGAAAGAGCAAGCGAGCTCTTAGGACTCATACACAGTGATGTGTGTGGTCCAATGTCTACACATGCGCGAGGTGGTTATTCCTACTTCATTACTTTTACGGATGATTTCTCTAGGTATGGACATATCTTCTTAATGAAGCATAAATCCGAGGCCTTTGAGAAATTCCAGGAGTACAAGAATGAAGTGGAAAAACAAACAGGCAAAAGTATCAAGACACTGAGATCTGATCGAGGTGGTGAATACTTAAGCGCCGAGTTCCTGGGTTACTTAAAAGAGAATGGAATTCTCTCTCAACTTACTCCTCCATACACACCACAACACAATGGTGTATCAAAAAGGAGGAATCGAACCCTATTGGATATGGTTCGTTCCATGATGAGTAAAGCTGAGTTACCGCGATCATTCTGGGGATATGCACTAGAATCAGCTGCATATCTTTTGAACCGAGTTCCAACCAAGACTGTGCCTACTACACCATATCAGATGTGGAGTGGGAAGAAACCTAGTCTTAAGTATCTTAAGACATGGGGATGTCCAGCTTTTGTAAAGAAGCAGCATGCGGACAAGCTCGAGGCACGCTCAGTAAAATGAAAATTTGTGGGATATCCAAAGAACTCCAAGGGATATTATTTCTATTACACAGAGGAACAAAAAGTCTTTGTTTCTCTTCATGCCTGCTTCTTGGAAACTGAATTTTTGGAAAATCAGAAGAGTGGGAGCGCAATAGAACTGGAAGAAATTCCAGAACCACAAGCTATTACTGAAACCTTGGTAGAACGAGAAGGTTCCGGAGAACAGGACATCCCGACGCCACTCCGCAGGAGTAGTAGGCAATCTCATCCGCCCGAGAGATACTACGGTTTTCTCATAGACGGGGATAGAGAGGATTGCACTATTGATTATGATGAGCCTACTAGCTTCCAGCAAGCCATTCAGAGTGGTGACTCGGTAAAATGGCTAGATGCAATGCGGACCGAAATGGAGTCCATGTACACCAACAAAGTATGGACTTTGGACATTGCTCCAGATGGGGTAAAACCCGTAGGATGAAAATGGATCTTCAAAAAGAAGATTGGTGTAGATAGGCAGGTTGAAACCTATAAGGCTAGACTTGTTGCAAAGGGTTTCCGTCAAAGACCTGGTTTGGACTATGACGAAACCTTTTCTCCAGTGGCTATGCTTAAATCTATTCGGGTCCTTCTTGCTATTGCCGCCTTCCACGATTATGAAATCTGGCAGATGGACGTAAAGACGGCCTTTCTAAATGGTAATTTAGAAGAGAGCGCCTATATGGATCAGCCAGAAGGATTCATTCAGAGTGGGAGCAGCGGTAAAGTATGCAAGCTGCTTAAGTCCATTTATGGACTAAAGCAGGCATCGCGGAGTTGGAACATCTGTTTTGATGATGCTGTCAAAGAATTTGACTTTATCAAAAATCCAGATGAACCATGCATATACAGTAAGATTGTAGGGAGAGCTGTAGTATTCCTCGTCTTGTACGTGGATGACATTCTCCTAATATGAAATGATATTCCTATGTTACAGTCAGTCAAAAGATTCTTGTCACATAAATTCTCCATGAAAGACTTGGATGATGCCACCTACATTCTGGGGATCCAGATCTATCGTGATAGACACCATAGTGAAGAGATTCAGTATGGAAGATTCTAAGCACGGTAACCTACCGGCTTGTCACGGAATAACCCTCTCCAAAGATATGTCTCCCAAGACTGATTTGGAAAGGGATCGCATGTCGATTATACCCTACGCTTCTGCGGTAGGCTCTATAATGTATGCGATGTTATGTCCCAGACCAGATGTAGCATACGGATTGAGCGTAGTAAGCCGGTATCAAGCAAACCCAGGGGAGAATCACTGGATAGCAGTAAAGAACATTCTCAAGTACCTGAGGAGGACTAAGGAGATGTTCTTGGTATATGGCGGAAAAGACCTTCAGATGGAGGCCTTTGCCGACTCCGGCTTCCAGAGTGACAAAGATGACTCCAAATCCATGTCAGGTTTTGTCTTCACCCTCAATGGAGGGGCGGTCTGTTGGAAGAGTTCCAAACAGGAGACCGTTGCAGACTCAACGATGGAAGCAGAGTACATAGCTGCTTGCGATGCCGCAAAAGAAGCAGTCTGGATGAAGAAGTTCCTCACAGAACTTCAGGTGGTTCCTACCAGTGTTGGTCCAATACCTCTGTATTGTGACAACAACGGCGCTATAGCTTTAGCAAAGGAACCCAGGTCCCATCAGAAGTCCAGACACATCTTAAGGCGGTATCACCTGATCAGGGAGATCATAGATCGCCGGGAGATCGAGGTGAAGAGAGTAAAGACGGAGGATAACATTGCTGATCCATTCACAAAGGCTATTCCTCAGACGCAGTTCGAGAGGCTATTCGAGATGATAGGTCTACGATATGCCAGCTCATGGCCCTAGTGCAAGTGGGAGATTGTTAGTGTATATGCCCTAGGGGCCATTATTGTATCATACTAGATTGTATATTACTTAATGGAAGCTTGGGATATTCACAGTTATATATACAGTCTTGCTAAAAATGGTAGTATGCTACTTGGTTTGAGTCTACTTTAATATATGCATATGTTTCTTGTAACGTATCACTTATACATATTAGTAGAGCCCATAGGATCTTTGCTTGATTACCAGCGTCGTGATGGCAATCACACTAGTGGGGGCTGGGTAGTCTGTAAGCAACATCCTATACAGGTCCCTGGTCGTTGGATTATCGAGATAGGGCATCGACATTCCGGAGTAGACTAAGTGTATACGCTTCTCATCCCAGTTGGGGAGATGGTCTGTCCCACAGCCATCAGTACGTCGTACTAGAGATAGTATACAGGTGTTCGTTAGGTTACGGGTACACCGGACAGGACTCGCCGAGGAACTGATTGGTTGGTATTATACCCATCGTCAGTTATCAGTTCCCAGGTGACATGAGTACAGCATAGTCCGCAGACTTGACACTGCTGCTTCGCCTCGAGTGTGTCCCACTGTTCTTAGATTGCTACCCTACCACGGCTCAAAGGAGTCGTGCAAACAGGTAGCAGTTGGGTGCAGTCCCGAGCACTTGGAGGCAGTGGCGGTTAGATAGGATTCGTCTCTCCCGGTATTGGGAGTTGATATCGCACTGTGTCAGAGAGCCATTACGCAAAGTCCCTGGCCAGGGCAAGCGAGATATACTGGTAGGTTCCAGTAGCTTCTCAGGGCGTAATGGGCTTCGCTCCAACACGACTTATACAGCTATTAGGGGACTGACGCTTGCCGCCCCCTAGGCTTGATATGCGATAGTCTTAGACGAACAGACCGGACTGTACGGAGATTGTCACATCAGGCTCAGTAGGGGTTCGAGATGGTTTTCCTCATCGGCCTTCTTATCGACATCTACCTAGGGACCGTTACGTACAGCTTGTGCCGCTTGCTGTCTGTGGTTAAACCCACTGCCAGCGTAGTGTCGAGTCTTTAGAGTCCCACACAGAGAGTTTCCCTGCTCCAGGAGAAACGATATAGAGGTCGTATGGTTTTACGACAAGCGTTCGGATGCGTACGTGTGTTTTCGCACGTACGACTTTTCGGACAGTTTATACTAGTCGGCTTTGGTTTAAGACAGATTCTAGTATCAGGTTATTGGATTTATACAGTCTAAAGTTTTTCCGTGTTTTCACAGATTGGAGGGGCGTTCTCGTAATTTGTCGAGAAGGTTCTAGAAGAGTGGTGACATGAGGGGTTGAGGTGGCTTTTTCATGATTACTTTGTGTGACTCATTTATATGATTCATCATATCATTAATGCTTCATTAATGATCTAATGACTCACATGATGAATCACTCTCCTTGATTAAATGAAACATGGTGAATAATCAATTAATTGATATTATTTGATAATTCATTATGTATCATATATTCAAGTGAGAAGTATTTTATGAAAAGAAGATATTCATTCTCATCTTCTCCTTCTCTCTACTCAAGCTCACTCTCTCTTGAAACCCTAACCCTAACCTCTCATGTGTTGAGATCAAGGGTTAGCTAGACTAAAACATCCATAACCTCACTCTATATCCTCTAGGTAGCTTAGATTAGCACTTTAAGCAACATAGTTATCTCAAGTTTGAGATTAAGCTTGGCGTAGAAGCTTTCGGGTGGATCGTCTTTGATTCGAGGAGGCCGTGAAGTTGCCGATGTTCCAAGGAGCCTACGAGGAGTGGAGGACAGCGATGAAGACCCGAAGGACATGTAACGTGAGGTATAACTCCGGTACCGAGTAGTTAAACCTCTAGTATAACGTTAGCAATGGTTTAGATTACGATTCATGCGCTCAAGTCCGTGTTACGAAGCTTTGATAATCGTTTTTCATATATTCCGCCTCCCCGCAAGTTAGTGGGGTGCGTGACATGGACTTACAGGGTAGCTGGCCGTTCGAAATGTGGGGAACTGATATAGTCGGCCCTATCGATCCAGGATCGTCCAGAGGACATCATTTCATCCTGGTGACGACTGACTACTTCTCCAAATGGGCAGAGGCAGTACCGCTGAGGGAAGTTAAGACGGAGAATATCCTCCATTTCTTCAAGACGCACGTCCTATATCGGTTTGGAACTCCGCGACGGATCATCTCCGATAACGGGCCAGCTTACAGAAGCCACAAGATCAGTCGCTTCGCGCAGCAACACAATATAGACTGGAGATATTCCTCTGTTTATAATCCGCGAGCTAATGGTCTAGCTGAAGCCTTCAACAAGACCTTGACAAAGATCATGAAGAAAACGGTGTCCTGAAATAAAAAGGACTGGCACGAGAGGATGCAAGAGGCTCTCTGTGCGTATTGAACCACGTTCAAGACAGCCACTAACACAACGCCATATGCGTTGGTATTCGGTACAGAAGCAGTACTCCCCCTCAAGATAGAGTTACCCTCTCTACGAGTGGCGGTCCACTACGAACCGACGGACGAAGAAAATGCTCACCTTCGGCTTGCGGAGCTTGATGCCCTTGATGAAACCCGGCTCATAGCGCAACAAAATATGGAAGCCTATAAAGCAAAGATGACGCGCTCATATGGAAGATTGACCCGGCCGAGGACATTCCGCCAAGGCGAACTCATTCTAGTGGTCAAAAGGCCTATGATCCCCAATCGCGCCAAGTGAGGAAAGTTCGAGCCAAACTATGAAGGTCCGTACGTCATAGACAAAGTCTACCAAGGTGGAGCCTATCTACTCATGAATATGCACGGTGAAAGGTCTTTTAGGCCAATAAACGGCCGCTTCCTAAAGAAATATTACGCTTAATGAGCAACAGCCTAGGTCAATGATAGATGATGACGACTATGCCCGCTCGCTATCTTCCTAAGCTCAAACTCTATAAGCAGTAGCCAGCCTTCTCAATGACGGACCGAAACGTCCTTAAACTAATGACGGACCGAAACGTCCTTAAACTATTACCACAGCATCTTCAGGCTGACGAGATCAAAAAAAAAGTATATGTATCAAAAAAAATAATAATATAAAAACGGTATGTCCATAAGCAAAAAAGGGCACGGATGAAAACCCGAAAGGGCACCGTGAGTAAAAACAGCAGGGCTGCCGGCGAGTGTACGTGAAAACCCGAAAGGGCGCATCCTCGTAAAAAAATATATATATAAAAATAAATAAAAAAAGGGGTATGTCCATAAGCAAAAAGGGCACGGATGAAAACCCGAAAGGGCTCCGTGAGTAAAATCAGCAGGACTACCGGCGAGTGTTTCTGAAAACCCGAAAGGGCGCAACCTCGTTAAAAGAAACTTATAGGGTCCTCTCGACCTTATAAGAAGAAACCACCCGCGTGAGATCCTTATGACTCATAAGGGAGCAACACACTCAGGGATCCCCATGATTCCTAAGGAGAAGATACACTTGCGAGATCCTTACGACTCGTAAGGCGAACTCTCTCATGGGACCCTCACGGCTCATAAGATTTAAAAGTCTTAAGTTACAGAGACCTAAACCTGTGCTTAAGCAACCCCCACAACTTCCGATATTGCCCTACAAGTGGCTCAGTACTGACCCTTGTATACAATCCACGGGCGCGAATAAACATTTCCCTAACCAAGTTTCATCCGTGATTGGGGATATATTTGCATGATGAACAACCCTTGTAGGTCCTCTCGATTTACAAGGAGAAAACTCTCTTGTAGGATCCTTACGACTTACAGAGGAACACACACTTAGGAATCCTCACGATTCTTAAGGAGAAAATACACCTACAAGATCCTCACGACTTGTAGGGAGAAATACCTTTGTGAGACCCTTACGGCTCATAAAATTAAAAGCCTTAGTCGACATGACCTTAACCCTGTTCGCTGAGCCACCTTTGTTCAACATCGACGGAGGCAAATGATGATTGGCTCCTGGCAATATTCCAGTTGCAGCGGTGCTGATGCCGAAATCGGTGTCTAATTTCAGGTTTACGGTGAAAAGCCGGTAAACCGCACATGCATACGAAATAGCCGAAATGATGGGGCAACTTGCAATAAAAAGCAGAAAGTAAAAACGTATGCACACAAAATAGTCGAAATGATTGGGCAACTCGTAATAAAAAGCAGCGAGTAAAAATAAAATAAATATCCGAAATGATTGGGCACCGCGAAAATAGCCGAAATGATTGGGCAATCGCGACCTTCGCGATATTAAAGTTGAAATGATAGAGCATCGCGGAAATAAAAAAAGAAGACGATAAAACTTTGGCCCTACGGCTGAGATCACATCGATCCCTGTACATAATCCAAGGGCGCAAACAAAGTGGGAACCATACTTTCCCAACAGGCTCCGCCAGAAAACGAAGCCAAATCTCGACGGTTCGTTCCAACCCCGAAGAAACCAGTGTCTCCGTGGGAAATTCTCGATTCGTTTCAATACGAGGGAAACAAATAATCCTTGGCAAATACCTCAATTCAGGGAAACAAACATCCTTGATAAGAGCCTCCTGATTCGCGTCGACTCGCAGAGAAACCAGTGTCTCCGTGGGAAATTCTCGATCCGTTTCAACACCAGGGAAACAAATAATCCTTGGCAGATACCTCAATTCAGGGAAACAAACATCCTTGATGAGAGCCTCCTGATTCGCGTCGACTCGCAGAGAAACCAGTGTCTCCGTGGGAAATTCTTGATCCGTTTCAACACCAGGGAAACAAATAATCCTTGGCAAATACCTCAATTCAGGGAAACAAATATCCTTGATGAGAGCCTCCTGATTCGCGTCGACTCGCAGAGAAACCAGTGTCTCCGTGGGAAATTCTCGATCCGTTTCAACACCAGGGAAACAAATAATCCTTGGCAAATACCTCAATTCAGGAAAACAAGCATCCTTGATGAGAGCCTCCTGATTCGCGTCGACTCGCAGAGAAACTGTCTCCATGGGAAATTCTCAATCCGTTTCAACACCAGGGAAACAAATAATCCTTGGCAAAAACCTCAATTCAGGGAAACAAACATCCTTGATGAGAGCCTCCTGATTCGCGTCGACTCGCAGAGAAACCAGTGTCTCCGTGGGAAATTCTCAATCCGTTTCAACACCAGGGAAACAAATAATCCTTGGCAAATACCTCAATTCTGGGAAACAAATATCCTTGATGAGAGCCTCCTGATTCGCGTCGACTCGCAGAGAAACCAGTGTCTCCGTGGGAAATTCTCGATCCGTTTCAACACCAGGGAAATAAATAATCCTTGGCAAATACCTCAATTCAGGGAAACAAACATCCTTGATGAGAGCCTCCTGATTCGCGTCGACTCGCAAAGAAACTAGTGTCTCCGTGGGAAATTCTCGATCCGTTTCAACACCAGGAAAATAAATAATCCTTGGCAAAAACCTCAATTCAGGGAAACAAACATCCTTGATGAGAACGTCCTATTTGCGTCGACTCGCAGAGAAACCAGTGTCTCCGTGGGAAATTCTCGATCCGTTTCAACACCAGGGAAATAAATAATCCTTGGCAAATACCTCAATTCAGGGAAACAAACATCCTTGATGAGAGCCTCCTGATTCACGTTGACTCGCAGAAAAACCAGTGTCTCCGTGAGAAATTCTCGATCCGTTTCAACACCAGGGAAACAAATAATCCTTGGCAAATACCTCAATTCAGGGAAACAAACATCCTTGATGAGAGCCTCCTGATTCGCGTTGACTCGTAGAGAAATCAGTGTCTCCGTAGGAAATTCTCGATCCGTTTCAACACCAGGGAAACAAATAATCCTTGGCAAACACCTCAATTCAGGGAAACAAACATCCTTGATGAGAGCCTCCTGATTCGCGTTGGCTCGCAGAGGAACCAGTATCTCCGCGGGAAATTCCCGATTCGTCTCAACTTGCAAGATGAAGCCTCAGGCAACAGGGACTAAAAAACTTGTTTCCTGAACAATGGGACCCTGCAAGTCGGTCTAAAACGGTCTATTGCATACTATTCATGGGTCTCACTCTCCAAAGTTGAATTTCGAGAAGGAGGGAAACAACTGCTTACGGGTCCTCTCGACTCGTAAGAGGGAAAAATTCTCTTATAAGATCCTTACGACTTATAAGAGAAAACACACTTAGAAATCCTCACGATTCCTAAAGGAGAAAATACACCTACGAGATCCTCTCGATCCATAGGGAGAAAATTTCTATGAGACCCTCACGGCTCATAAAATTGAAAAGTCTTAGGCGGCAGATCTGAACCTGCGGTCTAAGCCATCACTATCTCTCGGAAAATCTAGATGCTTACTCTATTATCAGTCAAATGTGTTTATCAGGACAGTGTGCTGATAATAAGAGAAAAGAAAAAGCAAAGAAATAGCACAAGACATTGCAAAGAAAAATGTATATCTTTATTGAATGTAATCAAGTACATAGTGAAGCGTACAAAAGAATAAAGAATGGATACATATCATAAAAAAAAAATTTACAAGTATGTGGATACAAGGAGAATCATTGGGAAGGAAGCGTCTTGCATAGCTCTATTAATTGTTCATGCACTTCCTTCCGCACCTTTTCTTGATCGGCCACCACTGCCAGTTCAGCCTCCACTTGAGCCCGCTGTTGCAAGACGGACGCAAGCTGCTCCCTAACGGCCTGATGAGCAGCTTCACAGCCTGGAGTGTCACGCTCGGCAATATCAAGCTTCCGCTTCAAGTTCAGCCCATAAGAGATGCGTTCCAAGAGGCCCTCAAAGATAGCCTTCACTTGGGCAGCATTTGCCTCAACCTCAGCACGCAGATGAGCCGTCTTGCTTGAAGTCTTTTGGTACTCCCTCAGCCTTAAAGCCGCTTCTTGTTCCAAGTGGTGGACGTAAGAAGCACTTTGCTCAATCCACGCTGCTCTGTGATTGCCTGCGGCTAAGGTCTCGGGAGCGGGAAGCATCAACTCTAGCTGGTGCAGGCGAGCCTCGATCTCCCTACAATGGTTAACCCAAGATGCGACGATGCCCTCGTCATGGAAATTAGCAAATATCACCAGCATCGGGTTAACCGTCATAGCGAAATTTGCAGCAGACGTAGGAGTCTCGACGTCAAGTTCCTCGATGTAGTCGCTCAACATACACAGACTATTTGCCGCACCTTTCGAGGACGGACGTCTCTGAGAAGGGCCTACCGGTATTGTAATATGAGACTCGAAAGGCGCCGAAATTAGAACGACAGCTGAAAAGACAAAATGCGATTAGATGACGATTCAAGAGATATGGAAAAAGTCATTGATGAGATAGTCTACTATACCAGTTGAAGCAGGTGGCAAGGCCGGAAGGGCCGGTGGCGCGACCGATCTTTCTTCTCCCCCTTCGATTTGTAGCACTGCAGTCAGGACGAGAAAAAGTTAGAAATAATTCCATCACCGAAAAAGAAAGATATCAGTCAGGAACTATACTCACCAGCGCTACCAGAGGGAGAAGCAAGTTCAGATGGGAAGGAGAAGTGTGGGAGCAACACTTGATATAGATGATCAAAGAGCACTCCTGAAAAGACACAACAGTACGACTTTAGTACACAAATTATACGTCTGAAAGATAAGATTAATAAGTTGCAAGCCCATACCTTCCAACATCTTTGACGGTATGAGAGAGGGATGAGAAGTGACCACCGCCAAGGCAGTAGTTGAAGGCGCTCCCTTGAGCAATGGGGCATCGGCACTGGCTGCACCTGCGTTACGAACAAGTGCGAACTTGTCAGAAAGGATTATAAGATAAAGAGGACAGTAACTTGGGATTTACCTGATGAGCTGCCGGCCGAAACAGAGGCGACTCCCTCCTCCATCGACATGAGGCCACCTCCCGTGGCCTCGTCACCCGACACAATGGGGGCAGTCGTCGTGCTCACGCGGCCAGGAGACGGCGGAAGATCGTAGGCGGGGAGGGCAATGATCGGAGCATTGCCGAACACTTGAGAGAAAGCAGCTGACTCTTCTCCAAGAGTCGTGCCCATCTCACCCGCTACTTCTTCGGGCTCCGCGGTCTCCGTCGGCTCATCCGCCGTCACCACGAGGTCGCCGGCCTCAAGCGTCTCGTCCGCCACTACCCTGGGCTCAGTTATAACGATCATTTTATCCGCCGCCACTTCAGGCCCGGCATCAATGACCTTCTCGGCTGCGGATCCCTTGGCCTCCAGCTCAGGCTCCATAACCCCAGCGACGTTGCCCACCGTCGGCTCAAGTTCGGTCGGTGCTTCCCTTCTGCTTCCTCGGGTTCGACAGTCTCTGCCTCCCCCTCGGTCGGACTTGGCCCTGCAAGATGAGATGCATAAGAATCGGCGAGTTTATAATTTTTACAAACAAAATTCTAAAAAAATATTACTTGAGGTGGACTTCACGTTAGCCTCCCTATTGGCGCGAATCGCCTGTTTATGGGCTGTAGACAGGGCGACCGGGGACTCTTCTGAAGGGGTGTCGGCACGAGGAACGGTGCTTGGGCCCGCTCCAATGGCCAAGGCAGCCCTGCGTGCCTTTGCTTCACGCCTCGACCGCTTCCTCTCCTCCCGGGCTGTCACGATGGACCTCTTTGATGCTTCCTTCATCGAAGCGTCATCATCCTCATTCAAGGATGCCTCCAGAGCCTTTAAGGCATCTCTCATCGGCTCTTCGAGACGGACGTCCTGCGGTAGCCCAGAGGGAGTAGGAACATCGGCAGCTGGCAGAGCAGTTGCGTCACTTGGCGGGAACGGCATTGAGGTTTCTGCGATAAAAAGGGAGAGGTTAAATTGACCATAACACAAGGAAAACGAAAACTTGATGAATTGAAACTTACTAAGGCCTTAAGACGCTCTGAGACGTTCCTCCTCTTGGAAAGTCTCGAGGGAAGCGGCAATGGCTTCTTCATCAGTGATGCCTGTTGGAAGAAAAGAAGAAAAAACGTTAGTCAAAGGCAATGAGGAGGATATGATACAATAAAGAAAATACGACTAGTAGTTACCTGATTGCGCAAGCTTAGCTAGCCACACGTCACGCTTTGCCAACCACGCTGAAGTTTCGTGAGCGGCCTCCAAGTCTGTATCATCCGGCGGTGGCATGACTAATCCCTCGTTAGTCCCATATTCGCTCAGGCCCTCGGCATAGGGAGCATGGGGTTCCTGACCGAACGCGACGTCTGCAGCGAAGAGCGACTTCTTTTTCTTCTGCCCGCCGACCCTAGGTGCACGTGGGATCGACTTACGATTAGCAGCCACCTTGGGACGGCGGGTCCCGATGTCTGCACCCACGCCAGACTCCGGCGAGGCTACAACCACTGTCTCCACTGGAGCATAGGGCGCTGGAGGTGCATCTGCAATATCGGGGAACGGCAATCCGTGCGGAGGACTTTACGCACGCGATGGCCCGGCTCTAACATCTTTTAGAGGGGCAACTACCGGAGTACTAGGCACCAAAGGAGCATTGCGGTCGCTGCCTGGAGGTGCACCCTTACGGTCGACCAGCAGTCGCCTTTCCTCCTTTATAACGGCTCCTGTTGCATGATTGTACCATTCTTTGTATACGTTGAGGAGTCATGGAGCGCAAGCTGGCGCATTGATAAAAAATGAGAACCTGTATTCAGGCGCATGAAATGATGTAGCGCGTTCTCCATCCCTTCTTCAGTGGAAGCAGTTTCCAATAGGAAAGCTTCTAAGGGTACCCCTTGATCGTAGCCCAGTTGCTGGGCGAAACGATGCGGGTTGTATCTCATAAAAATCGCCGCACCGTTCTGCCTGAATACTAGGAAGCCCGGTCTAATGGAATATAAATGAAGGGCTCCCGGGCCGTTAAAATTGAGGCTCCATCCTTGAAAGCATCTTGTAATGGCCGCATCGCAGTGGTAGACGCCTTTCCAATGGTCAACACCTTATCGACGAAAGACTTCCCGTCTCCAACGGTGTGAGGGTGAAGGAGTAAACCCCTGGCGTTCCATGGCGAAGGAGTCACGATTGATGCGCCAATCAGCTGTATGATGCGAGGGAAACCACACTTGTCGAAGAACGAGGGCCTTTTATGCATGCCGAAGACACCCGCCGTGTGTAGCTCGAGCCACGATACGAAGTAGTGCATCGGGAAGACCACGTGCAGTACCCCAGGCTCATTAGCATCCGCTGCTCGACTGAGGCCATGATATAAGTGTGCCAAGCCGGCGATTCCAACAGCCACTGTTACCCCGATGGTCATCCGGTGGGCTGGGTAAAAGACAGAGGGCTGCATACGGTGAGAGTGCATTGGGATCGCAAACCAACTCTGCCATAACCAAAGAAATCCTAGGAAAAAGGCCTCCTCGTCCATCCCAGGGGCTGCAATTTCTGCAAAAGACATGGTCGGGAAGTCCGGAAGGAAAAAACCCTTTTGGTCTATCTCCTTCGCTGGCAGGTTATCCAAACCTAGACCGAAAGGGTCATCCATGGTAGCAAACTTGGCAACTTCTGATGAGAGGACGCCTGGGCGAAGGAACCGAGCGATGAAATCCTCAAAGCTAACTCCGCGACTCCCATATTCAATGAAAAGGGCCTCATAGATGTTCAGCACTTTAATTAAGCTTGGGAATTGGTGTTGAACAGCATTCTCCGGAGTGAGCCCCCTTACCACCGGCTTAGCACCGAAGACATACTCGTCTGTCGGGAGCAACTCCTCATAATGTTCCCCTATAACCGGTAAACCGGGTACCTCCGTAAACTCTTCCAGAGAGATTGACACTTCCCGATCCATGGCGAGGAAAGTGTGGGTAGGAATGTTCCGCTGCTCCAAAAAAGCCTTGAACCACCAGGTGGGGAGCATGGGATACTGGAAGAGAGAAACGTAGACCGCAATGTACAATCCCAACCTTATCAACTATGACTTCTTCATCGACAGGATATACCGGGCCACGGCAGATAGCCGATCGGGTGGCAGGGGATCAGACCAATGTTATATGATTGCCCCCAGGGTCGCGCCTCGCCCTGACAGATACGGCGTCCTAGGATATCCAGAAGCATAGGACGCTGGACCAGAATCGCATCCATAGCGGGATGAAGAAAGCCCTTCGAGGTCCAATCAACCATCTCCACGGCATACTGCACCGAGGGCGGGGTGGCATAATGAATCGCCATGATGGGTTCTGACGGCACTGCGCACGTGAAGCTCCGTCGACCCATGATAATCTGATTATACCACGACCCCCAAAGGTGGAGACTCTTGTATTCTGGGTCGTGGTCCTTAATCATGGCCAGGACTTCGCGGTCTAAGGGCGCTTCGGGAAATCCCTCCTCCGAACGAGCAAACGGGAATGAGGTATCGAGAGACATGGTCACTGCAAAGGAACAAAAAATAGCTGTTAGTGCTGCAATTCCAACGCTTGGCGTTTAAAAATTTTCAATTAACTGAATTTAAAAATTAATTAAATTAAAATTAATCACACCACACTGCAGTGCAGTGGGTAGGGGACCAAATAGGGACCCACAAAATCTGGATGAAAGTGCCTCATTTGATAAGACAACCCCATCATTGGGTGAGACTGTCAGTTAAAGAAAAGATCCCCATGAGAATATCCTCATCGGTAGGGAATCCCTAGAGACAAGGAGAAAATCTCCTCTTTCAGAGCAAAGCTCTGTCACAGAATGACACTTGTCAAATTCTGGTCTCAAAGGAATAAAATTCCTTAAAAAGAGCTTAGCTCTGTAATATTCCATCAAAAAGAAAATTTTGAAAAGAAATTTAAAATTAAAATTTTTGGAATCTTGAAAAATCCATGAAAACTTATGAAAAATTCTTCATTTTTCAGATCTAAAAGATCTACATTTGATTCAAGAGCAAAGCTCTGTTCATGGGTTAGAACCCATGAACAAGATCTCTGTAGATCTATAAGTTTTTGAGAGCAAAGCTCTGTTTATGAAACCACAATGGGGATCTCTTTAGATCAAAAGATTTGTGAGAGTAAAGCTCTTTGGTTTAAGATTGGTTTGAATTAATTTCATTTCATTTAGATTAATTTTTACCTAGAGTTTCTAACTTTGGAAATGAGCAAAGCTCTGAAGTTCTTATGCAAGAGCAAAGCTCTGTTGAAATCAAAATCTTGAAAAAAAATGGTGAAGATTTTTTAAGGGCCAGAGGTCCTATTTATAGGACGCTTGCGCCCCTTCAACTCACCCGTTGATCCAACGGTCAGAAGCTTGCCAACGCTGCACTCACGTGCGCGCCACGTGAGCGCAACGGTGGGGGGGCATTTGTTTCCCCCAATCAGAGAAAAACTCTGTTGAAATTCAAAATTCAAATTTTGAAGCAACGCTTCAAATCCTGGGCGCAACGCGCCACATGTCAGTCGCTGATACATCAGCGCAGCGCCCAAAACAGCGCGCCCAATCACAGCAAACTCTATTAAAAAACAAAAGGAAGCAATGCTTCAGTTGCGCAAGCACTGCGCTGCACGACACGTGTCAGCGCAGTTGCGCTGCGCTGCACGACACGTGTCAGCGCAGTTGCGCTGCGTTGTGCGCTGCGCGACAGGTGTCAGCGCAGATGCGCTAGCGCAGATGCGCTGCGCTGTGCGCTGCTTGACACGTGTCACGCGCTGGGGCGTTTGCGCCAAACAGAATTAAGATTTTAAAGAAATCTTTCTGTTCTTGTTAAAATAAGAAGATTTTCTTCTGTAAAACAGAATCCCTTGGATCAAAGATCCAACGGTGGGGAAAATTCCCCAAATCACTCAGAGAAAGATCTCTTTAACTAATTTATGGGCACTATAAAAAGGACCCTAGACCTCAATTCAAAAGGATGAACATTTGGTGAGAAATCAAAATTTTCAAACAGAGAGAACTCTGAAGAAATTTCAAGAAGAAAGGTAAAAAAAACCCTTTAGGATAGAAGAATTTCTTCTGATAGATCATTGATCTAAGAACAAGATCAATGATCTTTAATAAAAAACAAAATAAAAATAGTGCTTTGCACTTATGAACCATTGGTTCTCTGAGATCAAGAAAGAAATAAGAAAATACTTGTTTTCTTGAATCTAAATTAGATCAAGAAATCAAACAGTGCTTTGCACTTCTTTTATGAACCATAGGTTCTGAAATCTAAAAGATTCTCAAGTTAATAGTACTTTGGACTTGTAAATCTGCACTGTTGCGCTCTTGGGTTGGCGCCAGCCACCAGAGAGCGCCACGTGTCAGTATCTGAACCATTTGTGCTATGCACTTTTTGAAATAGAGCCTTGCTCTCTGAAACTGGCGCAATTCACCACAGAGCGCCACGTGTCAGCAGCGCAAGTGCAGCGCACTGGCGCAACGCACTGTGCTTGCATGATACGTGTCATCACCACAAGCGCTTGCGCTCTTTGATTGGCGCAAAGCGCCTGACAAATGTAATGCATTTCTTTTGCTAACGGGCCAGGCCCAAGTCAAAAAGACCTGGCAAGCTAAAATAAATTTCAAAGCAATAAATGGGCAGAGCCCAGGTAAAATTGATGCTCTGCATCTTTTATAAAAGGGCAAAGCCCAAGTAAAATTGGTATTCTGCATCATTTATAAAATGAGCAGGGCCCAAAATAAATTGATGCTCTGCATCCTTTATGGGCAGAGCCCAAACAAAAATAAAAAAAAGAAGAACAAGCAAAAGTGTTGAATTTTTTTAATTGGACTTTGCCCAATCATGGCCGTAAGTCCTCAAACTAAATTGACCAAGCAAGATTGCTCCCCTGAATCAATCTACCTCCGGTTCGAGGGTACATCTCTGAACTCCTCTGACACCTATCGTTGTAATCCTTCAACGACGTCAGAGAGGTGACGGGTCCCGACGACCACACATCAATAATGGACCGAAACGTCCCTAAACTAATGATAGACCGAAACGTCCCTAAACTAATGATGGACCGAAACGTCCCCAAACTGGAACATGGACCACTACGACCCTAAACTGGAACAATAGAGCCTCCAAATGCTCTTTTGCCGGATCTAAACGATCCCGTTTAAGTTGATCTTAGCCCCAAACACGGCTAACGCATCCTTAAACATTTAAATGGACTATAAAACTCCAAATCGACTTTGGTTCAAGGGTACATCTCTGAACTCCTCTGACACCTATCGTTGTAATCCTTCAACGACGTCAGAGAGGTGATGATTCCTGACGGCCATATATTAAATAGATCACCCCGTTAAGTTGATCTTAGTCTCAACAGGACTAACGTATCCTTAACGAACGCGTAAGTCGATCTTAGCCTAAATACGGCTAACGTATCCTTAAACGAAAAACACCAAACCCAAATCTAAGTAAATACGAATTTAGACTAGTCCTACGGGCGACGGCATTACTCAGTCTCCGTCTACAATCCATGGGCAACCACAAACAAAAACAAACACACACGACACGAAGTGAAATTCTGGAGAAGGAGAAAGTGGCTATCGCGACGTGGTAGCGTAATTAACTGCAGGGGCTTGCGCCTGCAGGGAAGAGCGTCGCCACAATCAAAAACCCCTCTAGCGATTGGAATCTGACGAAGTCTGCTACATCGGCCGCGTTCGTCTAAACCTCTGATACACGGTTCCATAAATCAACTTGGCATCTTCGGAGAGGTAGACGGATAAAACCATATAGCATCTGCCCTGAATCTCAGGCCAGACGTCCTCACGTCGCGGCCGTCGTTCGGAGGGGAACATGGAGCTATCCTGATTAGATAAAGTGATTAACCATTCTGATCTAGGTTAAAGTGCACACTGAGTGTTTCTTTTCTCTCTCTCTCTCTCTTTGGCTGCGACCATGACCTAACCCTAAACTAAAACTCATGAACCAAATTAACCGAACCTTCTTAAAACACTTTGGCTTTTGGAATGTCACGGTGTCGAATATATCATTGCCACTTCTATATCACCTTTTCATTTCTCCAGAACACCCCGTATCACTACGAACATCCATTCCTATTGGATAAATCCATCGTATAGTAACATACGAACTCGAAAGAACTTGTTCCAGATTCTATGATGGATTCTGGTTTTGGAGAAATTGAATAGGAATATTCGGTTGTCTTTTCCCTTTACCTTCTCTCAGGTTGCGAGGGATCCTAGGATTAGGAGAGGGTACACCTATTGCGCTTACTGGATAGTCTTCTTCCAAACCATAGGCAGGTGCCGAACGGTAGAAAAGGAAGAAAACCAATTAGCCTAAGTGTGGTGTACAGAAGGTAATAAGTGAAGACATATAAAGCGATTAGAATAAGAGCAAAGGAAATTGCGACTGCTATCATTCACGACAAAACCGCGTATACCACTGCCACTCCTACATCCACTTTGGATTTCTACAAAACACTTCGTATCACTACGATCGTCCATAATGCTTGGACATGCCATCGTATAGTTACATACGAACTCGAAGGAATTCATTACAGATTCGAGGATGGCTTCCGGTTCCGGAGAAATATATTAGGATTACAGATGTCTTTTCCCATTACCTTCTCTCAGGTTGCGAGGCTCCTGGCATAAGGAGTGTACCCCTATTACGCTTATTGGATAGTCTTCTTCTAAACCTTAGGCTGGTGCCGAAAGAAAGGGAAGGAAGAAAACCAATTAGCCTAAAGAAGGTGTACAAAAGGTAATAAGTAAAGACATAAAAAAGAGATTGAAGTGAGGGCCGGTAAGTATATGGTTACTGTCAAGAATCAGGATAGTGGAAGAGGCGTTACTAGGAATACCAGGTTAACCCCTTCGAAAAATTTTCATGTTTCAGTCCGACTGTGCGATGTTAATTGAAAACTGTTTTTCCAATTGGAATCTAACTCTAGGGTATGTATTTACCAGACCAGTTTCTCACATCTGTATGGTGTTATAGATGGTAAGTGGGAGTAAGATATTAGGAAATGGGTGATTAGATCCTCATTATATCGGAACTCGTTGTAATTGGTGATATTTGAGGAAATCATCTGGTTTTTGTCGGATGACAAATATTTAGTTTTGAATATCCGTTGTTATGCACCAATTTCAAACTGATATATCTGTACGTTTATTTTATAAAATGAGATATAACTTTTTAAAATTATGTCTATGAGATTTACCTATATCAGTTGGTGATTAGGTAAGGTGCATTCAACAGCGGTGTAATTCTTCTTAACCATATTACTGTTTTCAACCTACGACGCACAAGGTTTGAGTTATTGAACTCAGAGGACTTATACAAAGTATTGTATGTTGTCCAGTGTCCATTAGGACAATGGGGTTAGTACTCGTACTATAATCTGTTTACTCATGACTTCTCCGGTTCTAGACAAGCATTTCGTTGAAATACAAGGTTCAGATTTTGAGAAATTATAGGTATAAGAATAAAGTAGAGAACCATTTATTGGAAGTATCAGGATTCTTCGAGGTAGTCGAAGATGTAGATACTTGTGCCTAGTATTCCGTTGATAGTAATGATTTTTGAGAACTTGCTTCTCTTTTAGGTTACTCATATATGGATGCACTCCTTGATGAGTAATGTTGATATGCCTCATTCCATTTGGTTCATATGCACTGGAGACAGCTGCATGATTTTGAATCTGGTTCCAATTAAATTAGTGCTCTTGTTTCTATATTGGATATATATATAATCAATTTATATCTTAACGATGTTAAGGTATAAGGAGTTGTCCGGATGATGCTTAAAACCAGAATCCGGATAAACTCAAGGCACGCTTCAGTAATGGCAGTTTGTGGGTTATTGTCACGACCTGAAATTTTAGCTCTTGACCAGCACTTAAATCACGTAACGTCTAAAGGCGTAACGTAATTCAAGTAAGCTAAAACCCAGAAGTCTAAACCTTTTTTAAGAAAATAAAAGAGGTGAAATGTTGAAATAAAGATATAATTAAATCAAGTTTTCTTAAATGCATAAAAAAAGGAACATGAATAATGCAAGTGAAATTTACTAGTTTGAAAATATGTTTCGTCTTTTGAAAATTTGGGCAGCACCTCCTTTGTATATTTTGATCCAAAATCATAATACATGATAATATAAAGGCATCCCCAAGCGGGAGCTAGCTCTTCGCCAATCGGCGGATCCACAACCACGCAAACCATAAATATAAGTGTCATGCCCTGCTTCCCAGTATACGGCGAAGGGGACGCGAATGGTCCGCTATGTATTTACTGTGAAGTAAATACACTAAGCGTATCTAAGCAATATAAAGGTAAATACACAAGAGACAAGAGATATAAACTGAACAACAACTTTATTTATTAATATTCTTTTGTACAATGCATGAAAAGTAAATACAACTGAAATAAAAGCGATGCTTAAACAATGGCATAATATGAATGTAAAGTACTGAAAGGAAATGTGTACAATGAAACTAAAGCTCTGGGTCTTCACTGAACTGGTCCAAGTCTTCAGCAGTGGGCTTGATCTCTGACGGGTCCAAATCACCTGATGACATTCAAAGAAGAAAGAAAGAGAATGTCGTCAGCGAACAGGTCGCTCGGTAAGTCCCAAAGACAAGGGAGAAATAGAATAGAAAGAATAAGAAGGTATCTTTTAAATTTGTATTATATTGTTGTAATATTATGTTAATGCTGTTGTTTGTAGCTTGGTACAGAAGGATGCCAGTGTATACGAGAGGGGTCTCAGTATGCTAGAGACCAGGGCAAACGGAATATAGAGTACAAGGCTCCGTTAGAAGGCCCGGAACAACGGCAATTGGATTCATGTTAGGTGTCTTAAATCTTGCATTCTCGTGCCACTTTTAACACCTTCCGTACCAGTCTACCCCATAAACCCCGTGTTATCTTGATTGTATTGTTGTATTGTAAATTGTATTGATTGTATAATTGGATGACTGACCGAAACCATGATATCAGTAAACGGATGTAACCGTAGAATCATGTAAATGGATGTAAAATGGAGATCATGTAAATGGAATATATATCCATGGTTTGGTTCAGTCAAGTTGTATAATTGGATTCATGTTGGATTGTAATATTGTAGATTGTAGATCGTATTTGAATCATATTCAAGTCAGATTATAAAGAGACTCAAACCTGAGTCAGACAATTAGAAAAGTAAATTGAAGTCCTGCTTGTTTTGATGTTATCGGTAACCGCTGCATATGGGCGGCAGGATTTATGTCTTTTTCAAAGACGATTACCGTATTGATAACACCAATATTAAGTTGTCTACCTCAAATAGGCAAGCACCCACTTTTCCGGCTCCCTGAGGCTCAAGATATTAGTCTCGCTTAAACCTATGTTTACTAGGGTCCTTAGGGTAATTGAGGGGTTTTATGTAAAAATACTTTTCAAAATACACCCCAAGTATTTACTATTCGTCTTTAGAGTTGTAATGAATGTAGATTTTATATTATGATATTTCTATTGAAAATATCCTATCTTCATAATAGGTGGTATTTTTTGGTAATATTGGTTTTGTATGGAATTCAAGGTATTTTAGTGTAAAATGATTCTTGTGATTTTTGAAAAGAGTTGGAATATTTATAATAATTCAAAAAAAATATTTAATGTTACATATACATATATTTATATGAAAATAATTATAATATATATATTATATTCTAAAAATCTCGTTTTTCTTAAGATGTCGTATTTTAAATCTTTCGAGACCGAATGCTCCTTGCGGAGGTCTGAATCTCGCACTACTAAGCCCAAGGATGTGTGATAATCCGCACCATCCCGAACGGGTTTCCCAAAATGGGTTGTAGCGGCGCTTTGCAAAGATTATATAAATACTAAATCCTTTAGAAAATGGTTTTATTAAGTAAATAGTATTTATTTGTAAAGTTGTCAAATTACCCGAATTTTATGTTCTAGGGTCTCCTAAGTCAACTAGACTGCTCTTAACTGGTCCAAAGTGACAAATTGTGAGATATCCCTCAAATCGCCTCTTCACCACCAATTGTGGCCAGGTAAGTACAAGTGAAGAAAGGAGGGATCCGCTCACGAATCACCGTGAGACGGGACTTTTAAAATTACATTTATCACTTGTCTAGCCTAGGCACCACAAAGTCAGGTTTAGATAAACGACTGAATGCCCACAACCTTCCTCTGTCCTAATGAGTGCGACAGTCCTTAATTGGCTGGGTCTAAATATTTTTATTATTAGCTCATAAGTTATTTATTTGTAAAGATGTATCAATACTAAATCTTTTAGAAACGGTTTTATTAAGTAAAGGGTATTTAAATGAAATTTTTTGTTTTCCTGTATTCTAAGTTCTCGAGGGTATCGTGTTATGTTGCATATGAGTGTGTGAGGAGGTAGGTCGTTACCTCGTGATCTACTTAAAGGTATAGCAAGTTTAATAGAGTTAAATGTAGAATTGAAACAATGTGGTATTTAAGTGAAAAATACGATAAATTGAAATAGCCATCATTTTATGAAATGAAACTTGATCAATTTGGTTGATTCGTGTTTAATAATCAACATGAGAGAGTTTAGGCATAATTGCATTAATGCGAAGTGAAGTTTTATAAGAAACCGAATCGGAAATCGGATTTGTTCCGATTCCGTCGGGTTTTGTAAATCCGTATTTTTAGAATGGAAAAGGAAGTTAGAAATGGGACTTACGGGTTTTGGACAACTAGAAGAGGAAGATGGAACGGGAGGAGTCGCCGGTGCGTCGCTTCGTCGCCGGGAGCTCCTAGAATGATCGTCGGAAGTTCGCCTGAAAATTTCGCCGTAGCTTCGCATCATGCTCGATTTCAAAGTAAACAAGGTTTGTTGGAAATTTTATAGAGTTGGCTCAGAGTTTGGGGTGAGAGGGTAGAGGATAGGGTGGTATTTATAGGGTTAGGCAAGGGTTAGGGTAGATGAAAAGTTTAAAATAAAAAATATAAAAAATATATTAAAATTCAATAAAATATGGAGTAATTGAGGATTTCAAAGGTCTCCGAAACCGATTTGAGAAAATGAAGTGTGCAATGGAGTAGGGGAGAGGAAGAGACACATTTCATCTGTTGATGACTCGGCCGACCGGCTAAGTCCGGCCGGCGGCGCCGGGCCGAGTCGGCCGGTTCGCCAGCCTACTCGGCCGAGTCGGGGTCTCGGGAGGTGGGGTTCACCGAGGGTAGCCATTGGTACTTTCAGTTTTTCAAGTGTAGTAGGAAAATCTGGAGTTATCTTGTGTGGACTGTTGGGCTTCTATAGAATTTAAAACAAATAAATATTTAAAATAATGTGGGGTATGGGATTTGAACTCTGGTGGCTTGGTTCAGCAGTGCAAGGTTTTACCAATGAGCCACAAGCTCCTTCTTGTAATTAAATTGCTAATTAATTACTTAAGTCTTGTGCTCAGGCAATAAATACCCCTTTAAGGATTTTGAACAATTTAAAAATTTATATGGAAAAAGTGTATAAGAAAAATAGGGTTGTTACATTCTACCCTCCTTATAAAAATTTCGTCCTCGAAATTTGTAAAAGGAAAGTGTAACAAATCCAAGGAAAGTTTGGTGCTGGTGTACTGACAGTATGTGAAAAATCACAAGGTGGTGCAAAGGTTTTAAAAATGTGAAGTATGTGTGAAGGAATGAAAGTATGCGAAGGTTTTGATAAAATTGTAAAAGAGGTGAGGGAATTTTGGGTTAGGAAAGATTTAAGGTATATGATTCAAAGAACAGGAAATTATAAGATTCAAGGAACACGATTGTAAATAATGTTTTAGTTGCTGGTTCTTGTGTTATATTGCTTAGGTTGTTCACGCAGAACAGAACTGCATAGTATGGTTCTATACAGCTTTGACCTACATGGGCCACCAACAAAACCTGTCACGCCCCGCTTCCCAGTATACGGCGAAGGGGACGCGACTGGTCCGCTACGTATTTTCTGTGAAGTAAATACGCTAAGCGTATCTAAGAAATATAAAGGTAAATACACAAGAGACAAGAGATATAAACTGAATAGCAACTTTATTTATTAACATTCTTTTGTACAATGCATGAAAAGTAAATACAACTGAAATAAAAGTGATGCCTAAACACAGGCATAACAGGAATGTAAGTACTGAAAGGAAATGTGTACAATGAAACTAAAGCTCTGGGTCTTCACTGAACTGGTCCAAGTCATCAGCAGTAGGCTTGATCTCTGACGGGTCCAAATCACCTGACGACATTCAAAGAAAAAAGAAAGAGAATGTCGTCAGCGAAAAGGTCGCTCGATAAGTCCCAAGGACAAGGGAGAAATAGAATAGACAGAATAAGAAGGTATCTTTTAAATTTGTATTATATTGTTGTAATGTTGTGTTAACGTCGTTGTTTGTAGCTTGGTACAGAAGGATGCCAGTGTATACGAGAGGGGTTTCAGTATGCTAGAGACCAGGGCAAACGGAATATAGAGTACAAGGCTCCGTTAGAAGGCCCGGAACAACGGCAATTGGATTCATGTTAGGTGTCTTAAATCTTGCAGTCTCATGCCACTTTTAACACTTTCCGTACCAGTCTACCCCTTAAACCCCGTGTTATCTTGATTGTATTGTTGTATTGTAAATTGTATTGATTGTATAATTGGATGACTGACCGAAACCATGATATCAGTAAACGGATGTAACTGTAGAATCATGTAAATGGATGTAAACTGGAGATCGTGTAAATGGAATATATCTCCATGGTTCGGTTCAGTCAAGTTGTATAATTGGATTCATGGATTCATATTGGATTGTAATATTGTAGATTGTAGATTATAGATTGTAAATCGAACTTGAATCATATTCAAGTTAGATTATAAAGAGACTCAAACCTGAGTCAGACAATTAGAAAAATAAATTGAAGTTCTGCTTATTTTGATGTTATCGTTAACCGCTGCACATGGGCGGCAGGATTTGTGTCTTTTTCAAAGACGATTACCGTATTGATAACACCATTATTAAGTTGTCTACCTTAAATAGGCAAGCACCCACTTCTCCGGTTCCCTGAGGCTCAAGAGATCGGTATCGCTTAAACCTATGTTTACTAGGGTCCTTAGGGTAATTGAGGGGTTTTATGTAAAAATACTTTTCAAAATACACCCCAAGCATTTACTATTCGTCTTTACAGTTGTAATGATGTATATTTTATATTATGATATTTCTATTGAAAATATCCTATCTTCATAATAAGCGGTATTTATTGGTAATATTGGTTTTGTATGGAATTCATGGTATTTTAGTGTAAAATGATTCTTGTGATTTTTTAAAAGAGTTGGAATATTTATAATAATTCAAAATAAATATTTTAATGTTACATATACATATATTTATATGAAAATTATTTTAATATATATATATATATTATATATTCTAGAAATCTCGTTTTTCTTAAGATGTCGTATTTTAAATCTTTCGAGACCGAATGCTCCTTGCGGAGGTCTGAATCTCGCACTACTAAGCCTGAGGATGTGCGATAATCCGTACCATCCAGAACGGGTTCCCCAAAATGGGTTGTAGCGGCGTTTTGCAAAGATAGTATAAATACTAAATCCTTTAGAAAACGGTTTTATTAAGTAAATGGTATTTATTTGTAAAGTTGTAAAATTTCCCACATTCTATGTTCTAGGTGTTGGGTTAGCATAGCACCTTGTGAAGGTTTTGGCTATCATCAATCATACTACTTTAAAAAAATTTGGGTGCTAAGCAAACCCTAACCAAGATCTTAACTAGAGAATTAGGGCTAACATGCATGTAAACAACTTTACATCTAAAAGAGAGAGGGATTACAACCGTTGTAGTCCATTCCTTCGCTTCATAAGCTCCGAGTAGTAGTCCCTTCATCGCGATCCATGAATTTTCGGACTCTAGAGAGGCTCCACAAGTCGAAAAATCCATGCTTGCTAGAAGTCTTCCTTTTCTAAGATGATCTACCTTGAAGAATCTCAAACTCAAGCTCTCACTTCTCTAATCAAGTATTAGTGAAGTGAACATCCTAATCTAAGTGGCTAGAATAGATGAGGATGATAAAGTATGAATTTTTCTCTCTCTTTTTTTCAAATTCTCACTTTAAATCATCACATCACAAAAAGCTAGAAAGCTTTTTCAAGGAGGAAGAAGAAGAAGAAAGCTTTTGTGATGAATAATGAATTATTGTTATGGTTACAAATGACAACCATGAGTTAATAAATGAAGGCGTTAACTCATGTAGAGAATAAACTAGAGTTAAGGGTTTTGGTTCGGTTAACAAAATATCTTCACAAAATATCAAGCTAGAAAACAAAAAGGAAAGCTTCATGAAAAAGCTAACCCAAATCCAAAACCTAACTTTGTTTAAAGTTAACAACCATGTTGCAATTGTAACCCTAACTTGTTACAATATTATATATCACATATACAATATATTTTGTTACAAAAGAAAATAATACAATTAACATATATCGCATATACATCAATGTATTATCCAGTGAGAAAATGAATCAATAAAGCGAGCTTATATTACTTAACGTAATGTAATATATCACATATATAATTATACATTAAATTATCGAATCAACTCTTGATTCGACAATCCGGCTATATAGCATATAACCGACTAATATAATGTGTACCAATTCATCGAATCAACACTTGATCCGATGACCCGGCCATATCAAATATACCCGGCCGATATCTCATATTCTCGAGAATAGAATATGGTATCTCATATCGTATTATTCTCGGTCCCGCACATATCACATATGTGCTCCTACTCCGTTTTGCCTGAGGCAGGAAACCTCTGTGTAGGACTCTAAAGAATCGTCAATACGCCGGCAGCAGGTGATGATCATATCAAACACCCACAAGCTGCAAGCGTTCAGCTAAACATAACAGCCACCCGTGTATTGAGCAATCAGAAGATCAACATGCAAGCCTGTACATTCTCCTACAAATCCAATCAGTAACACTCCCGTACAGTCCGATCTCTTCGTCTGATATGTTGCATATCTAGTCTAGAGGTGGTAAAGGTCAGACCCCAGTAATCGATAAGTCGTGTCGATGTAAAGCTCATAACGGGTCGAGAAACTACTGATAACTCTTACCAGTAAATCTCCATATCAGCCCTGGCCTGGGACTTCCAGTTATAGCCAATCGAACACAACACAATATCAACTCCCTATACCGGGAGAGACGAAACCCCTCCTATCGCTCGTTGCCTCCATGTGATTCGGGACTGTACCCAAAAGCCACCGTTTTGCACGCCCTCTTGAACATGGTAAGGTGGAAATCAAAGCACAGTGGGAATCACACAAGACTTTATGACGCTCTCTGGTCTACAGACTAACCTGTACCAGTGTCACCGGAGAACTGCTATCTGACGATAGGTATAATACCATCCAGAAGTTCTCGGCGAGTCCGTTCAGTGTACCCAGTCTCTACTGAGCACCTGTACACCATCTTTGATGTCCAACACCAATGGATATGGGATCATCCATCGCCCATCATATGGGTCAAGATGCGTGTACACTAGTCTACTCTGGAGTATTGATGCCCTGTCTCGATACATCCTCGACTAGGAACAGTTATAGGATGTACTCGTAGACTACCCTGGCCCCACTAGTATGATCTGTATCATAGTCCTAGTAGTCGGGTACATATCCTAAGGGCTTTATCAATACGTGATCATAAAACAGTATTTGTTAACATGTTAAGATAAAGCGAAACCAGATAGCATACCATCATATCGAGCATGAAAGTCATCTCTATATATATCCAAGCATCCATTATAATATACATCACATGTACAACAATGGCCTCTATGGCATATACATAACTAACAATCTCCCACTTGCACTAAGGCCAGCTGTTGTGGTATCTTATACCCAACATCCCGAAGAGTCTCTCAAATTGTATCTGAGGAATGAACTTTGTGAGTGGATCCGCAGTGTTGTCCTTCGTATCAACTCTCCTAACCTCGATCTCCCGGTGATCAACTATCTCCCGGATCAGGTGATACCGCCTCAGAATATGTCTGGACTTCTGATGGGACCTGGGTTCCTTGGCCAAAGCCACAGCTCCATTGTTATCATAATAGAGAGGTATTGGATGCTCAATGGACGGAACTACACCAAGTTAAGTGATGAACTTCTTTATCCAGACAGCCTCTTTGGCAGCATCGTTGGCAGTGATGTATTCATCCTCCATCGTCGAGTCTGCAACGGTTTCCTGTTTGGAACTCTTCCAACACACCACCCCTCCATTAAGGGTTAAGACAAATCCTGAGTGCAACTTAGAGTCGTCCGTATCACTTTGGATGCTCGAATCGGTAAAGGACTCTACGTGGAGTTCTCCGTTACCATATGATTGATCTAGATTTTTTAATTTGTTTGTAGTAACCGCAATCAATAAGGGTGTCGCGTATAGCTAGACCGAGATGAGTACGGGTCGTCCTCAGGGAAACATTGAATCTTTTAATCATACTTTAGACGTGTTGATTAGGAAATGAGAAATAATAATTAATAGTGGAGAATGGTTGTAGGATCTAGATCTACGTTAAACACGGATGCAGAATATAGATCTAGATTAACTACGGAGGTAAGTTTAATTTTAAAAGGGGGCTTGTAGGGTTCATTGAGATTTAGTAGTTATGGATGATTAATTAAAGATTCCTTTTTTTATCCTTTAATAGATTTAAAACTAGAACGACAGTGATGCATATAGATTAGGGTTTCTGGAGGAAAAAAGGGTTCCCACTCTTAACCCCTATCTCGACAAGGAACTCCGTTCATATCTAGCCTTTACCAAAACAACTGTTAATCTAATCTCTAATCGTGGTCACGATTATCAATGAATTGATAGCGCGCCCAATTAGGATGTTAACTATTCTTTTGATAAAGTTTATAAACTTTATAGGACTTTAAAAGAGTTTAAGGATCTTCATCATCCATTAACCTACCCTAATCCTATGAACCCTAACAAGCGAAGAATTACTCGCACATGTTGGGAGAAGAAGAGATGGAGAGGGAAATCATATTAAAACTACACAGAGATAGAATAAGAAAACAACTACCTTTATTAATCAACAAATTTCATTTACACTTTGTTCTCTTAGAAAATGATTACAAAATGCTAGTTTGCTTCCCGATCTCTTCTAAGGAGATAGATGAATCGTTGATGATCAGCCTGGATGCGTGAGCTTGTCGTGGACTTCGTGATCTCTTCAGCTTGATAATTTTTCCAAGAGGCTCTCGATCCTTATTTATACTCACAGAGCCGGAACCCTAGTTTCCTAATATGGTAACCAGTTGTTACGATTCTAACCAAAAAATCCAGAATCCCAACTCCCTTAATGTGCGGCGGGACCGCGGCCGTTGGATGGGTTTGACCGCGGATCCGCGGTCTTATAGTGGGATCTTGGCCTTAAATTTCTGGGGATTCATCTATGTAGCTCTTGGTGATCTTTTGAATATCTAGACTTTGAAAATCTTCTCTATGTTTCTGCCAGAATTGGTTTCTTCAATTTACTTGAATATCTTCGGCAGATTTGATCTCGCAACTCGGATTTCCTTGATTTTAGTCATGATATAATTCCTGCACAATTATCTCAATAAATGATGTTAGTAGAATTTGATTTTATTGAGATATTATCTTAACCATTTGTCATGATATTTTAGTTTTAAGAGAATTGGTCAAAGATATTTCATATTAAAATAGTCCAAATATTATATGAATATTATATGCTTACCATTTTCCTTTATAATGTTAATTATAATATATAAATACATGAAAATAGTATTTTTACGGATAAACCCTTATATGTGTCAAATTTATAACAAACATCTTTTATTATATATAAACAGTAAGGAAAATGTCATATTAAAAGTGCAGTTTTATCAACTGAACAAATACCCCCAAACTTATCTTTGATCGTCCCGAGCAAACTAGTTTTTCAAAAGAAGGAGAAAAAGAAAGAAAAAACTAAGTAGCACACTTTCGTAGGCAACACGATTGCAATGAGCACGTGCAATAAGCCGTTAAATCTCTAGGTGTCCCTAGTAGGAGGAGTGTTGTATCCTGAGGGTTTTCAGCGGATTACACCCACAAAATCCTATAATAATAGAAAGATGGTGAAAATTATATAAAAGATAAGAACTTATAAAAGAAAGAACTTGAAAATAAGAGTTTACAACTATACCAGCTTTTCGGTTGCTATGAGCCCTATCTTAATGGTTGTGAAAAGATGTTAGAAACCACATCATCCCTCAATAAAATATCGCATTTAGTCTTCCTCCCTATCTTTCTTCCAAACATTGATCATATACCCCTACGTGTGTGTAAAATACATCTTTACACTTAGAGAATTCAATTCAAGCTATCATACTCTTGTCCATCTTCCAAAGTACTTTATATTTGGTGAATATTTTTGATAAAATTGCTCAGACATTCTTCATGCGGCCGTTAATACTTCTTGAGGTACTAACTGACCGATTATAAACTGTGCTTGCGCATTTAGGCGTAATTCCTCGTTTCATAACACCTAAGGCTTAGCAGTGGCTCCCAAACCAGTTGGTCTAAGGCACTAGGTAATAAAGCACCCTCGCAATATTTTTTTATGCTGCCTTAAGAAATTACAAAACCAGTGTTCAATTTTTTTTCACCTCTTATATTTTATTTTATTTTCCTTTATACTAAGGATTTTAGACAAGAGCATTTCAAGGTATTCTCTGCTATCCCAAGTTTCAAGATGTGTATAAGTGCATATAGTAGGGTATCAACGTTCAAATATTTGGTCTTAAGAATATGGAATATTTTTCAGACTTATTTTTATCATCAGATTAGAAATTTCCTTCATCTTACTAACCCTTGGGACAACAGCTCATAACTACTTATTAGTTTCGTTTAAGAAAACCTCTAACTTTCTTGTTTTTCTCAAATTATTTCTATCTTTCATATGTAAATTTTCACTTTCATGCTTTCATTATCAAAAAAAATTTGTGCTTATATATAGTATAATGCAAAATATCGTGTAAATAAGAACAAACCTCCCCCAAATCTGTTTGCAGCAGTGTCCTCATTGTTGTCATCTTTTAAATCTCAAGAACCTGTAGACTTCGCAGGAAAGGTTATAAATGGGGGAAACAAAAATAATGACAGTTAAATCCTCCCCCAAACTTATTTCTGGCTCGTAATTTTGTAAAAATTTTCTTTCAAGAGCCGAAATATCCCCCCCCAAAACTTGAGTAAAATCGTATTAAGCATTTAAAATTATGAGGGGGTTAAAATTATTGGTTAAAGTAAAGCCTTACAAAGACCAAAAGTCAACACCAACCATTCAAAATTTTATCGATGAAGCACCAAGATTGGTGGAAGAACATGTCGCCTATTGGCGTGAAGAAGTGGGGAGGAGATAAGAGGTGTAATGGAAAAGGCTTACGTCTCGGTTTGTAGAGACGAAACAATGATGATCGATTACTCACATTCTCAGTCTTGATAAGAAGATGTGGCGGTTCAACTTCTTTGGGTTGGGGTTGATTCATCATAACGCCCATGTCTTCTAAGAATGCGAGTTCTTCAGCGAAGATCTCTTCAAAGCTTTCATTGATATCCCGAATAATAATCACATCGGAATGAATGGGATGATACTCGGACTCCTTAAAAGGTTCACATTTAGCGTTAGATGTTGACCCGGACAACAACGTAATAGCGGAGTCGAGATCAGTATCGTGAAGCTCTTCAATTTCGCTGCTGTCGGAATCTATTGTTTCGATAAAACACACATGAGCATAGGGTTCGGAGGGTTCACTTCCCAACTTGTAAATGTTAAGCTCAATTGACATCTTTCCGAAGGATAGGTTCATAGAGGCGTTACGGCAATTGATTACAGCGTTGGAAGTCGTAAGAAAAATCGACCTAAAATCACCGGAATTTGGTTTCGCGGGTTCGCTACAGGTTGTGTATCTATAATGATAAATTCCACAGGGAATATAAATTCCCCGACTTTGATTAACACATCCTCTAGCTCACCCCTAGGTTGGTTGATAGATCGATCGGCCATCTGAAGAGTGCAATGCGCCGGTTTTAACTCTCCGATCCCTAATTGCTCATAAACAGAATACGGAAGCAAGTTAACACTACCACCTAAATCGAGTAGAGCACAATTGATATTTTTACCCCTAATAGAAATAGAAATTGTAGGACTTTCGGGGTCCTTTCGTTTCTTGGGTAGTTGTTGTGTAAAAGCAGTGCTCACATTACTCGTAAGGAAAACTTTTTTAGGTGCTTGAAATTTTCTCTTTCTAGTGCACAAGCCCTTTAGGATTTTCGCATAAGATGAAACTTGTTGAATAGCATCTACGAGAGGAATGTTTATTTTAACTTGCTTAAAAATTTCCACAATCTTCTCCATTTGTGCACTTGGTTTGTTTCCCTTTAACTTGTTTGGATAATATGCTTTATCAATAAGGGTTGGGTCCAATATTGGAGAACATTGTAGGGATGGAATGGATCACAAATTTGGAGTGGGGATCGCTTTAGATAGATTTGTGGAAGTGGACTGAGGGTTCGAGCCTTGGGGAAAACGGAGAATAGGCTCGGAAGAAGGTGGAAGACTAGACGAAATAGGGCAAGAAGTGGAAGCCAGGGTTTCAATTGATTCCTCATCATCAATCTGTTCACCAATTTGATTGTTCAACACTCTTCCTGATCTCAACGTGGTAACGGCACTCACATTATGACTTTGTGAGTGGCCAGGATTCGGTAAGGGTTGAGATGGAAGTTTCCCTTTTTCTCTCGCACTCATCGCGGCATTGAACTGTGCAATTTGGGCTTCTATTGATTTAATACTCTCACCGTGGGAGGCGGAGTCTTTCTTTATGGAATCAATAGAGGACCTCATATCAGCCAACAATTGGATCAAATGTTTCATAAACAAATCCAAAGTTTGTGCGAGTGAAGAGTTGTTGTCGGTACCGGTCGTTTGGAAAGAATTATTGGCCGGGTTTTGAAAATTTTGTGACTGAAAGGGGTGCTGACTCTGTGGTGGTGGTTGTTGTTGCTGTGGAGGAGATCTTTGATAATTCCCTTGGAACTGGTTTAGATTTTGATTTTGGTTTTGGTTCCAAGCAAAGTTAGGATGATTACTCCATCCCTGATTGTACGTGGAAGAATAAGGACCGTTTCTAGGTCGCTGCTGAAAAGCAGCATTTGTTTGCTCGTGACCTTGAAATGGAGAATTCATAAGTCATTCTTCCGTCAAGTGTGATGGATCAGAACAGCAACCACACACGGTTTGGGGAAGCATGTATTAGTTTAGGGAGGCTGAAGAGATTCTGTTTTCTATAGCGTCGAGTTTCCTTTGTATCACGGCCATTTCGGCTTTCATTGCGATGGAAACCTCGAGCTCATGAATACCTTCCCTAGATGATATAGGTCTAACACTTTCCCATTGTAAAGTGTGTTCAGCGAAATTTTCTAGGAATTTCCAAGCTTCACCATCATCTTTCGACAGGAATTGACATTGACACATAGTTTCAAGCATCTGTTTTGTTGCGGGATCAATACCCTTATATATAATTCGACACAGATCCCATCGGTGATTCCGTGATGAGGACATTGGACCAGCTGATTCTTGAACCGTTCAAAGCATTTCCAAAATGGTTCATTGGGAAGCTGGGTAAACTGATTGATTTCGCTCCTAACACGGGCGGTCTTATGATTGGGATAAAATTTCTTAAGGAATGCTACAACGAATTCGTCCCATTTAGAAATAGAATGTGCGGCAGTGTTATAAATCCATTTCTCGGCTAGATCGCATAAAGAAAAAGGGAGAAGACGTAAACGCACAGCATCCACAGAAAGTTGTGACGTACCAATCATTGCACATACGTTTTCGAATTTGTTTATAAAAACGTATGCGTCATTGGACTCAAGCCCGTGAAATTTGGGCAACAGTTTGATAAATTGGGGTTTGATTTCAAAATTATCCCCATTGGCTGGTGGAATAGAAAGACAAGTAGGAAGAGGACCACGTGAAGGGTAGCATCTCTCTTGGAAAGATATACGCGGTATATTCTGCACACCTGCGGGTGGAGGCAGCGTGGTATTATGAAAATTTGATGGATAACCGTCCATCTTAGTCATGGTGGGTGGTGGGGAAAAGGAAAGCTAAGAAGTACCGACTTCGGAGTCGATAGAAGAAACGCGGACAAGACGGGCACTAGAAACCCGTGTCCAGCCGAGCATGCACTAAGCGGGTTTAGCACAAGTGGCGGCGTGTGTGTGATTGGTTTGTTTTTTGAAAAAAGCGGGACTTTAAAACAAATCACACAAAAATGCACAAACAGCCCTAGAACTGAGGTTACCTAGGTCAAGTCTCTAGACCGCTCCTAGACTTCCAAAGGACAAGCCGCAGGATCAGTCATCTACCACCTCTTTACTACTCTTGTGGCAAAGTAAGTGCCAGGTAAGTGGGAGGTATCCGCTATACGAATCACCGAAAATAGCGGGCCTAATTAAGTAACCACTTTCCTTTGACACACTTGCCTAGACACCACAAAAGTAATGCGAATAAGTGATAGATTACCCACAACCTTCCTCTGTCCTTATTGAGCGCGACAGTCCTTAGAGTCTTGTCTAGATATTTTTTAAATTAATGTAGGGTTGATGCGGATACTCGTTTTGTGATTTGTGGGGCTTAGGAAGGGTAATAAAATCCCTACCTAATCTGAATTGTGGTCTTGCCCCTTAAAATCCGTATTAAAATATGAATAAACAAACCAAGTACCAAACTTTGCAAAAAGATTTTTGAGCGGCGATATTTTGCAAAGAATCCTCCAGAAAAGATATTTTATTGGATTTCAGAGGAGAGAGAAAGATATATAAAAGATACCAGAGAATTTGGAAACCCTAAATCCCCTAATGCGCCGTGGTTCCGCCGCCAATATGCTCTTTGTGCCGCGGTTCCGCCGCCGACTAGGAAGATCTAAAGAAGATTTTTGCTACGTTGCCTCCCTTCCTTCCCTGGATCTTGATGAATGTCTCTGGATCTCTGTTTCCTCAAGTATGTGACTCCAGATTCCCTCGCAAAAATCGCACACTTATCATTAAATATGCAAGATGCAGTTTGTTTTGTTTTTATAATATAAATAGAATAATAATTCAACACAAATAGTAAGAATAAAAAATTATGCACGGATCCGCGGCAACGGCGCCTTTTGATTGATCTAGATTTTTTAATGTGTTTGTAGTAACCGCAATCAATAACGGTGTCGCGTGTAGCTAGACCGAGATGAGTACGGTTCGTCCTCAGGGAAACGTTGAATATTTTAAACTTACTTTAGACGTGTTGATTAGCAAATGAGAAATAATAATGAATAGTGGAGAATGGTTGTAGGATCTAGATCTACGTTAAACACGGATGCAGAATATAGATCTAGATTAACTACGGAGGTAAGTTTAATTTTAAAAGGGGCTTGTAGGGTTCATTGGGATTTAGTAGTTATGGATGATTAATTAAAGATTCCTCTTTTTATCCATTAATAGATTTAAAACTAGAACAACAGTGATGCATGTAGATTAGGGTTTCTGGAGGAAAAAAGGGTTCCCACTCTTAACCCCTATCTCGACATGGAACTCCGTTCATATCTAGCCTTTACCAAAACAACTGTTAATCTAATCTCTAATCGTGGTCGCGATTATCATTGAACTGATAGCGTGCCCAATTAGGATTTTAACTATTCTTTTGATAAAGTTTATAAATTTTATAGGACATAAAAAGAGTTTAAGGATCTTCATCATCTATTAACCTACCCTAATCCTATGAACCCTAACGAGCGAAGAATTACTCGCACATGTTGGAAGAAGAAGAGATGGAAAGGGAAATCATATTAAAACTACACAGAGATAAAATAAGAAAACAACTACCTTTATTAATCAACAAAGTTCATTTACACTTTGTTTCCATAGAAAATGATTACAAAATGCTGGTTTGCTTCTCGATCTCTTCTAAGGAGGTAGATAAACCGTTGATGATCAGCTTGGATGTGTGAGCCTGACGTGGACTTCGTGATCTATTCAGCTTGATGATTTTTCCAAGAGGTTCTTGATCCTTATTTATACTCACAGAGCCGGAACCCTAGTTTCCTAATATGGTAACTAGTTGTTACGATTCTAACCAAAAAATCCAGAATCCCAACTCCCTTAAAGTGCGGCGGAACCGCGGCCGTTGGATGGGTTTGACCGCGGATCCGCGGTCTTATGGTGGGATCTTGGCCTTAAATTTCTGGGGCTTTATCTATGTAGCTCTTGGTGATCTTTTGAATATCTAGACTTTGAAAATCTTCTCTATGTTTCTGCCAGAATTGGTTTCTTCAATTTACTTGAATATCTTCGGCAGATTTGTTCTCGCCAACTCGGATTTCCTTGATTTTAGTCATGATATAATTCCTGCACAATTATCTCAATAAATGATGTTAGTAGAATTTGTTTTTATTGATATATTATCTTAACCATTTGTCATGATATTTTAGTTTTAAGAGAATTTGTCAAAAATATTTCATATTAAAATAGTCCAAATATTATATGAATATTATATGCTTACCATTTTCCTTTATAATGTTAATTATAATATATAAACACATGAAAATAGTATTTTTACGAATAAACCCTTATATATGTCATATTTATAATAAACATCTTTTATTATATATAAACAGTAAGGAAAATGTCATATTAAAAGTGCAGTTTTATCAACTATACTTGCTCACTATACTTAGTGAGTATGCTATATCGGGTCTGGTACATAGCATCGCGTACATGATAGAGCCTACTGCTGAAGCATAGGGTATCCTTTGCATGCGAGCTCTTTCAAAATCAGTCTTAGGAGATATCTTTTTTGAGGGAGTGAGTCCAGAGATCATGGGTAAATTCCCACGCTTGGATTCTTCCATACTAAAGTTCTTTAGTATGGTGTCAATGTACCTGGATTGGGACATCCCAGTATCCGTCTATATCTATCTCTATAGATCTTAATTCACAAAATGCAGGAGGCATCACCTAGATCTTTCATTGAGAATCTTTGTGATAAGAAGAGCTTGACAGAGTGCAGCATATGAACATCATTTCCTATCAAGAGTATGTCATCCACGTACAATACGAGGAAGACAACCTTGCTCTCTGCCACCTTCTTGTATATACAAGGTTCATCTATGTTTTTGATGAAGTCAAACTCTTTGACTACCACATCAAAACAGATGTTCCAACTCCGCGATGCCTGTTTCAACCCATAGATGGATTTAAGCAGCTTGCACACCTTCCCGCTGCTCCCACTGTCTACGAAGCCCTCTGGCTGAGTCATGTACACGCACTCCTCTAAATCACCATTTAGAAAGGCGGTCTTAACATCCATTTGCCAGATTTCATAGTCATGGTATGCAGCAATGGCAAGTAAGATCCGGATGGACTTAAGCATAGCCACTGGAGAAAAGGTTTCGTCATAATCCACACCTGGTCGTTGATGAAAAACCTTTGTAACAAGTCTAGCTTTGTAAGTCTCAACTTTTCCATTTACACCAAGTTTCTTTTTAAAGATCCATTTGCTCCCAATGGGTTTTACCCCTTCAGGAGCAATTTCCAAAGTCTATACTTTGTTGGTGTACATGGATTCCATCTCAGATCGCATTGCATCCAGCCATTTCACAGAGTCGCCACTCGTGATGGCCTGCTTGAAACTAGTCGGGTCATCATCTTCCATGATGCAATCCTCACTTCCACCATCGATGAGAAAACCATAGTATCTCTTAGGTGGATGAGGAACCCTACTAGATCGGCAGAGCGGCTGAGGTTCGTCGGGAACTACTGAATCCTCTGGTTCCAATAAACTGTCCGGCCGGTGAGCTCGGGGAGCCCGGATGCTGCTCGAACAGTGAGCGAAGCGAACGGTTAACGAACTAGTGAAGCGAGGCAGCCTAAATCATCAGTCGTAGTTTATGCTGCTGGAACTTCTTCCAGCTCTAAATCTTCGCCAATAATTTCTTTTACAAGAAATTCCTTTTCTAAAATGGTGGCATATTGAGAAACAAACACCTTTTGTTCCTCACCATGGTAGAAGATATATCCATAGGAATCTTTTGGATATCCCACAAACTTACATAGACCTGATCTTGCCTCGAGCTTGTCCGGATTTTTCTTTTTAACATAGGCCGGACAACCCCATATCTTAACTCGTTTAAGAGATGGTCTCTTCCCATTCCAAATCTCATATGGAGTGGTAGGCACTGATTTAGTTGGAACTCTATTCAATAGGTATGCGGCCGTCTCCAGCGCATAACCCCAAAAGGAAATAGGTAACTCAGCGGTGCTCATCATAGAGCGCGCCATATCCAATAGGCTGCGATTCCTCCGCTCCGATACGCCGTTGTGTTGTGGTGTATAGGGAGGAGTAAGCTGGGAGAGAATCCCATTCTCTTTTAGATAATCCCGGAACTCATTGCTCAAGTATTCTCCTCCTCGATCAGATCGAAGGATTTTAATACTTTTACTCTTTTGGTTTTCTACTTCGTTTTTATATTCTCTGAATTTCTCAAAAGCTTTAGACTGGTGTTTCAACAGGAACACATGTTCGTATCTTGAGAGATCGTCAGTGAATGTAATGAAGTACGAGGAACCATTCCTGGCATGTGTAGACATGGGATTACATACATCACTATGTATCAGTCCCAAGAGTTCTGTAACTCTTTCTCCGTGTCCATTAAAAGGTGTTTTGGTCATCTTGCTTTTGAGACATGACTGACAAGTGTCATAAGATGAAAAATTGAATGGATTCAAATATCCATCCTTATGCAATTTGGCCAGTCGTGTCGCATTGATGTGACCAAGTCTACAATGCCACAAGAAGAATTCGTTCATTTCTGAACTCTTTCTCATGTGTGTGTTTTGTACATTAAGGACTGTAGTTTGATTGAGAACGTATATGCCATTAAATAACGAACCTGATCCAATCAACTTTTGATTTAGGAATATGTTCATAACATTATTCTGTACTACAAGATTACATCCTTCTTTACTCAATAAAGAAACTGATATAATATTGCATATCATGCTCGGAATGTAATAGCATTCGTTCAGAATCAATGTATTACCATTTGGCAACACAAGGTGATATTCACCAACAGTTTTGGCTGCAACATTTGCACCATTCCCAACCCTTACGGAATGATCACCCTCTCCCAGTTCCCTACCTTTTCGTAGCCCATGTAACATATTACATATATAGGACTCTAATCCGGTGTCTAATACTCAGGACGTATAGTGAACTGAGAAACAGTTCTCGATAACTAACATACCTGAAGAAGATGCATCAACATGCTTATTCTTCGTATGGGCTGCGTGAGAATCCAGATATTCTTCTATTCCCTACTCAGTCTTATAACATTTATAAGAAAGAACGAGACCAACGTTCCCCTGCTCAGTATAAAAAGCGGGTTCGGTCAATACATCCATATTATTATCTTGATTCAGGCCTGATATGGTCGCTACCTGGAGAGAGAGAGAAGAAAAACACTTTAGCGTGCCCTCTTGCAAGATTAGATTGGTTATTATCTTATCTAATCAGGATGGCATCCACTGTTTTAATCAAATCTTCCTTCAAACCCTAAAAGGTAAGATTAGCCGGGATTAATTACACTTTACAAGTTCGCCAATCTTTCAGCCAGATCAGTGTTGGTACTTTTGAGGGAGGTTCCCCGTGCTTTCGCAGGGACCTAATTAAAATAAACCTCGTTTTCCTAGAGGCATAACCCCGTTAACACCTTTCTAGACACCTACTTGATCGGCTAATTGTGCTGTGTAAAATTCTCCCAGGATTAACTTGTAAGTCACGTTGCCCATGCCGGTGCTTGCGGGGAGGCGGAAACGTCATGAAAAATCGTTTTTTTACAACACTAGGCAAAATGGACTAACCAAAGGTGGGATCTTTGCTAAACATAAACTAACTACCAAGCTAAAAGAGTTAGCTACTCGGAAAGGGGGTTATACCTAAGTCTTGAAGTCCTTCTCTTCTTGCTCCTTGGAGTGAAAGAACGTGTTCTCCTTGTCGCCTTCTTTTGCCGAAGAAAGATCCACCCGAAGGCCTCTACCTTTGGCTCCAACCTCAAACTAAAAGTAACTAAGGTGCTTGGTGTGCTAAACCTAGAACCTTAGAAAGAGTAGAGAGTAATTTAAAATGTTTTATCTCAAGCTTAATGGTTCTCAACTCATAAGAGGGAGAGCTTTGAGAGAGAGGAAGAGGAGGATAGAGAATGATAGAATGAGAAGAATAATGCCAACCTCCTCACATATATATGAATTATGATAAATAAATAATTAGCTAAAGATAATTGTGATGGTTAATCATGAAATGACCATTATCATTTCACATTAAATACTTTTGCAAGGATCAAATAGCATCTTTCATATGAAATGATGATGGTCAAATTGTCAACATAGGTCAACATGTCAACCATAGTCAGACGGTCAACAATCCTAACCATACACAATTATAATTAACTAATATTAATAAATCATATTTCACACATAAACATTAGGGTTAAGAAAAAGAAAATGGTCATCAACCCTAATGAAAGTCCTCTGCCTCTGCCTTAGTCAACTGTGCATACACACCCATATCCGTGTTCTGAGGAACACGAATACAATGAGATAAAACTAATCCCAAAACATATACTAGGATCTGGCTTAAACCAAAGCCCGCTAGTATAAGCTGTCCGGACACCAAACGTGCATAAGTGCGCGGATGTGAACGAATCCCGTCGCAAAACCATGCGACCTCTACTCATTTTGCCTAAAGGCGAATAACCCTCTGTGTGGGACTCTAAAGACTCGACACTACAATGGCAGTGGGTTTAACCACAGACCGCAAGCGGCACTAGCTGTATATAACGGTCCTCAGGTAGATGCCGATAGGAAGACTGACGAGGTAAACCCATCTGAACTCCTACTGATCCTGAATGTGACAGTCTCCGTACAGTCTGGTCTGTTCGTCTAAGAGTATCGCATGGCGGGCCTAGGGGAGCGGTAAACGTCAGTCCCCTAATAGCGGTACAAGTCGTGTCGGAGTGTAGCCCAGAACACCTAAGATAACACTGGAAACCTACCAGTCTATCTCGCTTGCCCTGGCCAGGGACTTTGTGTAATGGCTCTCCTAGACACAGCGCGACATCAACCCCCAATTCCGAGAGAGACGAATCCTGTCTAACGGTCACTGCCTCCAAGTGCTTCGGGACTGCACCCAAAAACTACCTGTTTGGACGACTCCTTTGAGCCGTGGTAGGGTAGTAATCAAAGAACAGTGGGAACACACTCGAGGCAAAGCGACAGTGTCAAGTTAACAGACTAAGCTGTACTCATGTCACCTGGGAACTGATAACTGACGATAGGTATAATACCAACCAACAGTTCTCGACGAGTCCTGTCCAGTGTACTCGTAACCTAACGAGCACCCGCATACTATCTCAAGTACGACGTACTGACGGCTGTGGGATAGACTGTCTCCCAAGCTGGGATGAGAAGCGCATACGCTAGTCTACTCCAGAGTATCGATGCCCTGTCTCGATAGTCCTACGACTAGGGACCTGCATAAGGATGTGCTTATGGATTACCCAGCCCCCATGAGTGTGACTGCCATCACAACGCTGGTAATCAAGCAAAGATCCTATGGGCTCCACTAATGTGTAAAGGCGATATGCTAAAAGAAACACATGCACATATTAAAGCAGAAACAAACCAAGTAGCATACTACTATTTTGAGCAAGAATGTCATTACAAGGTGAATATCCCAAGCTTCCATTAAGTAATATACAAACTAGTATTATATAGTAATGGCCTCTAGGGATCTGTAGGGTTGCTAGGCACGCGCACAAGGGTCTACGATGCATCAACCATGCCCGATTAAAATTTTAGCCGGGCCGAACAACTCTAATACGGATCTTTAAACTAGGTTTTAGGCGAAAACTAGCATGTTAACAACTTTAACACAAAGTGAAAGGGATTACAACCTTTGTAGATCCGGTCCTTCACTTCCTTAGCTCTGTGTAGATGTCCCCATCACTGTGATCATGAACTCCAGACTCTAGAGAAGCTCCATGAGAAGAACGAACGTGCTTGCTACGATGACTTCGAGGCCGAAGATGATCTACGTCGGGGAGACACTAACTCAAGCTATTCCTTCACTAGGTCATAAACTTTGTGAAGAGAACAAACTCTACTACATGGCAAGAGGTAGAGGATGAAGAAGTAGAAAGTGGGCTCACTTTAGAATTGATTTTCTCACTCTTTTTCTCATGGCACCATTGTAGCTAGTAAGCTTTTGGATGGAGCTTGATGAAGAAGAAGAAGAAAAGAATAATTAATCATCCATCCAAATGAAAACTTATCCAATAAATAATGGCACCATGGTTGAGTTAAGCCCTCATGCTTAACTCATGTAGAGAATTAACCAAGGCATTAGGTTAAGGGTTGGGTTAAAGAATATCAAGACAAAAGACAAAAGAGTGGACTTTGTCAAAGTTTCTCCAAGCTTCTTCAAGCTTGATTACTTTGACTAAGTTTAACCCTTTTGTTAAATGTTATGATAAAAGAATAATCCTAATCTTAACCCTAATCTTGGTATGAGTCTCATACACCCAACTTTGATGTATCATCAAGCATGATACAAACATGTACACTTGCATATATCACATATAAACAAAGTGCACAAACTAGTGAGAAAATAAATAATAAGTGAGCTAATACTAGTTAATGCAATGTAATATATCAAATATATAATTATGCATTAAATTATTAAATCAACTCTTGATTTAATAATCCGGTTATAATCGACTAATATCAAAAGTAACAACTTATCGAATCAACACTTGATCCGATAACCCGGCTATATCGCATACAACCGATCAATGTCACGAATCGCGAGAATAGAATACGGTATCTCATATCGTATTAATCTCGGTCCCGCACATATCACATATGTGCTCCTACTCCGTTTCGCTTGAGCCAGGAAACCCCTGTGTAGGACTCTAAAGACTCGTCAATACGCCGGCAGTAGGTGATGATCATATCAAACACCCACAAGCCGCAAGCGGTGTGCTAAACGTAACAGCCACCCGGGTATTGAGCGATCAAAAGATCAACAAGCAAGCCCGCTAGTTCTCCTGCGAATCCAATCAGTAACACTCCCGTACAGTCCGGTCTCGTCATCTGATATGTCGCAAATCTCGCCTAGGGGTGGTAAACGTCAGACCCCAGTAGCTCGATAAGTCGTGTCGATATGAGGTCTATAACAGTTCGAGAAACTACTGGTAACACTTACCAGTAAATCTCAGCAACCCTGGCCAGGGATTTCCGGTTATAGCCAATCGAACACAGCACAACATCAACTCCCTATACCGGGAGAGACGAATCCCCTCCTATCGCTCATTGCCTCCATGTGATTCGGGACTGTACCCAAAAACCACCATTTTGCACGCCCTCTTAGACGTGGTAAGGTGGGAATCAAAGCACAGTAGGAATCACACAAGACTCTATGACGATCTCAGGTCAACAGACTACTCTGTACCAGTGTCACCGGAGAACTGCCATCTGACGTGAGGTATAATACCATCTGGGAGTTCTCGGCGAGTCCGTCCAGTGTACTCAGTCTCCACTGAGCACCCGTACACCATCCTTGATGTCAAACACCGATGGATATGGGATCATCCATCGCCCATCATATAGGTCAAGATGCGTATACGCTAGTCTACTCTGGTGCATCGATGCCCTGTCTCGATACACCCATGACTAGGGACCTTGAAGGATGTACTTATGGACTACCATGTCCCCACAAGTATGATCCGCATCATAGTCCAGGCAGTCAAGTACACATCCTAAGGGCTTTACCAACATATAACAGAGAGACAATCAGTGTACATGTTAAGGTAAAGAGTAACCAGATAGCATACTATCATGTCGAGCAAGAAAGTCCTCTCTATATATATCCTAGCATCCACTACAATATACATCGTATGTACAGTAATGGCCTCTAGGTCATACATATAACTAACAATCTCCCATTTGCACTAGGGTCATCTGTTGTGGTATCGCATACCGAACAATTAGCTGCGGTTGAAGTATCTCATACTCAACCATCCCATAAAAGTCTCTACTGGGAAAAAGGCCTTCGTGTGTGGATCCGCGCTGTTGTCCTCTGTGTCTACTCTCCTAACCTCGATCTCCCTGGAGATCAACCATCTCCATGATCAGGTGATACTGCCTAAGAATTATATCTGGATTTCTAATGGGACGGGGAGGGTTCCTTGGCAAAAGCCACAACTCCATTGTCACATAATGGTAGGAACGAAGTTCATCTCATGAACTTATATATATCCAGAATGCCTCTTTGGTAGCATCCTTGGTAACGACGTATCTTGCCTTTAATCGTCTAGTAAGTCACGATATCTAGCTTGGAACTCTTCCAACATACCGTCTCTCCACTGAGAGTAAAGACAATGCCTGTGACTGACATTCAGTCGTCCTTATCTCTCTGGAACTTTTCCAGTGATTCTCTCGAAGATCCATTGATACCATCTCACTACAACTAGTGAGAATCCTAACATCCAATCAGATCTATCTCATAGATCCAAAACCCAGGATTTAGGAGGTATCATTTTGATCCTATATGGAGAATCCTTGTGATAAGCGGAGATTGACCGAGCATAGCATAGGAAACTCCTTCCCTATCAAGAGTATGTCATCCACGTACTCTACGAGGATCACCACCATACTCCCTACTACCCTTTTTGTATATACAAGGTTCATATACCATTTTGATGAAGTCAAACACTTTGACTACCACATCAAAACAGATGTTCCAACTCCGCGATGCCTGCTTTATCATATAAAACAACTTGTACACGTTTCCGCTGCTCCCACTGTCTACGAAGCCCTCTGGCTGTGTACTTATAGAAGCTCCCTTTTAAAACATCATCTTAGAAAAGCAGTCATGACACCTAACCACCAGATATCGTAGTCATGGTATATAGCCATGGCAAATAGGATCTGGATGGACTTAAGCATAGGCACTGGAAAAGGTTTCATCATTATCCACGCCTGGTCGATGACAAAAAACCTTTAACAAGTCTAGCTTTGAAAGTCTCAACTTTTCCATCTACACCAAGTAATCTTCTCAAGATATACTTGCTCCTGATGGGGATTTAACCCTTCAGATAGAGCAACCAAAGTCCATACTTTGTTGGTGTATATGGATTCCATCTCAGATCGATAAGCATCCAGCCATTCTTACAGAGTCTCACTCCTGATGGCCAGCTCGAAACTAGTTGGGTCATCATCTCATGATGCAATCCTCGCTCCCACTGTCATAGAGAAACCGAAGTATCTCCCAGGTGGGTGAGGAACCCTACTAGATTGGCGGAGAGGCCGAGGTTCGTTGGTTACTATTGAATCCTTTGGTTCTACCAAATCATCAGCTGCAGTTTGTATAGATGGAATCTTTCCAGTTCTACATAACAGACCTTGCCTCGAGCTTGTCCGGATTTTGCTTTTAGACATAGGCCGGACAATCCCCAAATCTTAACAAACTTAAGATATGGGATCTTCCCTTTCCATATCACATATGAAGTAGTAGGCAACTGATTTGATATGAACCCTATTCAATAGGTATGCAGCTTCTCAAGTGCATAACTCCCAAAAGGAAATAGGAAACTCAGTAGTACTCATCATAGAGCACACCATATCACATAAGGTGCTATTGCTCTGCCCCGATATACCATCGTGCTATGGTGTATACGGAGGAGTAATGCTGAGAGAGAATCTCATTCTCCTTTAGAATAGTCCAGGATTTCCGTGCTCAAGTATTCTGCTCCTTGATCACATTAAAGGACATAATACTTATACCCGTTTTGGTTCTGTACTTCTAACTTATATTCTGTGATTATCTCAAAAGTTTCGGACTTGTGTTTCAACAGGAACATATATCTGAATCTTGAGAGATAATCAGTGAATGTAATGAAGTACAAAGAACCGGTCTTGGCATATGTAGACAGGGGACTTTCATACAACAGTATGTATTAATCCCATAAGTTCACCAACTCTTTCTCTGTTTCCAATAAACAGAGCTGTGGTCAATGTATCTTTGTGACATGACCGGCAAGTTTCATAAGATGTAAATTCAAACTAATTTAAATGTGCATCTAAATGTAACTTCAGCTAGCCGGGTCGCATTGATATGACCTAGTCTACAATACCTCAAAAAGGATTCGTTCATTTCTGAACTCTTCCTTTTGTGTGTGTTCTGTATACTAAGAATTGTAGTTTGATTTAGGACGTCAATGCTTTTAGAGAACGTGCCTGAACTGATCAACTCTTGATATAGGAAATGTTCAAAACATTATCCAATAATACAAAATTATATCCTTTCTTTACTAATAAAGAGATTGATATGATGTTGCATATCAGGTTCGGTATCTAATAACATTTGTTCAGAATCAATATATTCTGGTAATACAGGGTGACAGTGACCAACAGACTTGGCTGCAACACTTGCACCGTTTTCTGTCTCATGAAACTTATCACCCGTTCTCAGTTCTCTACCTATCTGTAGCCCATGTAACAGATTACATATGCGGGATCCTGATCCGGTATCTCATACCCAGGACGTAAAGGATACTGAGAAATAGTTCTCTGTAATGAACACACCCGAAGAAGATGCATCAGCATGCACTTTCTTCGTTTGGGCGGCACAAGAAATCTGGTATTCCCTAATTTCCTTCTTTGTCTTATAACAATTATAAGTTGGAGTGGGACCAACGTTCCCCAGCCAGTATAACAAGCGGGTTCGGTTAATATATCCATTTTATTATCTTGATTAAGGCGTGATATGGTCGCTACATGGAGAGAGAGAGAAGAATACACTCAGCGTATGCTCTGGCAAGATCAGATTGGTTATTATTTTATCTAATCAGGATGGCTCCCACTGTTTTAATCAAATCTTCCTTCAAATCCTAAAAGGAAAGACTTGCCGGGATTAATTACACGCTACAAGTTCGCCAATCTTTCAGCCAGGCCAGTGTCGGTACTTTGAGGGAGGTTCCCCGTGCTTTCGCACGGACCTAATTAAAGTAAACCTCGTTTTCCCAGAGGCGTAACCCCGTTAACATCTTTCTAGACACCTACTTGATCGGCTAATTGTAATATGTAAAACTCTCCCAGGAGTAACTCTTACTCGCAGCGGGTATCGGGATCCAACTATCTCATAGAAGGTATGCAATCTCATTGCAAATTTCAACACTTGAAATTCCCGATAATATTTTTCCCCTAGCGTCCTATGACCTTGACAAAGGCCAACAAACCATAGGATGCTAGTCAAGTTCAACCCGTCATTTCTTGATTGAATTAAATCCACCCGCACGGCCCTTGACAAAGGCCAACAAGGTCGCACGACTACCCTAATCCAATCTTCATTATATGCATAAGCAGATAAGTACTATTCAGCTACCGCACACTACGCCTTGAAAAAGGCCAACAAACGCAGCACGATTACTAAACAGTCCTTATTTGAAATGACGGAGGGCTACGACAGGTTTTTTATGAAAACCTATTGCGTAATGAACTTGATATCGTTGTAGAATCGAGTGATTTTTAAAATGGAGTGTTTTTTAGGCTTTTCTAGTTTTGCTAACGGGGTCACTCCCGGTGAAGGGATCGTCGGCCCTTTCCTCATCGAATAAGGTGCAGGATATATCATATATATCACTATGCAAAGCAAAAACTCCAAAAGCAATCAAAAGACAAACCGAGGGGTGTAGCATCTGCCGGTTATTGCTAAAGGGGTCACTCCCGGTGAAGGGATCTCGACCCTTTCCTTATCGAATAAGGTGCGGGATGTTCTACAAGGAACACCGCGATGCAAAGCAAGAACTGTAGCTACCTTTTTTTGAAAATTCGATTCCACAACATCTTTTAGGTTTCTTTTCTTTCATTAATCATATTAATGAAGTCCCATCATTTAAGTCACCTAAACATCACAGATAAATACGACGTACACTTATGCCATCCGCATTCGCCTCGATGTCCCCTCGTGCACCGTTAGGTTATGTAACTAACGGCAGAGCGGGGCAGGGCTAGCGCAGGTGTAAAACATAAGTAGCGTCTATATAATATATCGTATATACTATATACAGTATCTATCACAACATATCAAATGATCACATCACAGATATCGCAGCAGAAGAAATATATGAAACATTGGATATACTAGGACGTCCGTGTTTTCAATACGAGCCAGTATAAAACACGGATTCTACGGTCGCGATGAATAGCCAAACCCACATCCCTAGACCCCTACGAGAGAAACAAGTAACACTGATAATTCTAGGGTTAGGAGACCCGGTCTCGACTCCTCGAGATGGTCTCCCACTGGACCCTAGAACCCGGTTACTTATGCTCCCTGCCTTGGGTCTACCTAATGCGGAAAAGTAAATAATATACAAAAGGCGACACCAACCTCATCCTGGAAGTGCCCCAATAAAAGAATATTACATACATTTAATTTTACATGAATGAAAATGAAAAACTCTCATCTCACATAAAACCCCCAGCTATTCAAATGCAACGATCCAATATAACATATCCAGCAACACATAACATCACATGTCATCAACGTAAGTAAACATGCGTATCTCAATTAATGTTGACATATAGCAACGAAACCGGCGATATCACATATTACACTTACGGTCACAGAAAAGAAAGTGTAAAACTACAACAGTTGGAATCCGCAACCTCCTTAGACATCATATGCCTAACCAAATGAATTCCTTAGACATCGCATGCCTAACATTTATAAACCCCGCATTTTAGTCTCATTATCGAAAACTCTTTTCAATATCAAGTCGGGCAATTCAACAAGATTCCCGATATTTTGATCGAATGCTCGTCGCAAACTTTAGTAGACGTCCGCACCCCCGGATGCCGTCGACGAAGTGCACTAAGGCAGAACACAGCTGCCACGAGCACCCGAACGGATGCTTTTGGCTACGAGGTTCTCCTACAGTCACTTGGTCGGGGCTATGGGGCGTGGTTGTCTATTAAGTTAACCGGTGAGTATCCGCGTACGCTACGTCATTGCGACGGACTTTTGATCACATCAAAATTCCGTGGCAACCGATCAAATAAGACTAAAGTGCTATGTTTATAACATTCAAATCAGTTAGCTCATAAAAATTTGTGGATTCCAAATATTGTATCACATTCCAAATAAATAGACATAAACTTTCCGATCGAACAATCAAACACCCAAGTTTTCCCGAAAAGCTCAACACTTGAAATAAGTTTAAAAACATCCACTTCATGCCATCGTACCAACGCACCAGCCGTAGAAGGGTCAAGCCAACGCCTCACATGTGGCAAGCCGTACTGTCCCAAACCCTAAGGTTTAAAAGGCAGTTCAAGATGGTCACATAATCGAGTTAAGTTGTGTTGTCTTCTAGAGGGTCCATCGCATTACTTGCACTACTTAGAACGTTCTTAAACAACGGAAAAATCCAACACCTGGAAATTTTCCGGGTCGGGAAAAAGTGAGTTATTAATATTTGTTCGACCTTTTTAACAGTTTCTAAAAATTACCCGGACAAAACTAAACGAAGTTAAATTATCCGATCGAATCATCGAGTCCCCAATACAACCCTAGAAAACTCAACACTTGAGTGGAATTAAACAATTCCCAGAAAAAATTGCCAAGAAAGGACCTAAGAATAAATACATGAAATTCCAGGGACTAACTCATAATTTCGGCCGCGGAACCGCCGCCAAACCCTTGCTTTGGCCTCGGTTCCACGGTCAAATAGTTGACTCGGTGGACCGTACTTCACAGTAATTCTTAGTTTTTCCTGCTTGTTTTTCTGAGCATTTTTAATTCAGAAAAAGCAACATTTTTAGAAATTGTCCCGAGAAGGGTTTGTGTCAGGGTTTTCGGGTTCGATCGAACTTTAAATTTCTTCTAGACTTCGCCTAAGCTCTAGCTTGGCACTGATACCACTGTAGGGTTGCGAGGCACACGCATAAGGGTCTACGAGGCGTCAACCATGCCCGATTAAAATTTTAGCCGTGCCGAACAACTCTAATACGGATCTTTAAACTAGGTTTTCGGAGAAAACTAGCATGTTAACAACCTTAACACAAAGTGAAAGGGATTACAACCTTTGTAGATCCGGTCCTTCACTTCATTAGCTCCGTGTAGACGTCCCCATCGCTGCAATCGTGATCTCCGGACTGTAGAGAAGCTCCACGAGAAGAACGAACGTGCTTGCTACGATGACTTCGAGGCCGAAGATGATCTACGTCGGGGAGACACTTACTCAAGCTATTCCTTCACTAGGTCATAAACTTTGTGAAGAGAACACACTCTACTACATGGCAAGTAGTAGAGGATGAAGAAGTAGGAAGTGGGCTCACTTTAGAATTGATTTTCTCACTCTTTTTCTCATGGCACCATTGTAGCTAGTAAGCTTTTAGATGGAGCTTGATGAAGAAGAAGAAGAAAAGAATAATTAATCATCCATCCAAATGAAAACTTATCCAATAAATAATGGCACCATGGTTGAGTTAAGCCCTCATGCTTAACTCATGTAGAGAATTAACCAAGGCATTAGGTTAAGGGTTGGGTTAAAGAATATCAAGACAAAAGACAAAAGAGTGGACTTTGTCAAAGTTTCTCCAAGCTTCTTCAAGCTTGATTACTTTGACTAAGTTTAACCCTTTTGTTAAATGTTATGATAAAAGAATAATCCTAATCTTAACCCTAATCTTGGTATGAGTCTCATACACCCAACTTTGATGTATCATCAAGCATGATACAAACATGTACACTTGCATATATCACATATAAACAAAGTGCACAAACTAGTGAGAAAATAAATCAAAAGCGAGCTAATACTAGTTAATGCAATGTAATATATCAAATATATAATTATGCATTAAATTATTAAATCAACTCTTGATTTAATAATCCGGTTATATCCGACAAATATCAAAAGTAACAACTTATCGAATCAACACTTGATCCGATAATCCGGCTATATCGCATACAACCGATCAATGTCACGAATCGTAAGAATAGAATACGGTATCTCATATTGTATTAATCTCGGTCCCGCACATATCACATATGTGCTCCAACTCCGTTTCGCTTGAGCCAGGAAACCCCTGTATAGGACTCTAAAGACTCGTCAATACGCCGGCAGTAGGTGATGATCATATCAAACACCCACAAGCCGCAAGCGGTGTGCTAAACATAACGGCCATCCGGGTATTGAGCGATCAGAAGATCAACAAGCAAGCCCGCTAGTTCTCCTGCGAATCCAATCAGTAACACTCCCGTACAGTCCGGTCTCGTCGTCTGATATGTCATATATCTTGCCTAGGGGTTGTAAACGTCAGACCCCAGTAGCTCGATAAGTCGTGTCGATATGAGGTCTATAACAGTTCGAGAAACTACTGGTAACACTTACCAGTAAATCTCATCAACCCTGGCCAGGGATTTCCGGTTATATCCAATCGAACACAGCACAACATCAACTCCCTATACCGAGAGAGACGAATCCCCTCCTATCGCTCATTGCCTCCATGTGATTCGGGGCTGTACCCAAAAACCACCTTTTTGCACGCCCTCTTGGACGTGGTAAGGTGGAAATCAAAGCATAGTGGGAATCACACAAGACTCTATGATGATCTCGGGTCAACAGACTACTTTGTACCAGTGTCACCGGAGAACTGCCATCTGACGTGAGGTATAATACCATCTGGGAGTTCTCGGCGAGTCCGTCCAGTGTACCCAGTCTCCACTGAGCACCCGTACACCATCCTTGATGTCAAACACCGATGGATATGGGATCATCCATCGCCCATCATATGGGTCAAGATGCGTATACGCTAGTCTACTCTGGTGCATCGATGCCCTGTCTCGATACACCCACGACTAGGGACCTTGAAGGATGTACTTATGGACTACCATGTCCCCACATGTATGATCCGCATCATAGTCCAGGCAGTCAAGTACACATCCTAAGGGCTTTACCAACATGTAACAGAGAGACAATCAGTGTACATGTTAAGGTAAAGAGTAACCAGATAGCATACTATCATGTCGAGAAAGAAAGTCCTCCATATATATGTCCTAGCATCCGCTACAATATACATCGTATGTACAGTAATGGCCTCTAGGGCATACATATAACTAACAGCATATACACTAACAATCTCCCACTTGTACTAAGGCCATGTACTGGCGTATCGAAGACCTATCATCTCGATCAGCCGCTCGAACTGAGTCTGGGGTAAGGCCTTCGTGAATGGATCAGCAGTGTTATCTTCCGTAGCAACTTTCCGAACCTCGATCTCCTGGCGACCCACTATCTCCCTGATCAGGTGATACCGCCACAAGATGTGTCTAGACTTCTGATGGGACCTGGGTTCCTTTGCTAAAGCTATAGCCCCGTTGTTGTCGCAATATAGAGGTACTGGATCAACAATGGATGGAACCACCTGAAGTTCTGTAAAGAACTTCCTTATCCAGACGGCCTCTTTTGCGGCATCTGTAGCAGAGATATATTCCGCTTCCATCCTCGAGTCAGCAACGGTTTCCTGTTTGGAACTCTTCCAACACACCGCCCCTCCATAGAGGGTAAAGACATAACCCGACATGGACTTGGAATCTTCCTTGTCACTCTGGAAGCTGGAGTCAGCAAAGGCCTCGATCTGGAGGTCTTTTCCGCCATACACCAAGAACATCTCCTTAGTCCTTCTCAGGTACTTGAGAATGTTCTTTACCGCTATCAAGTGTTTCTCCCCAGGGTTTGACTGATACCGGCTTACCACACTCAGTGCATAAGCTGTAGGGTTCCTAGGCACACCCATGAGGTTCTACAAGTGATCAAACATGGCCAATTCAAAAAATTTCTATGTGCCGAGAAAGCCTAACTAGAACGTTACTAGAGGTAAGGCGATGCAAGCAAGTAAACGACTTTATTGCTAAAGGAAAGTGACTACAACCTTTGTAGATCCGGTCCTCCACTTTCTTGGCTCCGTGATGACGTCCCTCCGCTGTACCCATCAGAATCCTAGACTCTCGCGGTGGTTTCATCGGAGAAAAGATCAGGCTAGGTCGTCGACTTCGATGCCGAAGATGATCTACGTCGAAGCAACTCAAGATCAAGCTCCAACTTCACCAAGCCATGAAACTTGTGAAGAAAACACCCTATACTACATGGCAAGTGGTAGAGGATGAAGAAATAGGAAGTGGGTTCACTTTAGAATTGGATTTCTCACTCTTTTTCTCATTTCACCATTGAAGCTAGCAAGCTTTTTTGAAGCTTGATGAAGATGATGAAGATGAAAGAATAAAAAGAATTATCTTAATAAGAAAATCCCATTCATTCTTATCATAATGCAACCTTGGTTAAGTGTAGAGAATAAACTAGGGTTAAGTGAATGGTTAGGTTTAGGAAAGAGACAAGAATGGTCAAAGCTTCTTGAAGCTTCAAAGAAAAGAACAAAAGAAGCAACCATTTCATTTTCTTTTGCCAAAATGAATAAAGAGAATAAATAAATAAATAAGTAAATCAAAACCCTAACCATTAACATAACCATGGTTTAATCATACACACCCAAGTTTGCATGTATCATCAAACATGAAACAAACTAGTGCACAAAACTATATCATATACACAATGTGCACATCAAGTGAGAAAATCCATCTTAAGTGAAAAAATACTAGTTAATGCAAAGTAATATATCAAATATATAATTATGCATTAAATCATTAAATCAACACTTTATTTAACGATCCGGTCATATCGCATATGACCGGCTAATATCCGATGTATCGACTTATCGAATCAATCCTCGATTCGATAACTAGGTTATACAACCAATAGATACATACATCGCGAGAATAGAATACGGTATCATATACACGAATTATTCTCGGTCCCATACATATCTCATATGCGCTCCTATTTCGTTTCGCTTGAGCCAGGAAACCTCTGTGTAGGACTCTAAAGACTCGTCAATACGCCGGCAGCAGATGATGATTATATCAAACACCCACAAGCCGCAAGCGGTCTGCCAAACGTAACGGCCACCCGGGTATTGAGCGATCACAAGATCGATGAGCAAGCCCGCTCACACTCCTGTGAATCCAACCAGTAACACTTACCGTACAGTCCGGTCTGTTCGTCTGATATGTCGCATATCTCGCCTAGGGGTGGTAAACGTTAGACTCCAATAGCTTGATAAGTCATGCCGACGTGAGGTCCATAACAATCGTGAAACTACTTATAACTCTTATCAGTATATCACTGCAACCCTGGCCAGGGATTTCCGGTTATGGCCAGTCGAGCATAGCGCAACATCAACCCCCAATACCGGGAGAGACGAATCCCCTCCTATCGCTCATTGCCTCCATGTGAATCGGGACTGTACCCAAAAACCACCTGTTTGCACGACTCAGTAGAGCCATGGTAGGGTGGAAATCAAAGCACAGTGGGAGACACACAAGACTCTATGATGATCTCGGGTCAACAGACTAAGCTGTACCAATGTCACCAGAGAACTGCCATCTGACGTGAGGTATAATACCATCTGGGAGTTCTCGGTGAGTCCGTTCAGTGTACCCAGTCTCCACTGAGCACCCGCATACCATCTCTGATGTCAAACACTAATGGATATGGGATCATCCATCGCCCATCACATGGGTCGAGAAGATATACGCTAGTCTACTCTGGAATATCGATGCTCCGTCTCGATATTCCCACGACTAGGAACATTGAAGGATGTACTCATGGACTACCCAGGCCCCACTAGTATGATCTACATCATAGTCCTGGAAGTCGAGTACACATCCTGAGGGCTTTATCAACATGTAACAGAGAGACATGAAGTATACATGTTAAGATAAAGAGTAACCAGATAGCGTACTATCATGTCGAGTAAGAAAGTCCTACCTATATATGTCCCAGCATCCACTACAATATACATCCAATGTACAGTAATGGCCTCTTGGACATACATATAACTAACAATCTCCCACTTGCACTAGGGCCATCTAGCAGTGGTTGCAGTATCTAATACTCAACCATCCCATAAAAGTCTCTCTTTGGGAAAAAGCCTTTGTGAGTGGATCCGCCGTGTTGTCCCCTTAGTCTACTCTCCTAACCTCGATCACCCTGGAGATCAACTATCTCCATGATCAGGTGATGCTGCCTCAGAATATGTCTGGGTCACTGATGGGACAAGGGTTCTTGGGCCAAAGCCACACTTCCATTGTCATACAATGGTTGGAACCTAGTTCATCTTATGAACCAATATACACCCAAACTGCCTCTTTAGTAGTATCTTTAATAACGATGTTACCAGCCTTTATCGTCTAGTTTGCCACGGTATCTAGCTTGGAACTCTTCCAACATATCGTCCCTCCACTGAGGGTAAAGACAATGCCTGTGACTGACACTCAATCATGCTTATCAGTCTGGAACTTTTCCAGTGATTCTCCCCAGGATCGATTGATACAATCTCACTATACCTAGTGAGAACCCTAACATCCCTTTAGATCTATCTTATAGATCCAAATCTCAGGATTTAGGAGGTATCACCTTTATCCTATTGGAGAATCCATGTGATAAGAGTAGATCGACCGATCGTAGTATAGGAAACTCTTTTCCTATCAAGAGTATGTTGTCCACGTACAATACGAGGATGACCACCTTACTCTCTACTACCTTTTTGTACATACAAGATTCATCTACCATTTTGATGAAGTCAAACACTTCGACTACCACATCAAAACAGACGTTCCAACTCTGCGATACCTGCTTTATTCTGCAAAGCAACTTGCACACGTTTCCGCTGCTCCCACTGTTTACAAAGCTCTCTGGCTGTGTTCTTATAGACATTCTCTTCTAAATCATCATTTTAGAAAAGAAGTCATGGCACCCAACCACCAGTTATCGTAGTCATGGTATGTAGCAATGGCGAGTAGGATCTGGATGGACTTAAGCATAGTCCCTAGAAGAGGTTTCATCATTATCCGTGCCTGGTTGATAATGAAAACCTTTAACAAGTCCAGCTCTGAAAGTTTCAACTTTTCCATCTACACCAAGTAATCTTCTCAAGATATTCTTGCTCCTGATGGGGATTTAACCCTTCAGATATAGCAACCAAAGTCCATACTTTGTTGGTGTACATGGATTCCATCTCAGATTGCTAAGCATCCAGCCATTCTTATAGAGTCCTTACTCTCGATGGCCTGCTCGAAACTAGTTGGGTCATCATCTCATGATGCATTCCTCGCTCCCACTGTCATCGAGAAACCGAAGTATCTCTCAGGCAGGTGAGGAACCCTGCTAGATCGACGGAGAGGGTGAGGTTCGTTGGGAACCATTGAATCTTTTGGTTCTGTCAAATCATCAGATGCAGTTTTGTATAGCTGGAACCTTTCCAGTTCTACAGAACTGACCTTGCATCGATCTTTTCCGGATTTTGCTTTTGACATAGACCGGACAATCCCAAATCTTAACTTGCTTAAGAGATGGGTTCTTCCCATACCATATCTTATATGGAGTGGTAGGCAATGATCTGATTCGAACCTAATTCAATAGGTATGCAGCTTCTCAAGTGCACAACCCCAAAAGGAAATAGGTAACTCAGTAGTACTCATCATAGAGCACACCATATCTAATACGGTGCGATTGCTCCGCCCTGATACACGCTGTTCTGTGGTGTATTCAGAGGAGTAATACTGAGAGAGAATCCCATTCCCCTTTAGAATAATCCAGGAATTCTATCCACAAGTATTCTCCTCCTTGATCACATCAAAGGACATAATACTTATACCCATATTGGTTCCCTACTTCTAGCTTATATTCTATGAATATCTCAAAAGGTTCGGACTTGTGTTTCAACAGGAACACATGATTGAATCTTGAGAGATCATCAGAGAACGTAATGAAGTATAAAGAACCGGTCCTAGTATGTGTAGACAGGAGACCTTACATACATCATCACGTATCGTCCCAAGAGTTCACTAACTCTTTCTCTATTTCCAATAAACAGAGCTATGGTCATTTTATCTTTGTGACATGACTGGCAAGTTTCACAAGATGTAAATTCAAACTGATTTAAATATGCATCTAAAATGTAACTTAAGCTAGTCGGGTCACATTGATATGACCTAGTCTACAATACCTCAAGAAGGAATCGTTCATATCTGAACTCTTCCTCTTGTGTGTGTTCTGTATAGTAGGAACTATAGTTTGATTTAGAACGTCAATGCTTTTAGATAACGTGCCTGAACCGATCAACTTTTGATATAGGAAATGTTCAAAACATTATCCGACAATACAAAATTTTATCATTTCTTTAATAAATAAAGAGATTGATATGATTTTGTATATCAGGTTCAGTATCTAATAGCATTTGTTCAGAATCAATGTATTGGTAATACAGGGTGACAGTGACCAACAAACTTGGCTGCAACACTTTCCCCGTTTTCTGTCTCATGAAACTTATCACCCGTTCTCAGTTTTCTACCTTCCAGTAGCCCTATGTAACAGATTACATATCTGGGATCCTGATCCGGTATCAAATACCTAGGATGCAGAGGATACTGAGAAACAGTTCTTTGTAATGAACACACCCGAAGGAGATGCATCATATGCACTTTCTCCGTTTGGGCGGCATAGGAATTCTGGTATTCCCCTATTTCCTGTTCTGTCTAATAACAATTTTAAGTTGGAACGGGACCAACGTTCCCCAGCTCAGTATAACAAGCGGGTTTGGTCAATACATCCATATTGTTATCTTGATTAAGGCGTGATATGGTCGCTACCTGGAGAGAGAGAGAAGAAAACACTCTGCGTGTGCTCTTGCAAGATTAGATTGGTTATTTATATTATCAAATCAGGATGGCTCCCACTGTTTTTATCAAATCTTCCTTCAAACCCTAAAAGGAAAGACTAGCCGGGATTAATTACACTCTACAAGTTCACCAATCTTTCAGCCAGGCCAGTGTCGGTACTTTGAGGGAGGTTCCCCGTGCTTTCACACGGACCTAATTACAGTAAACCTCGTTTTCCCAGAGGCGTAACCCCGTTGACACCTTTCTTGACACCTACTTGATCGGCTAATTGTAAAGTGCAAAACTCTCCCAGGAGTAACAATTACACGCAGTGGGTATCGGGATCCAACTATAACATAGAAGGTATGTAATCTCATTGCAAATTTCAACACTTGAAACTCCCGATAAAGATTTTTACCCCTAGTACTTATGACCTTAACTATGGTCAAAAAATCATAAGTACTAGTCAAGTTCTACCCGTCATTTCGTGATTAATTAGACCCACCCACATGATCCTTAACTAAGGTCAACAAAGTCATGCGACAGTCCTAACTAATCACATCATATGCGGTATAGGAAGACATCACTTAGCTACCGTACACTGTGCCTTGACCATGGCAACAAACACAGCACGAATACTAAGTACTCTACTTCCTAAAATGACGGAGGGTTGCGAATGGTTTTTATGAAAACCTTTAACGCTCTGAACTTGATCTCGTTGCAGAATCAAATGGTTTTTAAATGGAGTGTTTTTGAGGCTTTTCTAGTTTTGCTAAAGGGGTCACTCCCGGTGAAGGGATCGTCGGCCCTTTCCTCGTCGAATGAGGTGCGGGATATATCATATATATCACCGTGCAAAGCAAAAACTATAGAAGCAATCAAAAGACAAACCGAGTGTGTAGCATCTGCCAGTTATTGCTAATAGGGTCACTCCCGGTGAAGGGATCTCGGCCCTTTCCTCATCGAATAAGGTGCAGGATGTTCTACAAGGAACACCGCGATGCAAAGCAAGAACTGTAGCTACCTGTTTTATTTTGAAATTCGATTCCACAACATCTTTTAGATTTATTTTCTTTCATTAATCTCATTAATGAAGTCCCATCATTTAAGTCCACCTAAACATCACAGATAAATATAACGTACGCTTATGCCATCCGCATTCGCCTCGATGTCCCGTCTGCACCTTTAGGTTAGGTAACTAATGCCAGAGCGAGGCAGGGCTAGCGCGGGTGTAAAACATAAGCAACGTCTATCTAATATATCAAATATACTATATACAATATATATCTGAACAAATTACATGATCACATCACAGATAACGCAGCAGAAAATATCATATGAAATATTGGATATACTAAGACGTCCGTGTTTTTAATACGAGTCAGTATAAAACACGGATTCCACGGTCGTGATGCATAGCCAATCCCACACCCCTAGACCCCTACGAGAGCGACAAGCAACCCTACCAATTCTAGGGTTAGGAGACCCGGACTCGACTCCTCGAGATGGTCTCCCACTGGACCCTAGAACCCGGTTACTTGTGCTCCCCTCCTTGGGTCTATCCTAATGTGGAAAAGTAAATAATATACAAATGGTGACATCATCCGCAACCTGGAAGTGTCCCAATAAAAGAATATTACAGACAAGTTTTTACATGAATGAAAATGAAAAACACTCATCTCACATAAAATCCCCCGGCTATTCGAACACGACGATCCAATATAACATATCCAGCAACACATAACAACACATGTCATCAACATAAGTAAACATGCGTATCCCAATTATCGTTGAGATATAGTAACGAAACCGGCGATATCACATATTACACTTACGGTCACAGAAAAGAAAGTGTAAAACTACAACAGTTGGAATCTGCAACCTCTTTAGACATCGCATTCCTAATCAAATGAAATACTTATACATCGCATGCCTAACAATTATAAACCCCGCATTTTAGTCTCATTATCGAAAACTCTTTTCAATATCAAGTCGGGCAATTCAACAAGATTCCCGACATCCTGATCGAATGCTCGTCGCAAACTTTAGTAGGCGGCCGCACCCCGGACGCCGTCGACGAAGTGCACCAAGGCGGAACACCGCTGTCGCAAGCACCCGAACGGATGCTTTCGGCGACGGGGTTCTCCTACAGTCACTTGGTCGGGGCTATGGGGTGAGGCTGTCTATTAAGTTTACCCGGCGAGTATCCGCGTACGCTACATGATTATGACGGACTTTTGATCACATCAAAATTCCGTGGCAACCGATCAAGTGAGACTAAACTGCTATGTTTATAACATTCATTCAGTTATCTCATAACTACTTGTGGATTCCAAATATTGTATCACATTCCGGATAAATAGAAAATGTTAAACTTTCCGATCGAACAATCGAACACCCAAGTTTTCCCGAAACAACTCAACACATGAAATAAGTTTAACAACATTCACTTCGTGCCTCAGTACCAACGGTCCAGCCATAGAAGGGTCAAGCCAACGCCTCACATGTGGTACGCCGTACTGCCCCAAACCCTAAGGTTCAAAGGGCAGTTCAAGACGGTCACATAATCGAGTTAAGGTTTGTTGTCTTCTAGAGGGACCATCGCGTTACTTGCACTACTTAGAACGTCGTTAAACTACGGAAAAATCCAACAATTGGAAATTTCCCGACAGGGGAAAAAGTGGGTATTTATATCCGGTCGAACTTTTTAACATATTCTAAAGTTATCCGGAAAAACACAGTAAACAAAGTTAAATAATCCGATCGAATCATCGAGTCCCCAATACAACCCAGAAAACTCAACTCTAGAGTGCAAATTAAAAATTCCCAGAAAACTCAGGACCAACAGTTTAACATTACTGTGCAAAACATGATAAATGAAACAACAGAACGGCCGCGGAACCGCCGCACGAGCCATGCTCGTGCCGCGGTTCCGCGGCGCTTTGATTGAATTAGGCACTCGAATTTGCACAGTAACTCTTAGAAAAGCCTGCTGATTTTTCTGCATATTTTTAATTCACAAAATTCCACAATTTTCAAAAAAGTACAGAGAGTGGTGAAATCTAGGGTTTCGGGGTTCGATCGGGTTTCTATCTTCGTCTACGCATCGCCTAAGGCTCTAGCTAGGCTCTGATACCACTGTAGGGTTCCTAGGCACACCCATAAGGTTCTACAAGTGATCAAACATGGCCAATTCAAAATTTTTCTATGTGCCGAAAAACCCTAAACTAGATCGTTACTAGAGGTAAGGCGATGCACGCAAGTAAACGACTTTATTGCTAAAGGAAAGTGACTACAACCTTTGTAGATCCGGTCCTCCACTTCCTTGGCTCCGTGATGACATCCCTCTATTGTACCCATCGGTATCCTAGACTCTTGCGGTGGTTTCATCGGAGAAAAGATCGGGCTAGGTCGTCGACTTCGATGCCGAAGATGATCTACGTCAAGGCAACTCAAGATCAAGCTCCAACTTCACCAAGCCATGAAACTTGTGAAGAAAACACCCTATTCTACATGGCAAGTGGTAGAGGATGAAGAAATAGGAAGTGGGTTCACTTTAGAATTGGATTTCTCACTCTTTTTCTCATTTCACCATTGAAGCTAGCAAGCTTTTTTGAAGCTTGATGAAGATGATGAAGATGAAAGAATAAAAAGAATTATCTTAATAAGAAAATCCTATTCATTCTTATCATAATGCAACCTTGGTTAAGTGTAGAGAATAAACTAGGGTTAGGTGAATGGTTAGGTTTAGGAAAGAGACAAGAATGGTCAAAGCTTCTTGAAGCTTCAAAGAAAAGAACAAAAGAAGCAACCATTTCATTTTCTTTTGCCAAAATGAATAAAGAGAATAAATAAATAAGTAAATCAAAACCTTAACCATTAACATAACCATGGTTTAATCATACACACCCAAGTTTGCATGTATCATCAAACATGATACAAACTAGTGCACAAAACTATATCATATACACAATGTGCACATCAAGTGAGAAAATCCATCTTAAGTGAACAAATACTAGTTAATGCAAAGTAATATATCAAATATATAATTATGCATTAAATCATTAAATCAACACTTTATTTAACGATCCGGTCATATCGCATATGACCGACTAATATCCGATGTATCGACTTATCGAATCAATCCTCGATTCGATAACTAGGTTATACAACCAATAGATACATACATCGCGAGAATAGAATACGGTATCACATACACGCATTATTCTCGGTCCCATACATATCTCATATGCGCTCCTATTTCGTTTCGCTTGAGCCAGAAAACCTCTGTGTAGGACTCTAAAGACTCGTCAATACGCCGGCAGCAGATGATGATCTTATCAAACACCCACAAGCCGCAAGCGGTCTTCCAAACGTAACGGCCACCCGGGTATTGAGCGATCAGAAGATCGACGAGCAAGCCCGCTCACACTCCTGTGAATCCAACCAGTAACACTTACCGTACAGTCCGGTCTGTTCGTCTGATATGTCGCATATCTCGCCTAGGGGTGGTAAACGTCAGACCCCAATAGCTTGATAAGTCATGCCGACGTGAGGTCCATAACAATCGTGAAACTACTGATAACTCTTATCAATATATCACTGCAACCCTGGCCAGGGATTTTCGGTTATGGCCAGTCGAGCATAGCGCAACATCAACCCCCAATACCGGGAGAGACGAATCCCCTCCTATCGCTCATTGCCCCCATGTGAATCGGGACTGTACCCAAAAACCACCTGTTTGCATGACTCAGTAGAGACGTGGTAGGGTGGAAATCAAAGCACAGTGGGAGACACACAAGACTCTATGACGATCTCGGGTCAACAGACTAAGCTGTACCAGTGTCACCAGAGAACTGCCATCTGACGTGAGGTATAATACCATCTGGGAGTTCTCGGCGAGTCCGTTCAGTGTACCCAGTCTCCACTGAGCACCCGCATACCATCTCTGATGTCAAACACCAATGGATATGGGATCATCCATCGCCCATCACATGGGTCGAGAAGATATACGCTAGTCTACTCTGGAATATCGATGCCTCGTCTCGATATTCCCACGACTAGGAACATTGAAGGATGTACTCATGGACTACCCACGCCGCACTAGTATGATCTACATCATAGTCCTAGAAGTCGAGTACACATTCTAAGGGCTTTATCAACATGTAACAGAGAGACATGAAGTAAACATGTTAAGATAAAGAGTAACGAGATAGCGTAATATCATGTCGAGCAAGAAAGTCCTACCTATATATGTCCCAGCATCCACTACAATATACATCCAATGTACAGTAATGTCCTCTAGGGCATACATATAACTAACATAAGCTACATCCGGTCTGGTACACAATATCGCATACATTATAGAGCCTACCGCAGAAGCATAGGGTATATTAGACATGCGATCCCTTTCCAAATCAGTCTTGGGAGACATCTCTTTGGAGAGGGTGATCCCGTGACAAGCCGGTAATTTACCGAGCTTGGAATATTTCATACCGAATCTTTTCAGTATGGTGTCGATGTACCTGGACTGTGAAAGTCCTAATATCCTCTTGGATCTGTCATGATAGATTCGGATCCCCAGAATGTAAGAGGCATCACCCAGGTCTTTCATGGAGAACCTGTGTGACAAGAACCCTTTGAAAGATTGTAGCATAGGAATGTCATTTCTTATCAAGAGAATGTCATCCACGTATAAAACGAGGAATACTGCAGTTCTTGCTACAAATCTACTATAGATGCATGGTTCATCTGGATTTTTGATAAAGCCAAATTCTTTGACCGTCTCATCAAAACAGATGTTCCAACTCCGCGATGCCTGCTTTAGTCCATAAATGGACTTAAGCAACTTGCACACCTTTCCGCTGCTCCCACTCTGAATGAAACCCTCTGGCTGGTCCATATAGACACACTCCTCTAAATTTCCATTCAGAAAAGCGGTCTTTACGTCCATCTGCCAAATCTCATAATCGTGGAAGGCAGCAATGGAAAGAAGGATCCGAATGGATTTCAGCATAGCCACTGGAGAAAAGGTTTCGTCATAGTCCAAACCAGGTCTTTGACGAAAACCCTTTGCAACAAGTCTAGCTTTATAGGTCTCAACCTGTCCATCTACACCAATCTTCCTTTTGAAGATCCACTTGCATCCTACGGGTTTTACCCCATCTGGAGCAACGTTCAACGTCCATACTTTGTTGGTGTACATGGACTCCATTTCGGTCCGCATTGCATCTAGCCATTTTACCGAGTCAACGCTCCGAATGGCTTGCTGGAAGCTCGTCGGCTCATCACTATCAATGATGCAATCCTCTCTATCCCCGTCTATGAGAAAACCGTAGTATCTCTCGGGCGGATGAGACTGCCTACTACTTCTGCGGAGCGGTGCAGGAATGTCCTGATCTTTCGAACCCTCTGGTTTTACTAAGCTTTCAGTAATAGCTCATGGTTCTGGAATTTCTTCCAGTTCTACTGCGCTCTCACTTATCTGATTTTCCAAAAACTCAGTTTCCAAGAAGTGGGCATGACGAGAAACAAAAACCTTTTGTTCCTCTTCGCAATAGAAGAAATATCCCTTGGAGTTCTTTAGATATCCCACAAACTTGCACTGTACTGAGCGTGCCTCAAGTTTGTCCGCATGCTGCTTTTTGACAAAAGCTGGACATCCCCACGTCTTAATGTGATTAAGATAGGGTCTCTTCCCACACCACATCTGATATGGTGTAGTAGGCACTGTCTTAGTTGGAACTCGGTTCAAAAGGTATGCAGCTGATTCTAGTGCATATCCCCAGAATGATCGCGGTAACTCAGCGTTACTTATCATGGACCGTACCATATCCAATAGGGTGCGGTTCCGTCTCTCCGATACACCGTTATGTTGCGGAGTGTATGAAGGAGTAAGCTAAGAGAGAATTCCATTCTCTTTTAATTAATCCAAGAACTCGGCACTCAAGTATTCACCACCTCGATCAGATCTCAGTGTCTTGATACTTTTGCCTGTTTGTTTTTCTACTTCATTCTTATATTCCTGGAATTTTCCAAAAGCTTCGGATTTATGTTTCATTAAGAAGACATATCCGTACCTTGAAAAGTCATCTGTAAAAGTAATGAAGTAAGAATAACCGCTTCGTGCATGCGTAGACATTGGACCGCACACGTCGCTGTGTACGAGTCCCAAGAGCTCGCTCGCTCTTACTCCGTGTCCAGTGAACGGAGTCTTTGTCATCTATCCTTTGAGACAGGATTGACAAGTTGCATATGATTGATATTCGAACGAGTCCAAATATCCTTCTGTATGTAACTTCGTCAACCTTCTCTCATTGATGTGACCCAGTCTACAATGCCATAAGAAAGCCTGATTTGTTTCCGGAGACTTTCTTTTATGTGTATTCTGGACATTGAAAATCTGTGGTTGGTTTAATACGTATATACCATTGCTTAATATACCTGCCCCAATCAGAACTTGATTAAGGTGAATGTTTACAACATTACTTACAAACGTAAATTCATAACCTTCTTTAGATATTAAAGATACAGAAATGATATTACAAGTTGCATTGGGTAAAAAAAAAGCAATTACCTAAAAGCAAAACATGTCCATCTGACATTCCCAGGTGATAGTCCCCCACGGCCTCAGCATCCATGCTAACTCCGTTTGCAACTTTGAAGGTCATGTCACCTGCCTTCAAAAAACCTACGCTTTCTCAATGCCTGCAAAGAATTACAAATATGAGATCCTGACCCGGTATCCAATACCCAGGAAGTAGAGTTTATTGATAGACAATTTTCAATAACATACACACCTGAAGCTGAAGCCGCAACTTGCTTCAGATCCTGTGTTCTGGCCTTCCAAGCCCTGCAATCTTTCTTCTAGTGTCCACTCTTGTGACAGTAAAAGCACTCTTCCTTCCCCACAAGCTTCCCCTCTACCTTTGTTGCTTTTGCTTTTCCCTTCGTATCCACTTTACTAACACCGCCCCTTGGTTTGGCGGGGGTTTTCTTCTTCTTTCCCTTGGCTTTCGCCTTGGACCTAGAAAAGGAAGATTCAACTACAAACAAAGTGGATATTTCCCTACCTTTCTGTAGGGTGCCCTCTGCACTCCTCAGCATGTTGAGGAGCTCTGAAAATTCAACCTCCTTTTCTTAAAAGTTGAAGTTCAGGATAAACTGGGCGTAAGCGGAAGGAAGGGACTGGAGAATGAAGTCCGTATAGAGCTCATTCTCCAACGTGGTCCCAAGGTCCGCGAGCTCCTCTATGTAGCCAATCATCTTAAGCGCGTGTTCCGCTACCGATGATCCAACGGCCAATCTCGCCGAAAACAGCATTTTCGACACTTCGTATCTGGCGATACGGGATTGCTCTCCATACAGTTCTTTTTTATGGAGAAATATGGATTTGAGGTCCATATTCTCGTGCCTCCTCTGATGTTCATTGTCCATAGAGGCAAGCACGAGGCACTTGGCCTTCGCGCAGTCGATTTCCCAGGTCTTACGGATTTCCCTATCCGCGACGCTGGTTTTGGGACTTGGGATAGGGGGAGCTTTGGTGGTAAGGAGATACCCCAACTTGTCATAAGTGATTGCCATTTTGACATTCATGAGCCAATCTTTGTAGTTTGGCCCTGTCAGTATGTTTTTATCTAGAAGTAACTTAAGTCCAGTCATGATAATTGGTCGCTGCAATTAGGAGAGAGAGAAGAAACATTTTAGCATGATTCTCTTGCAAGTTTAGAGTGGTTTTTAATTTGTCTAAACAGGATGGCTCCCACTGTCTCTTGAATCCCTCCTCAAACCATAAAGGAAGAACCAATCGGGATCAATCTCACTGTACAATACTAGCTTAACCGTTCAGCCAGGCCGGTGTCGATACTTCGAGGGAGGTTTTCCAACGCTTTCGTGAAGTTCCTTAATTAAGTAACCTCTTTTCCCTGTGGGCGTAGCCCCGGTAACACCTTTCTAGACACCTACTTAGTTTATAGCATTGATCGTTATGTGAGAAAGTTCTTGAGGAGTAGCATATACTCACAGTAGGATCGGGATCCAAATATCGTCGCGTGACAAAACTGAAGGAATCCTACCAGAATCATCACACTCCAAATGGTATGCAGCGCTAGCAAGTTTCAGTTTCTTTTGAAACTCCCGATGTGGATTTTTCCCCATGCTCTTATGACCTTGACTTTGGCCAACAAATCATAAGTCACATGTCAAGTTCTACCCGTCATTCTCTAGGTTAATTTGAACCCACCCACACATACCCTTGACTTTGGCCAATAAGGTAGAACAACTATCCCAAACCAACACATCTATCTATGCTGCACATGAATACCCAATAGCTACCAATCACTATGCCTTGACTTTGGCCAACAAACATAGCTTAAATACTTATTGACTATCCATGTGAAACGACAGAGGGCTACGAATGGTTTTGGCTAAACCGTGAACGTAGTGAACTTGATATAATCAAAGGAACGAGATAGCTTTCAAAAGGAGTGGTTCAACTTCCACATTTAAAATTTGGTTTTTGAAAAGAACCGAGTGGTTTTGAAAGTGTTCCAACGACTATTACTTGGTTTATTTTTCTTGCATTAATTTTAATGCGTCCCATCAATTAATCCTACCATTGCAGAAAACAACGAAAATAAGACGTACGCTTATGCCATCCGCATTCGCCACGGGATCCCGTCATCACCTGTTAGGTTACTTAACTAACAACAGAGCGGGGGCTGGACCAGCGCGGAGGCAAAACATAAGCAACGCCTAAATAGATATCATATAGATATATATATATATATATAAACATTCGTCACATGCAATGATAGCCACTGTAAGTCAACATTGCCCACCCCTGTGCTTGCGAGGTGACGGAAACGTTATGAAAAATAGAGTTTTTACAACACTAGGCAACATGGACTAACCAAAGGAGGGATCTTTGCTAAACATAAACTAACTACCAAGCTAAAAGAGTTAGCTACTCAGAGAGCGGGTTATACCCAAGTCTTGAAGTCTTTCTCTTCTTGCTCCTTGGAGTGAAAGAACGGGTTCTCCTTGTCGCCTTCTCTTGCCGAAGAAAGATCCACCCGAGGGCCTCTACCTTGTAAGTCCACGGTAGCGCCCCGTCCGTCTAACAGATGCCAAATGCGGAACAAAAACTTTTAACGAAACTGGCGCTATCGTGTACCGTAACCCGGATCGGCCATTGAAGCTAAACTAACAAATTGCAAAGGGGTAGAAATGTTATACCGAATGATTCGAGTCCTTCGGTCTTCAACCATCATCCCACGCTTGTTGCGGCCACTCCGATCTCCTAAATTACCGTTCTTCACGTCTAGGTGGCACCACGTCGACGGATCTTTAAACGGGCTCCCGCCTCTGAACCGAGGCAACTCGATCGTCAAGTTTGCTAAAAGAGACGACCAAGATGAAGTAGAGAATGAGTAGAACACTTTGTCTCGTTACGTCCAAGGTCACGGACGAACGGTTATGGAAGTTGCCTTTTGGATCAGGTGAAATGAGAAAGAGGCTATCTATTTTTCGTGAACCCGAATCTATCATAATCTTTTTCTAGTGAACAATAACCATGATCCAAGAGAGGGGGGAAGGCCGGCCATTTATAGGAGAGGAGGGAGGTGAGTGTAGGAGCTAGGAGATGACAATAAGAAAAATATCTAGTGTGAACACAAAGTATGAATGCATTAAAAGCAAACCAATCAAAATTAACTTAGTCACCATGTCATTAATTACACCATTAATGAACTAATGACTCACAAGCCTAGTCACCCTCTCTAGAACCTTCTAGAACACTGACTCACCTCATCAAGAAAAGATAAATCCGTATTTGACAGAATGTCAAAATACGGCTGATAGAAAACTGGAAACTGGCAACTTCCAAAACTGATCCCGAAACGAATTTCAGGATAACCCCGTAACAGTATAAACATACCCGTATTTGTATTACGACCGAATACAAATGCAACTGAGACAAAGATATTATATCTACACAGTATAATACTGGGTTCCGGCTTAAACCAAAGCCTACCAGCATTATCTGTCCGAAAAACGACACGTGCGAAAACGCACGTGCTTTTTCCGAACCTTGCCATATCACCATACGGCCTCTACAACGTTTCGCCCAAACTTGGGAAAGTATCTGTGGGGGACTCTAATGACTCATCAACACACTGGCACTGGGTATAACCACTAGCACGTCAGAGGTACAAGCTGCACGTAACGTTTTGCCTATGTATTGATTGGAAGGGAACCTGATGAGCGAACTCATCTATAAACCCTACTGAGCCTGACAGTGACAATGTATATACAGTCCGGTCCATTCGTCTAAAGAGTATCGCATATCGAGTCTAGGGGGGTGGATAAAGTCAGACCCTTAATAACGCGATAAATCGTGTCGGCATGAAGCCCATCACTACCTGAGAAATTACTGATCCAAATCAGTAATTCTCCACTACCTCGGCCGAGGATTCCTAGTGATGGCCACCCGTGCACTGCGCGATATCAACCCCCAATACAGGGAGAGACGAATCCCCGACGATCCGCTCACTTGCCTCCAATGTGGCTCGGGACTGTACCCAAAAAAGACCTGTTTGCATGACTCCTTTGAGCCGTGGTAGGGTAGAAATCAAAGCACAGTGGGAACTCACACGAGACAAATGACGAGCTCAGGTCGATGAACTAACCTGTACACATGTCACCAAGGGATTGCTATCTGACGATATGTATAATACCAACTAGCATATTCCCGGCGAGTCCTGTCCGGTGTACACATAACCCAATGAGCACCTGTATACATCTTAGGTGATCAAACCGACACCAGTGGCTTGTGAAACCGGCCACCGTCCCTCGTCGGGGTCTTGACTGTATACACTAGTCTACTCTGGAGTATCGATGCCCTGTCTCGAAAACTCCCACGACTAGGGACACTTTAAGGATGTGCTTATAGACCCCAGCTCCCACGTATATGATCACCATCATACGGCTGGCTGTCAAGCAGAATCCTATGGGCTCTATCAATCATGCAATAGCATGTATACAATGATAAAGACAAACCAGATAGCATACTATCATCTTGAGCAAGACTGTCATATCGGTATAGGTCCTGCCTCAATCATTGCAATCACGTACCTGCGATCCAATAATTGACTTTGAGGGCACTATCTCCAACAATCTCCTGCTTGCACTCAAGGCTAATTATTGCGATGTCGCATACTCACAGCCTGTGTGATACCGAACATCCAACTCCTCTACTAATCAGTTTCACAAAGCTAGTTTGTAAAACTCTTGTGTTCGAGAAATAGCCCCAGTGAGTGGATCCGCCCTGATGTTTCTTTCTATGTCTCTCTCAATCTCAAGTTCGCGGAGAAACCCATCTCCCAAATTTGAGTAATACCTGTCTTAGAATATGTCTGGATATCTGATGGGACCTAGTTCATAAATGAACTCCAAATCCAAACGTCTTATACTGTATCGATAACTGAACCTAATCAGTATCCAGCACCATGCCTCCCACAGTATCCTCTTGGACCACCTGTCCATAGTACCGTCCCTCGTCAGAGGGAAAACTACAACTCTGACAATCACTCTGTCATCCTTGTCACCTTGGAAGTCTGGAATGATAACCGTCTCCCTATGGAGGTTGCCGTCATCAAATCTATAGAACAAACACTTATGTTCTAAAACTGCTTCCTTATGTTTCTTCAGGATTGGATTAATATAAACATATCGCATCTAGTGCAAAAACAACATCTGGTGTGGTACTTGACATTTTATGATTGACTCAATTGTCTAGGCAAGTGATCTGCTAATCATGCACATCCCTCTCTCCTTTAGTCTCTAAGACACCTTTAGAGAGGGTGACTCCATCACCTGCAGGTACATCACCATGCCAGGAGTCATCTATTCTAAATACCATTAGAATACTGTCAAAGTATCCATATTGGGAAACTACCCAAATCTAGATCTAAAACCATAGATCTGGTAACCAGAATGTCTGATATTATATCCATATACTTTGTGGAGAAACAACTGTGTGATAACCACAGTACAACCGATCGTAGTATAGGAATTTTACTTCCTACTCTGTGTATGTCATCCAAATACCAGGACATCACACCTTACTACCTTCTTAACAGATCCATCCCCTATTCTGATGAAGTCAAACCTATGACTGTCATATCAAAATTAGATGATCTTATCTCCGCTATATCTGCTCAAGTCTATAAATAGACATAAGCTACTTATCCACTATACTTCCGCTGCTCCCACTGACTACGATAACCCTCTGGCAGAATAATATCTACGTACACTTCTGAAACATGTTTAGAACGACGTTATACTTATCCTCTTGCCGGGTTTCATAGTCTGGAACAACAGTAGTGTCAAGGCTGGGTAAACAAGAACCTCCCTGTCACCATCCTTGAGGCTACCGGAGTACCTCTCGGGTGTCTAAGGTTACCCACTATATCTGCGGAGTGGCTAATGGAATGTCAAACCTGATTGAATATATAGGTCCTATTAAATTTTCCGTATTCATTTGCGGTTCTGGAATCACTTCCAGTTCTACCATACTCCCACTACTGTTTTCTGAAAAAATCTATTTTTACTAAAACTGTGGCGAGTCAAGAACAATATCACTATTGATCTTCCAGATGGTAGAAATGTCAACCCTCGTCAAAGCCAGGGTCAACCCACAAACAGCCATTACAGAAACATGCCTTGAGTTATCCAATGTCTGGTTTTAAGCATAAGTTGGACAACTCCCCGTACCTTAACATCGTTAAGATATGAACCAATCTATATACAATATAGAAATAGAGGCACTAATTTAATTGGAACCAAATTCAAATCATGCAACTGTCTCCAGTGCATAACAACTTAATGGAGAAAGGCTAATCAGTATTACTCAACTTAGGAATCCATCCAATTATGAGTAGCCTGAAAGAGAAACGAGTTTCTCAAAACCATTACTATCAACTGAATACCAATCACAAGAATCTACATCTTCGATCTCTTTGAAGAATCCCGATACTTGCGATACCTGGTTCTCTACTTTATTCTTATACCCACAACTTCTCAAAACTTAGACATTGTATTTCTACGAAACACCTGTCTAAAAACTAGAGAAGTGATAAGTAAACAGAACATAGTACGAGGACCTACCCCTTTGTCCTGACGGACACTGGACAACATATAATACTCTGTATAAGTCCGCTGAGTCGAATAACTCATAAACCTGCGCATCGTAGGTTGAAAACTGTACCCAGGCGATTTCCTCAAATATCACCAATTACAACGAATTCCGATATAATGAGGATGATCACCTAATTCCCAATAACTTACTCCCACTCATCATCTGTAAAACCATACAGATATGAGAATGAAACCTGGTAAATACATACCCTGGAGTAAGTATGTAATCGGGAAATCAGTTTACAATTAACAATGCACAGTGAAACTGAAACATGAAAATGTTTCGCAGGGGTATTCTGGTATTCTTAGTAATGCCTCTTCCATAATCTTATTCATGACTGTAACCGTATACTTCTTTGCCATCTCTCCAAATCCTTTTATTTGTCTTTAGTCGTTACCTTCTGTACACCTTCGTTAGGCTAAAGGGTTTTCTTCCTTCCCTACCGTTCGGCACCAGCCTATGGTTTGGAAGAAGACTATCCAGTAAGCATAATAGGCGTACCCTCCTAATCCTAGGAGTACTCGCAACTTGAGAGAAGGTAATGATAAAAGACAACTGAATAATAGTTTATTCTATTTCTCCCGAACTGGGGAAAAAAGCAAAGTTGAAATAGGAGTAGCGATGAAGTACGCGGTTTGGTCATGAATGATAACAGTCGCAATTTACTTTGCTCTCTTTCTAATCCCTTTTATTTTGTCTTTAGCTATTACCTTCTGTACACCCTACTTAGGCTAATTGGTTTTCTTCATTCCCTACCTTTCGGCACCAGCCTATGGTTTGGAATAAGACTATCCTATAAGCGCAATAGGTGTACTCTCCTAAACGAATGAGCTCTCACAACCTGAGAGAAGATGATAATAAAAGACAACTGAATAAACTAATTATATTTCTCCTGAACCTGGATCCATCCTCGAAGAAGTCCCTTCGAGTTCGTATATAAACATACGATGGATCTATCCAATGGAAGTGGATGTCCGTAATAATACAAGGTGTTTTGAGAAATACAAAGGGTAAAAGAAGTAGCGGCAATGACTTATGCAACTTTAGACAATCCAAACGCCAGTATCTTAAGAAGCTTCGGTCAACTTTGGTCACTGAGTCAAAATCTCGGGTCGGTCAAAGGTCGCTGCCAAAGAGAGAGAGAGAGAAAAGAAACACTCTGCGTGCACTCTAACCTAGATCAGAATGGTTATCAATTTATCTAATCAGAAAACCTCCCACTGTAATCTCAAATTCTCCTCCAAACCTAAAGAAGAATTAGTCGGGATCACCCGAGGAGTAAACCAACTCATCAATGAGAATCGGAATCCAACTATCATCATATGATAACTTGATGGAAGCCACTCAAGTTTCCTGCATGTTTGAAACTCCCGATATGATTTTTGCCCCATGCTCTTATGATCGTGACTTTGGCCAGCCCATCATAAGTCACATGCCAAGTTCCACCCGTCATTGTCCAGGTTAATTTGAACCCACCCGCACATGCCTTTGACTTTGGCCAACAAGGCAGAACGACTGTCCCAAACCAACGCATCTATCTACGCAACAGATGAATACCCAGCAACTACCAAACACTATGCCTTGACTTTGGCCAAACAAACATAGCTTGAATACTACTGAATACCCAAAAGAAATGACAGAGGGCTACGACTGGTTTTTGGCGAAAAACCTTTAACCTAATAAACTTGATCTCGTTGAAGGAAACTGATAGCTTTTTATAAAAATATAGTGGTGAAAACGTTTTGCTAAAGAGGTCACTCCCGGTGAAGGGGTCTCGGCTCTTTCCTCGTGGAATGAGGTGCAGGATATTCCAACTGAATACCTCAATACAAAGCAACTTGTAATCGACTATATTGAAGTTATCACCCTGACGTAAACTTTTGCCCAAGGGGTCACTCCCGGTGAAGGGATATCAGTCCTTGCCTCGTCGAATGAGGTGCAGGATATTCCAACTGAATATCACTATGCAAAAAAAAGGAAATATCTTTGTAATAACACTTTTTAAAATTTGTTCCAACAACATCAAATATAGGTTTGTTTTATCCTTGCATTGATAAGAATCAATGCAGTCCCATCAATCAATCACACCAGAAAAGAACGAAAATAAAATGTACGTATATGCCATCCGCATTCGTCACTAGGTCCCGTCATCACCCGTTAGGTTACTTAACTAACGACAGAGCGGGGGCTGGACTAGCGCGGGTGTAAAACATATACAACATCTAATAGTATATATACCAATATACAATAATCGCTCCAGGCGTGATGATATGCAACATTACAGAAAAGTAATAAGCATCACAGAACAAAACAGATAATCTGGGATCCCCGGGTTTCACAGAGCCGCTGCTGAAACTTGACGTTCTCCTGGTCGTGTGGATAGCCTGTGCAATGAAACCTAGACCCCTACGGGTGCGGCAAGTTACCCGCCAAAACCTGAACCGAGGTAGTCCCCACAAGATAGTGAATGGAACACCCGGCACTTCACGGAATCCGGTAAATTGAGCACCCCTCCTTGGGTCAACCTGTACCCCCTACGAGTGCGGCGAATAGTCTGCCAATTCTAGAGTGAGGTCCCTCTGCCTCTCAATGCCATGAGATACGGACCCGTTGCCCTCCAGAACCCGGCTATCCGTGCACTCCGTCGTGGGGTAAAACCTAGTACAGAAATAAAAATATACAATGGGTACATCGACCTCGACCCAGTCGTGCCCCAAAAGAATATTATACAAACAGGCAGTGACGGCAGTCCACATGTTGGACGCTCGCCCCGCAATATCAAATGTACAAAAAAATCCAAACTGCACTATCATTGCACCCTGCTATCCACCACGACATATCCGCAACAATACAGCACAACACAGAACATCAACGCGAATGTCACGTTCGCAAACCCGTCTAAAAGAACTATAGCAATCAGACGCGGTTTACCGATCAAATGACATTCCCGGTCAAAGATATAATGTAAATAATGTATACTAACAAATTTAAAATTTCGATCGACTAAATTTCCCGAAGTGGGCCCCACGAACAACTGGTGTACAGTAATAAAATCTGGGCCCAAACAAATATTCCCAAAACCACAATTTCCTCATAGAAGCTCACTGTGAAAAATTGATGCACTGTTCCCACTAAAGAGCAGCGGTTCCGCGGTCAAACCTAGGGTTTGACCGTGGAACCGCCGCATTCTTATGGGATCACGTGCCCAATTTTTCTCAGAATTCTTAGATAAACCTGCTGAATATTCTGTGATATGTAAAATAATTTTAGGACACTGTTTAAAATCGACAGAAACTCAGATGCTTGAAAAAGTAGTTTTTGCGAAATCTGTTCGATCGATATTTTAAATGTGTTAGCGCAAGTTAGTATAGCTTAATGGTGAGTCTCTGATACCATTGTAAGTCCACGGTAGCGCCCCAGCCGTCTAACAGACGCCAAATGCGGAACAAAAACTTTTAACGAAACTGGCGCTATCGTGTACCGTAACCCGGATCGGCCATTGAAGCTAAACTAACAAATTGCAAAGGGGTAGAAACGTTATACCGAATGATCCGAGTCCTTTGGTCTTCAACCATCATCCCACGCTTGTTGCGGCCACTCCGATCTCCTGAATTTCCGTTCTTCTCGTCTGGGTGGCACCACGTCGACGAATCTTTAAACGGGCTCCCGCCTCTGAACCGAGGCAACTCGATCGTCGAGTTTGCTAAAAGAGACGACCAAGATGAAGTATAGAATGAGTAGAACACTTTGTCTCGTTACGTCCAAGGTCACGGACGAACGGTTATGGAAGTTGCCTTTTGGATCGGGTGAAATGAGAAAGAGGCTATCTATTTTTCGTAAACCCGAATCTATCATAATCTTTTTCTAGTGAACAATAACCATGATCCAAGAGAGGGGGAAGGCCGACCATTTATAGGAGAGGAGGGAGGTGAGTGTAGGAGCTAGGAGGTGACAATAAGCAAAATATCTAGTGTGAACACAAAGTATGAATGCATTAAAAGCAAACCAATCAAAATTAACTTAGTCACCATGTCATTAATTACACCATTAATGACCTAATGACTCACAAGCTTAGTCACCCTCTCTAGAACCTTCTAGAACACTGACTCACCTCATCAAGAAAAGATAAATCCGTATTTAACAGAATGTCAAAATACGGCTGATAGAAAACTGGAAACTGGCAACTTCCAAAAGTGATCCTGAAACGAATTTCAGGATAACCCCGTAACAGTATAAACATACCCGCATTTGTATTACGACCGAATACAAATGCAACTGAGACAAAGATATTATATCTACACAGTATAATACTGGGTTCCGGCTTAAACCAAAGCCTACCAGCATTATCTGTCCGAAAAACGACACGTGCGAAAACGCACGTGCTTTTTCCGAACCTTGCCATATCACCATACGGCCTCTTCAACGTTTCGCCCGAACTTGGGAAAGTGTCTGTGGGGGACTCTAATGATTCATCAACACACTGGCACTGGGTATAACCACTAGCACGTCAGAGGTACAAGCTACACGTAACGTTTTGCCTATGTATTGATTGGAAGGGAAGCTGATGAGCGAACTCATCTATAAACCCTACTAAGCCTGACAGTGACAATGTATATACAGTCCGGTCCATTCGTCTAAAGAGTATCGCATATCGAGTCTACGGGGGTGGATAAAGTCAGACCTCTAATAACGCGATATATCGTGTCGGCATGAAGCCCATCACTACCTGAGAAACTACTGATCCAAATCAGTAATTCTCCACTACCTCGGCCGAGGATTCCTAGTGATGGCCACCCGTGCACTGCGCGACATCAACCCCCAATACCGGGAGAGACGAATCCCCGACGATCCGCTCACTTGCCTCCAATGTGGCTCGGGACCGTACCTAAAAAAGACCTATTTGCACGACTCCTTTGAGCCGTGGTAGGGTAGAAATCAAAGCACAGTAGGAACTCACACGAGACAAATGACGACCTCAGGTCGATAAACTAACCTGTACACATGTCACCAGGGAATTGCTATCTGACGATATGTATAATACCAACTAGCAGATTCCCGGCGAGTCCTGTCCGGTGTACTCATAACCCAATGAGCACCTGTATACATCTTAGGTGATCAAACTGACACCAGTGGCTTGTGAGACCGGCCACCGCTCCTCGTCGGGGTCTCGACTGTATACACTAGTCTACTCTGGATTATCGATGCCCTGTCTCTAAAACTCCCACGACTAGGACACTTTAAGGATGTGCTTATAGACCCCAGCTCCCACGTATATGATCACCATCATACGGCTGGCTGTCAAGCAGAATCCTATGGGCTCTATCAATCATGCAATAGCATGTATACGATGATAAAGACAAACCAGATAGCATACTATCATCTTGAGCAGGACTGTCATATCGGTATAGGTCCTGCCTCAATCATTGCAATCACGTACCTGCGATCCAATAATTGACTTTGAGGGCACTATCTCCAACATACCTTTGGCTCCAACCTCAAACTAGAAGTAACTAAGGTTCTTGGTGTGCTAAACCTAGAACCTTAGAAAGAGTAGAGAGTGATTTAGAATGTTTTATCTTAAGCTTAATGGTTCTCAACTCATGAGAGGGAGAGCTTTGAGAGAGAGGAAGAGGAGGAGAGAGAATGAGAATGATAGAATGAGAAGAATAATGCCAACCTTCTCGCATATATGTTGATCAGTCGAAAATATTGCATATTTTAACCGGCAATTTCCTTATCATCTGCATACATATAGAAGTGTACGGTATTCATAATTCACATATTAGCTAATCGGTCGCAAAATATCAAATTACAAGTATTCGACCTTAAAACCGGCAATTCTAGGGAAATTAACTGCATTGCATTACATAGCATATTTTCCATATCTTGCAACCCCTGTTTCGAAGTCTGTGCAGGAAAAGAGATGCTTGCTCGATCATTACATTGCTCGACCATTACAATTGCTCGTAAATTCACTGAACTCAAATCTGGTATCAACACAGAAGGGAAACTGCAATTCTAAACATCAGACAAAATCCCAAACAGTAGTACCAAGCCACAGCAAAAAGCCCAAGGTCCAAACTCATCAACTGACCGCGGAAGGGCGGCCATTACCATGTAAATGCGGCGGAAGCGCGGCGGGCCCAGGGAGTTAGCTCCTCAAATTGCATCGAAACTCCTGTTTCAGTGGCTACTGCTCAGAAATGCACACAAACTTCCAGAATATTCCAGATACTTCCACCAGATCAGCAAACTCCTAAACTAGCCTAATACTTCTAGAACTTTCCTAAACCCTTGCTTAAACCCTAAGCTAAAGCCTAACAAACCTTGTCAACAAACTTTGGGAGGGAAAGTCCAAATTCAAACCTAAACCTAGGGTTGTAAAAGTTCTATAAATAGGACCCTAGACTCATTCATTGGAATATCATGTTACATCTTGGCATCTAGGAAAAGATTCAACATCTTAGATTTTAGCCATTCTCTTTTCTCCATCTTCCTCTTCCTCAAGTTTAGTGAGAAAGCTTGTAGGAAACCCTAACCCTAAATCCAACCACAATTCAAGATCTTGAGTGCAAGCCAAGCAAGATTCCTTCAACCCTTTTATGAGCCGAGCCGATCTTCAATCGGGCACGAGATCAAAGTAGATCCACGATCCACGGAGACGAGCGAAGCCGAGTCAACGATCGATTTTCTTCTTCTTGTAGATCTTGAAAGAATGTATTGAAATTGTTGATTAAATAAAAGGTGATATTTTCTTCTATCTTGTTTTCTTTAAATTCCGCATCATGTTATCTTTACTATTCTTGAATATTGTCTATGTGGTGATGTGTGAATAAAACTCCGCTCGTTAAGGAGTCGAAACGATCTTTAGTATGATGATGTAGCAAATTTGTAATCGATTCTTGAATCCCACGAGTTTGTAAACCCTAGCAAATTCAAGAACCGACAACCCATTTTGTTTCGATGCTTTCTTGATTGACATCGTTCAAAATGAGGGAGTTAGGATCGTTTCTTGAAATTGCTAGAGGCTAGAATGTGAATGATATCGACAACAGAACAAGGGATAAGATGAAACCCTAGTTTCACGAGAAAACCCTAACTCTTGTTGATGATCATCGATCTAATATCAATCCTTCGAAGGACAAGAATACGAAATATTGTAGACTACAACACATCTAAAGATCCGATCGATTCCTACGAGCCTCTCTATTATTCTTGATTGTTGTTTGGAAAATACCATTGAAACCCGATTCTTGATTGTTTATAGTTTCTTGATTCTTCAGTAGAGAATAGTGACACACGAATACAAATCACTCTTGAATCTTGTTTTCTTGTTGCTTAACATTTCATTTCAAACAAATTAAAATACAAACGAATCTCGAGATCCCTGTGGACGATCCGCACTCATTCATTAACTACAGCTGACATCGTAGTTTGATTGCGGTCAATTTAAATATTTGATTCGATTTACACATCGAGAATTTACATTCAATCAAAATGGCGCCGTTGCCGGGGATCGCGCGCTAATTCGTTTACATTTTATAGTTTGAAGTGAAAGAATTATTACGTTTCACTTCTTGAAATCAAAATTCGTACAAACTCTTATACGTGTGTTGTGAATTTATTGCAAGGTAATCTGGAGCATTCTGAGCTGTGGAAAAATTTTTTGGAGTATACCTCAGAGCTTAGGCAGCCAACAGAGACTCCCTGTTGAAATCTGGTACAGTGAACCCACTGTTGGAGCGCGTTTCCGCGGCCTGAACCCAGTAGATGCGGCGGATCCGCGGCTAGGTTGGGGATTTACTGCATAAATTTCAGTGCAGGTGATTTCTGTCTCTCTCCCCTCGCCCTTTTTAGCTCCAACTAATCCTTTCTGCAGGATTCTTTGCAAACAATCGCTGCGCCGCAAAAGCAAATTAAAATTGTGCGTGATTTTGTTTTTCTTGGTTGTTTTGCATATTAAATACGGAATTTAAGGGGCACGGCCAAATCCAAATTAGGTGGGGATTTCATTACCCTTCCTAGGCCCCGAAAACCACCAAACTTGCATCCGCATTTACCCCCATTAACTAAAAGAAATCTAGAGATGACTCTAAGGACTGTCGCGCTCATTTAGGACAAAAGAGGGCCGTGGGTAATTCATTGCTTATCCGCGTTTTCTTGTGGTGCCTAAGGCGAGTGTGTCTAAGGCTAGTGGTTATTAATTAGGTCCACTGTAGTGGTGGTTCCTTCCCACTTACCTGGCACTCATCCGGCCACAGGGGGACAAAGAGGCAGTGGAGGATTGATCCCGCGACTTGTCTTTTGGCAGTTAGGAGCGGTCTAGAGCCGGACCTAGGTGACCATTAGATTTTAGGGTTGTGTTGCTGCATTTGGTTGTCGCATCATTTTTTCAAAATCCGTCCCTTTTCAAAAGCAAACAACGCATTCATTTTACCCCTAATTATAAGCCAACGCTGCCACTTGTACTAACCCTTTTTAGTACAAGATAGGCTGGACACGAGATTCTAGTGCCCGTTTAGTCCGCGTACCTTTTATCGACTCCGAAGTCGATAATTCTCCATTTACCTTTTCTTTACCTACTACCACACCCACACCGATGGACCCGAATCCATCAAACTTCTTTAACCCTAATCTGCCACCGTCCGTTGGTGAGCAGAATCCTCCCCACATTTCTCTCCAGGAAAGATGCTATCCACACAGAGGTCCTCTTTCGACCTGCTTATCCACACCACCAGCCAATGGGGATAACATTGAAATCAAGCCCCAGTATATCAACCTTTTACCTAAATACCACAGACTCGAGACCGAGGACTCTTACGTTTTCATTACCAAATTTGAAAACGTATGCGCAATGATGGGTACGTCTCAACTTTCTGTGGATGCGATGCGTCTACGACTTCTTCCTTTTACCTTGTGTGATATAGCCGAGAAGTGGCTATATAACACTACTGCACATTCTATTACGAGTTGGGAAGAATTCGTCGCTGCATTCCTAAAGAAATTTTACCCAATCCAAAAGACGGCTCGAATCCGTAGCGAACTGAACCAATTTGCCCAGCTCCCTGCCGAACCATTTTCAAAATACTTTGAACGTTTCAAGGATCTATTGGTTCAATGTCCTCATCACGGCATCCCGAGATGGGAACTTTGCCGAATCATATACGAGGGCAGTAACCCTAGCACTAAACAGAGCCTTGAAAATATGTGTCAAGGTACATTTATGACCAAAGATGATGGGGAAGCTTGGCGATACTTAGAAGAGTTCGCTGAAAAATCACTAATTTGGGAGAGTGGAACCCAACCATTGAATAGGGGTGGTGTACACCAAATAGATGTGTCCATAGGTGTTCGAGCTGAAATGGCAGCAATGCAAAAGAAGCTCGACGCTATGGAACACAAAGTTTCTGCAGCCTCCCTAAACCCGGTATCACTCCCCAAAACTGTTTGTGGGTGCTGTTCTGATCCGTCTCACTTGACGAAAGAATGTCCGTTTCAAGGTCGTGAGCATACCAATGCCACATTTCAAAGACCTCGAAACGATCCTTTTTCTTCCACATATAATCAGGGTTGGAGGAATCACCCTAATTTTGCTTGGAACCAATCACAATCACAAAACACGGTTCCAAACCAAAACAATTTCCAAAGGGTCCCTCCACCACAACAGCAGCCATAACTTCAACTCACTCAGCACCCCTTTCAAGCACATAATTTTCAAAATCAGGTCAACACACCTGCACTGTCTAGTCCTTTACAGTTGACCGGAACTGATGAATCCTCTTTTTTTGCACAATACATGAATTTGATCTTAACAAATATCATGCAAGTCTCGGCTGAAATGAAATCTTCCATCGATGACATGAAGAAAAACTCTGCGTCCCAAAACGAGAGTATTAAATCGATGGAAGAAGAAATTGCACGATTAAAAGCCGAACTGAGTGCAAGAGAGAAAGGGAAACTTCCAGCTCAATCCTTACCAAATCCTGGTTATTCACATCATGTGAATGCAATCACCACATTGAGATCTGGAAGAGTGCTTGACAATCATGTTGGGAAAGAAGTTGATGATACTGAAAATCATATCAACACCCCGGCTGAGACCTTTCCATACACACACACTTCTGACCCCAGTTCTTCTACCCTACCATCTTCTTCCGAGCCTATTGTCCATTTCCCAAAAGGCGCGCCATTACAGCCCACCTCTTTTAACCCTCCTCGGACGATTCCCACTTCTATTTTGGGATCGGTTCCACACACACTTCCTTCTCCCATGGACCCAGCGCTTATTGCTAAAGCACCTTACCCTAATCGGTTAAGGGCTAACACACTAAGTCCACAGATGGAGAAGATCACTGAGATGTTTAAACAGGTTAACATCAATATCCCTCTTCTAGATGCTATCCAACAAGTACCTGCATATGCAAAAGTTCTTAAAGATTTTTGCACTAGAAAGAGGAAGAAACAAATGCCCAAGAAAATATTCATGGCAAAAACAGTAGACACAGCTTTCCCCCAGCAATTACCGAGAAAACGTAAGGATCCTGGATATCCTACGATTTCCATCTCTATTGGGGAGAAACACATTAACCGTGCTCTACTAGATCTTGGGGCAAGTGTTAACCTGCTTCCTTTCTCAGTTTATGAGCAGTTAGGGATCGGAGAGTTGAAACCATCTCCATGCACTCTTCAGATGGCTGACCGATCAATCACCAGACCTAGGGGTGAACTAGAGGATGTGTTAATAAAAATCGGGGAATTTATCTTCCCTGTAGACTTTATTGTAATTGATACACAGCCTGTAGCAAACTCACGGAATCAAATTCCGGTGATTTTAGGTCGCCCCTTTTTGGCCACTTCCAATGCTATCATCAATTGTCGTAACGGTTCTATGACCTTATCCTTCGGGAACAGGACGGTTGAGATGAACATTTACAAGTTAGGAAGTGTACCCTCTGAACCTACTGCTCAGGTCTGTTCTGTCGACTTAATGGATGTCGACAGCAGCGAATTTAATGATCCTCCTGATACTGATCTTGACTCTTTTCATACGTTATTGTTTGACCCAATTATGTATCATACACATACGGACTCTTCCATCAAGATGTCCGGGTCAACAATTAACACGGATTATGAAATGTTCTTAGAGTCTGAAGATCACCCCGTACATTATGATGACATTATTCTTCGGGGTATAGATGAAACTTTTGAGGAGATCTTCGCTGATGAACTCGCATTTCTAAAAAACACGGGTGTTGAGATGAATCATGTCCAAATCAATGGAATTGAACCTCCACCCCTTCTTCTGAAATGTAAAAAGAATGCGAGTTATCCATCACAAACACTGCTTCGTCTCTCCAAAATGAGACGCACACACATTCTCTTCCACCACTTACCTTTTCCCCACTTCTTTTTCCACCAACCCGAGCACTGCATTGATAAATTTTTTGAATGGTTGGTGTTAACTTTCGGTCTTTGCAAATCTTGGCATTGACCACTGATTTTTGACCCCCACTTGTGATTTTCAAAGATTAACATTGCATAACTCAAGATTGGGGGGGGGTATGTTTTTTTTGGCTCCTAAAAAGAAAAGTTTTACAAAAATTTTGAGCCAAAAATAAGTTTGCGGGAGGTTCTTCACTTAAATATTTTGCCCCCACTAATAAATTCCTCCCAAGCTTACAGGTTTTCGAGATTTAGCAGATGGCAACAGTGAGGATACTGTTGAAAACAAGTTTGGGGGAGGTTTGTGCTTATTTTCGCATCATATGCATATCATCTGCATAAGCACAAATTTTCGCATCATAAAAATTTAAAAAATTTCAAAACTATAAAAATATTTTTGTACATAAATAAGATAATAAAAGTTTAGATAGTGAACATTTACATCCATGAGATTAGAAAAATTTAAGAAAACTAAGAAAATTAGAAGTTTTCTTATACGAACTAGTAATAAGTAGTTATGAGCCGTTGTCCCAAGGGTTAGTAAGATGAAGGACGTCACTAATCTGAGGATAAAAATAATTCTGAAAAATAGTTTCTATTCTGGAAGCCAAACATTTTGAACGTTGCTACCCTGCTATTCGCACTTACACACATCTTAAAGCCTGGGATAGTAGAGGATACCTTTAAATGCTCTTGTCTTAAAGCCAAAAGTATGGAAAAAAAATGTGTTTTAAAGTGGTGAGAAAAATGGATACTGGTTTTGTTATCACCAAGGGCAAGAAAAATATAGAGCAAAAGGGTGCTTCTTCACCTGTGCCCCAAGGTCAACTGGTCTGGGAGTCAATGCTATGCCTGAGGTGGTGCAAGACGAGGAAAATACACCAAGTTAGCAAGCACATTAGTAATCGGTCGGTTAGTACCTCAAGAAGTATTAACGGTCGCATGAAGGTGTGTAAGCAATCTCGTTTGCCAAGAAGTACTGAGGCCGATGGGCAAGAGTATGATAGCTTGAATTGAATTCTCCGGGTGTAGGGATGTCTTTACACACACGCAGGGTGATATGATCGATGTTTGGAAGAAAGATAGGAATGAAGAATAAGACGATGTTTTATTGAGGGAGGACGTGATTTCTAACATCTTTTCATGACCATTAAGATAGGGCTCATGACAACCGAAAAGCTAGCTTAGTTGGAAACCCTAATTTTCAAGGCTTTTCTTTTACAATTCTTATCTTTAAATGTAATATTCATGATCTTACTTTTATTATTGGATTTTGTGGGTGCAATCCGCTGAAAACCCTCAGGAGACAACACTCCTCCTACTAGGGACACCTAGAGGTTTAAAGGCTTGTTGCACGTGCTCAGTGCAATCGTGTTGCCTACGAAAGTGTGCTAGTTAGTTTTTCTCTTCCTTTATTTTCTCCTTCTCTTTTTAATAAAACATTCGCTCGAGACGATCGAAATTAAGTTTGGGGGTATTTGATCAGTCGAAAATATTGCATATTTTAACCGGCAATTTCCTTATCATCTGCATACATATAGAAGTGTACGGTATTCATAATTCACATATTAGCTAATCGGTCGCAAAATATCAAATTACATGTATTCGACCTTAAAACCGGCAATTCTAGGGAAATTAACTGCATTGCATTACATAGCATATTTTCCATATCTTGCAACCCCTGTTTCGAAGTCTGTGCAGGAAAAGAGATGCTTGCTCGATCATTACATTGCTCGACCATTACAATTGCTCGTAAATTCACTGAACTCAAATTTGGTATCAACACAGAAGGGAAACTGCAATTCTAAACATCAGACAAAATCCCAAACAGTAGTACCAAGCCACAGCAGAAAGCCCAAGGTCCAAACTCATCAACTGACCGCGGAAGGGCGGCCATTACCATGTAAATGCGGCGGAAGCGCGGCGGGCCCAGGGAGTTAGCTCCTCAAATTGCATCGAAACTCCTGTTTCAGTGGCTACTGCTCAGAAATGCACACAAACTTCCAGAATATTCCAGATACTTCCACCAGATCAGCAAACTCCTAAACTAGCCTAATACTTCTAGAACTTTCCTAAACCCTTGCTTAAACCCTAAGCTAAAGCCCAACAAACCTTGTCAACAAACTTTGGGAGGGAAAGTCCAAATTCAAACCTAAACCTAGGGTTGTAAAAGTTCTATAAATAGGACCCTAGACTCATTCATTGGAATATCATGTTACATCTTGGCATCTAGGAAAAGATTCAACAACTTAGATTTTAGCCATTCTCTTTTCTCCATCTTCCTCTTCCTCAAGTTTAGTGAGAAAGCTTGTAGGAAACCCTAACCCTAAATCCAACCACAATTCAAGATCTTGAGTGCAAGCCAAGCAAGATTCCTTCAACCCTTTTATGAGCCGAGCCGATCTTCAATCGGGCACGAGATCAAAGTAGATCCACGATCCACGGAGACGAGCGAAGCCGAGTCAACGATCGATTTTCTTCTTCTTGTAGATCTTGAAAGAATGTATTGAAATTGTTGATTAAATAAAAGGTGATATTTTCTTCTATCTTGTTTTCTTTAAATTCCGCATCATGTTATCTTTACTATTCTTGAATATTGTCTGTGTGGTGATGTGTGAATAAAACTCCGCTCGTTAAGGAGTCGAAACGATCTTTAGTATGATGATGTAGCAAATTTGTAATCGATTCTTGAATCCCACGAGTTTGTAAACCCTAGCAAATTCAAGAACCGACAACCCATTTTGTTTCGATGCTTTCTTGATTGACATCGTTCAAAATGAGGGAGTTAGGATCGTTTCTTGAAATTGCTAGAGGCTAGAATGTGAATGATATCGACAACAGAACAAGGGATAAGATGAAACCCTAGTTTCACGAGAAAACCCTAACTCTTGTTGATGATCATCGATCTAGTATCAATCCTTCGAAGGACAAGAATACGAAATATTGTAGACTACAACACATCTAAAGATCCGATCGATTCCTACGAGCCTCTCTATTATTCTTGATTGTTGTTTGGAAAATACCATTGAAACCCGATTCTTGATTGTTTATAGTTTCTTGATTCTTTAGTAGAGAATAGTGACACACGAATACAAATCACTCTTGAATCTTGTTTTCTTGTTGCTTAACATTTCATTTCAAACAAATTAAAATACAAACGAATCTCGAGATCCCTGTGGACGATCCGCACTCATTCATTAACTACAGCTGACACCGTAGTTTGATTGCGGTCAATTTAAATATTTGATTCGATTTACACATCGAGAATTTACATTCAATCATATGTGAATTATGATAAATAAATAATTAGCTAAAGATAATTGTGATGGTTAATCATGAAATGACCATTATCATTTCACATTAAATTCTTTTGCAAGGATCAAAGAGTATCTTTCATATGAATTGATGATGGTCAAATTGTTAACATAGGTCAACATGTCAACCATAGTCAAATGGTCAACAACCCTAACCATACACAATTATAATTAACTAATATTAATAAATCATATTTCACGCATAAACATTAGGGTTAAGCAAAAGACAATGGTCATCAACCCTAATGAAAGTCCTCTGCCTCTGCCTCAGTCAACTGTGCATACACACCCGTATCCGTGTTCCGAGGAACACGAATACAATGAGATAAAACCAATCCCAAAACATATACTAGGATCTGGCATAAACCAAAGCCCGCTAGTATAAGCTGTCCGGACACCAAACGTGCACAAGTGCGAGGATGTGAACGAACCCCGTCGCAAAACCATGCGACCTCTACTCGTTTTTCCTAAAGGCGAATAACCCTCTGTGTGGGACTCTAAAGACTCGACACTACGCTGGCAGTGCGTTTAACCACAGACCGCAAGCGGCACTAGCTGTACGTAACGGTCCCCAGTTAGATGCCGATAAGAAGACTGATGAAGTAAACCAATCTGAACTCCTACTGAGCCTGAATGTGACAGTCTCCGTGCAGTCCGGTCTGTTTGTCTAAGAGTATCGCATGGCGCGCCTAGGGGCGGTAAACGCCAGTCCCCTAATAGCGGTACAAGTCGTGTCGGAGTGTAGCCCAGAACACCTGAGATAACACTGGAAACCTACCAGTCTATCTCGCTTGCCATGGCCAGGGACTTTGTGTAATGGCTCTCCTAGACACAGCGCGATATCAACCCCCAAAACCGGGAGAGACGAATCCTGTCTAACCGTCACTGCCTCCAAGTGCTTCGAGACTGCACCCAAAAACTACCTGTTTGCACGACTCCTTTGAGCCGTGGTAGGGTAGAAATCAAAGAACAGTGGGAACACACTCGAGGCGAAGTGACAGTATCAAGTCAACAGACTAAGCTGTACTCATGTCACCTGGGAACTGATAACTGACGATAGGTATAATACCAACCAACAGTTCCTGACGAGTCCTGTCCAGTGTACTCGTAACCTAACGAGCACCCGCATACTATCTCAAGTACGACGTACTGACGGCTGTGGGACAGTCCGTCTCCCAAGCTGGGATGAGAAGCGCATACGCTAGTCTACACCGAAGTATCGATGCCCTGTCTCGATAGTCCTACAACTAGGGACCTGCATAAGGATGTGCTTATGGATTACCCAGCCCCCACGAGTGTGACTGCCATCACAACGCTGGTAATCAAGCAAAGATCCTAAGGGCTCCACTAATGTGTAAAGGCGATATGCTAAAAGAAACACATGCACACATTAAAGCGGAAACAAATCAAGTAGCATACTACTATTTTGAGCAAGAATGTCATTACAAGGTGAATATCCTAAGCTTCCATTAAGTAATATACAAACTAGTATGATACATTAATGGCCTCTAAGGAATATACACTAACATAACTCTTACTCGCAGTGGGTATCAGGATCCATCTATCGCATAGAAGGTATGCAATCTCATTGAAAATTTCAACTCTTGAAATTCCTGATAATTCTTTTACCCCTAGTGACTTATGACCTTAACTATTGTCAACAAATCATAAGCACTAGTCAAGTTCAACCCGTCATTTCTTGATTAATTTAGACCCACCCTTATGACCCTTAACTATGGTCAACAAAGTCATATGACTGTCCTAATTAATCACATCATATGTTATATACAAAAACATCACTCAGCTACCATACACCGCGCCTTAACTATGGTCAACAAACGCAGCACGAATACTAAGTACTCTATTTCCTAAAATGACGGAGGGTTACGCAGGTTTTTCAGAAAAACCATGAGCGTAATGAACTTGATATCGTTGTAGAAACAAGCGATTTTGAAAGGGAGTGTTTTTGAGGCTTTTCTAGTTTCGCTAAAGAGGTCACTCCGGTGAAAGGATCTCTGCTCTTTCCTCATCGAATAAGGTGCAGAATATTTCATAAATACCGCTGTGCAAAGCAAGAACTATAGAAGCAATCAAAAACTAAACCGTGAGTTTGTAGCATCTGCCAGTTTTGCTAAAGAGGTCACTCCCGGTGAAGGGATCCCGGCTCTTTCCTTATCGAATAAGGTGCTGGATATTCTTCAAGGAATACCGCTATACAAAGCAAAAACTATAGCTACCCTTTTTGAAAATTTGATTCTACAACATCTTTTAGGTTTCTTTTCTTTTATTAATCTCATTAATAAAACCCATCATTTAAGCTTCCTAAGTATCACAGAAGAAACGAAAATAGCAATATATATATATCAACATATTGTATAAGCATTCGTCTCAGGCAGTAATATGATCTCATTACAGAACATTGTACCAGAAGTCAATAAATGAAATATTGGATATACTAGGACATCCGTATTTTATTTTGAGCCTATATAAAACACGGATTCCACAGTCGCGATGAATAGCCAAACCCATATCCCTAGACCCCTATGAGAGTGGCAGGTAACCCTGCCAATTCTAGGGTTAGGAGACCCGGTCTCGACTCCTCGAGATGGCCTCCCAGTGGACCCTAGAACCTGGTTACTTGTGCTCTCCGTCTTGGTTCTATTCTAATGCGGAAAAGTAAATAATATACAATGATGACATCATCCTCAACCCGGAAGTGCCCCAATAAAAGAATATTACATACAAATGAATTTTACATGAATGGAAAAGAAAACTGTCATCTCACATAAAACCCCCGGCTATTCAACATACAACGATCCAATATAACATATCACAGCAACACATAAACATCACAGATAACTAGGCGAAGTTAGATAATTCGACAGACAAAACGAATTCCCAAAATACCCCAATGAGCTCAACACTTGAGCAGAAAATAAAAATTCCCCGTAGCATGCCCCAGAACCTATGGACCGTTGCTGAAGTGCCCGTCCCAAGCCTCCACAGTGGCGCCGCGGAACCGCCGCCAAAACCAGGTTTTGGCCAGGTTACGCAGTCACTGTAGCGAGTTAGGGACTCGTTCTTCAAGTGGGTCCATAAAATTCCCTGCATAATTTTTTGAGTATTTTTAATATGAAAAAATTCAACTTTTTGAAAAATTACCAGAAAAGGGGTCGTTTCGGGGTTTCGGGGTTTGATCGGACTTCTAACTTCGTCTAGACAACGCCTAATGCTCTAGCTTGGCTCTGATACCACTGTTGGGTTAGCATAGCACCTTGTGAAGGTTTTGGAAAGCATCAATCATGCTACTTTAAAAGTTTTGGGGTGCTAAGCAAACCCTAACCAAGATCTTAACAAGAGAATTAGGGTTAACATGCATGTAAACAACTTTACATCTAAGAGAGAGGGATTACAACCTTTGTAATCCATTCATTCATTTCATAAGCTCCGAGTAGTAGTCCCTTCGTCGCGATCCATGAACTTCCGGACTCTAGAGAGGCTCCACAAGTCGAATGATCCATACTTGCTAGAAGTCTTCCTTTTCGAAGATGATCTACCTTGAAGAATCTCAAACTCAAGCTCTCACTTCTCTAATCAAGTATTAGTGAAGTGAACACCCTTATCTAAGTGGCTAGAATAGATGAGGATGATGAAGTAGGAATTTTGCTCTCTTTTGTTTTCAATTTCTCACTTTAAATCATCACATCATAAAAAGCTAGAAAGCTTTTTCAAAGAGGAAGAAGAAGAAGAAAGCTTTTGTGATGAATAATGAATTATTGTTATAGTTACAAATGACAACTATGAGTTAATAAATGAAGGCCTTAAATCATGTAGAGAATAAACTAGAGTTAATGGTTTGGGTTGGGTTAACAAAATATCTTCACAAAATATCATGCTAGAAAACAAAAAGGGAAAGCTTCATGAAAAAGCTAACCCAAATCCAAAACCTAACTTTGTTTAAACTTAACAACCATGTCGCATTTGCAACCCTAACTTGTTACAATATTATATATCACATATACAATATATTTTGTAACAAAAGAAAATAATACAATTAACATATATCGCATATACATCAATGTATTATCCAGTGAGAAAATGAATCAATAAAGCGAGCTTATATTAGTTAACGTAATGTAATATATCACATATATAATTATACATCAAATTATCGAATCAACTCTTGATCCGACAATCCGGCTATATAGCATATAACCGACTAATATAACATGTACCAATTTATCGAATCAACACTTAATCTGATGACCCGGCCATATCAAATATACCCGGCCGATATCTCATATCGCGAGAATAGAATACAGTATCTCATATCGTATTATTCTCGGTCCCGCACATATCACATATGTGCTCCTACTCCGTTTTTCCTGAGCCAGGAAATCTCTGTGTAGGACTCTAAAGAATCGTCAATACGCCGGCAGCAGGTGATGATCATATTAAACACCCACAAGCTGGAAGCGGCCAGCTAAACGTAACAGCCACCCGTGTATTGAGCAATCAGAAGATCAACAAGCAAGCCTGTACATTCTCCTGCAAATCCAATCAGTAACACACCCGTACAGTCCGATCTCTTCGTCTGATATGTTGCATATCTAGTCTAGGGGTGGTAAACGTCAGACCCCAGTAACCGATAAGTCGTGTCGATGTAAGGCTTATAACGGGTCGAGAAACTACCGATAACTCTTATCAGTTAATCTCCATATCAGCCCGGACCAGGGACTTCCAGTTATAGCCAATCGAACACAACACAACATCAACTCCCTATACCGAGAGAGACGAAACCCCTCCTATCGCTCATTACCTCCATATGATTCGGGACTGTACCCAAAAGCCACCGTTTTGCACGCCCTCTTGGACGTGTTAAGGTGGAAATCAAAGCACAGTGGGAATCACACAAGACTCTATGACGATCTCTGGTCTACAGACTAACCTGTACCAGTGTCACCGGAGAACTTCTATCTGACGATAGGTATAATACCATCCAGGAGTTCTCGGCGAGTCCGTTCAGTGTACCCAGTCTCCACTGAGCACCCGTACACCATCTTTGATGTCCAACATCAATGGATATGGGATCATCCATCGCCCATCATATGGGTCAAGATGCGTGTACGCTAGTCTACTCTGGAGTATCGATGCCCTGTCTCGATACACCCTCGACTAGGAATAGTTATAGGATGTACTCGTAGACTACCATGGCCCTACTAGTATGATCTGTATCATAGTCCTAGTCGTTGAGTACATATCCTAAGGGCTTTATCAACACGTGATCATAAAACAGTATTTATTAACATGTTAAGATAAAGTGAAACCAGATAGCATACTATCATATCGAGCAAGAAAGTCCTCTTTATATATATCCAAGCATCTATTATAATATACATCACATGTAAAACAATAGCCTCTAAGGCATATACATAACTAACACTAAGGTCTCCTAAGTCAACTAGACTGCTCCTAACTGGTCCAAACCGACAAGTTGTGAGATATCCCTCAAATCGCCTCTTCACCGCCAATTGTGGCCAGGTAGGTACATGTGAAGAAAGGAGGGATCCGCTCACGAATCACCGTGAGACCGGCCTTTTAAAGTTACCTTTCTCACTTGTCTAGCATAGGCACCACAAAATCAGGTTTAGATAAATGACTGAATGCCCACAACCTTCATCTGTCCTAATGAGTGCGACAGTCCTTAATTGGCTGGGTCTAGATATTTTTATTATTAGCTCAAAAGTTATTTATTTGTAAAGATGTATCAATACTAAATCTTTTAGAAATGGTTTTATTAAGTAAAGGGTATATAAATGAAACTGTTTGTTTTCCCGTATTCTAAGTTCTAGATGGTATCGTGTTATATTGCATATGAGTGTGAGGAGGTAGGTCGTTACCTCGTGATCTACTTAAAGATATAGCAAGTTTAATAGAGTTAAATGTAGAATTGAAACAATGTGGTATTTAAGTGAAAAATACGATAAATTGAAATAGCCATCATTTTATGAAATGAAACTTGATCGATTTGGTTGATTAGTGTTTAATAGTCAACATGAGAGAGTTTAAGCCGATCTGAGAAAATGAAGTGTGCAGGGGAGTAAGGGAGAGGAAGAGACACATTTCATCTATTGATGACACGGCCGACCGGCCAAGTTCGGCCGGCGGCGCCAGCCCGAGTCGGCCGGTCCGCCGACCTACTCGGTCAAGTCAGGCCGAGTCAGGGTCTTGAGAGGTGGGGGGTCGCCGGGGGTAGCCACTGGTACTTTCAATATTTCAAGTGTAGTGGGAAAATCTGGAGTTACCTTGTGTGGACTGTTGGACTTCTAAAGAATTTAAAACAAATAAATATTAAAAATATTGTGGGGCTTGGGATTTGAACTCTGGTGGCTTAGTTCAGCAGTGCAAGGTATTACCAATGAGCCACAAGCTCCTTCTTGTAATTAAATTGCTAATTAATTACTTAAATCTTGTGCTCAGGCAATAAATACCCCTTTAAGGATTTTGAACAATTTAAAAATTTGTATGGAAAAGATGTATAAGAAAAGTATAAGTATACGACGCCCAATGGAGAAGTTCACCAAAATGGTAAAGTAAAGCAAGACATCAACCCCAAAAGCGAACATAAAACCCATCGCTCAAGTCTTGCCAAGTCTCATTACTTATACAATTACTAGTTTGATTGATGGAGTTGACAAGATACAACAGGAAATATAAATATAAGAGTGGGTACGACACAAATGTCCCACCTACCAAGCAAATCACCCAAAAGTAGTTGTGTGCCAGCGATGCCGCTACTGATCCATGCGATCAACCTGCAAGAACTGTGGTGCAACGGGGGTGAATTGCCAACTCGTGAGTTGCCAACTCATGAGTAGAAAACATTAACAGGTAGAAATCGAATAAAATAATGATTTCCTAGGTCAACTATGTCATAAAGGTAATTCTATGATATCTAGGGTGACCGTATCTGCATATGTGCCAACAATATACTCAATGTCTATGTGTGTATGGATATCATCCAACCATGTAATCAATGCCTGTATGCATGTGGATATCGTCCACGTGTCAACCAATGATACAACAACATCATGCATGTAAATATCATTAAAGCATATGCATGAAAATATGAGGATATAAACCAACGTGTGTCTCTCGCGACACATCAAAATCATGGAACCTGAGTGTCCAGTATCGACACTCGAAACATCATGAAACCCGTGTCCAGCATCGACATGTAAATCCTCATATCTCTCGGGCTCCGTCAGTCCGGATCGGCCAACGGGCTCCGTCAGTCCGGATCGGCCCATATCATCTCTCGACTCCGGTCGGTATCCTCCGGATAACTGCCGAGCCTAAAAACTATCACCGGTAGGTAGTGCCCTCATGCCAGGCTCACTGTATAACAATACGAGTCTTCTCGCCCCGAGATACCTCATCGAGTCCACCATGTACCCGCAGGCGGTGCCTACCGCTCCTCGAATCGGGTTTCACATGCGACTCTCAGAACCGAGAAAACACATGGTGGACGCACTGAAATATCATATCAAGAGAAACCGGGTTTTTAGAACAATACACACTTTCTTTTGAAATCACCACATTTCTCAAATCCATAAATCTCATGAAAACAGTATATCTCAATGCGTCTAATCATTAAGCATGATGTATGCGACATATAACAGAAATGTAAGCATATCCGTATATCATGCAATATGGAACAGTAATATGCACATATCGAGGGAAAACTGCTCTTTTAAATGAATCCAGTTTTAAAGTATATTAGGCGGTTCCTAATTTCTCCAAAGTCAAATGCAACATCGTATAAAGGTGCATATGTAACTATAGCAAGTAAATTATGCAAGGAGTCATATCATGATGCAGCAATTCTACTGTGTAGTGATATGGCAATTATCGATGATGAAGTGTGTGAGCCGGCCAATCTGTGTAAATGTGACATACGCATCATCGCTAATGGTGTAGGTGTACTAGCACAGGTACATGTAATGTAATGAGAGTGGCATGAACGTAGCATAATGTAAATCGTATGCGAATGCTGACAGGTATACGTATCTAACATGACCGAGTCAGTGAATCTATCAATCCGTATCCAGCCTCACAACATCACGTACGGTATAATCCATCGTATGGCATCCTCTAGTCAAGGGTATGGATCACTCATCATAAAACTCATCACGTACAGTAAATCATCGTACGGCGGCATTAAACCATTAGGGATCCTATCAACCTTTATGAAATTGAGGGTACGGACCTAACGTCTCGTACAGCATATCAGTCAAGATTCACAACATTATATAAATATATATAACTATATCCCAGGCCACATCCACAACAATCTCATATCTGGGAACCGGCAAGGTATCAATCATCTCAGTCGACTCGCATCCGTATAACAACATATCATCAAGTCATCATCTCTCATCGTATTTTCTTTTCATCACATTAAGTCAATTATATATATATATATATATATATATATATTCTACCTTATTAATTTAGTTTCATGTTACTCTAAAACTAGTACTTGTTCTTGTAACCCTTCGAAAATCGTTTAGGCAGTTTTTCGGTAATCGGCTAATTTTTCGGCTTTTTCCGTAAAAAGTCAAAATAGGTATTTTTCATTGTAGACCTAATTATACAAAATTTAGATAAGATATTGCTATAATTTTGTCACTAAAATGTCACTTATAATTTTCTGGTTAAATAAAAAAAAATTCGTAATTAATTATTTTTTTATATTATTTTAAGCCTTTTTAAATACATTAAATTAGTGATAAATACAAATGTAATTAGGTAAATTTCATAATTAGGAATCTTTATAAGCTAAAATATGGTGTTAATAAAATTATATCACGGCTTGCAAACTTTTAGTTTTTTGGTGGGAAAATTATGGAAAAAAATGATGAAAAAGGGTTTTTTTGGAAAAAGTTGATTTGAAAAGCATTAAATGATAACATGTGATATTTTCTTGACCTAGAAACTTCTCCAAAATTCCCTCATCTCCTCTCCCTTGCTGCTGGCCGACCCCAATCCTGCAGCAAACCCCCTCTTCTCACTTCTTTTTCTCTTCATTTTCATGCTAAAATCCATTAAAAATCAACAAATTTCATTCACCCATTCAAAGCCAAACCCTAATCCATTCTCTCTTCAACCCAAATTAGTTCAAAAACTTGATGAAAGGAGGCTTTCTTGGTGACTTGATCATGCTAGGATTCAATTGGTGAGGTAAAAATTCTAAACTAGTTTGCTAACTAGTAGTTTATTTGTGCTAAAATCTAATTTTGAAGTATTAATTTAGTGTAAATCCTTGTTCATGAAAAATCAAGAATGGGTTTTGATGTTGAGTTAGGGTTTTAAACATGGTTGTAAAAATTAAGTTAGGGTTTTGGTTATCTAATTGATTAGAATGGTTAATTGTGAAATGATACGCTCGCTAAATCGATAAATTTCGATGTTTGTAACGAATCGGTAAGCAAATCGCTTACTAGTTTTTTTCGAAAAGTAGAATGCGACCAAATTGCGTTATGTTAGCGATATAATTAGCTTCGTATAGGACTATTAGAGTGCGCGAACGCGGGGTTTCGTCTAGTTGGGTTGTAGTTTAGTCGATTTTCCCGAAATGACGATTCTAGTTAATGGTTAGCGATTTTCGTGCGTTTCTCCACGCACCGAGTGCATGCTATGATTAATTCGAGAGCGTGGATAATTGTATGTTGTGATTTGCATTGTGTTAAGTTTTGTAATCTTATGCTTGATATTGTGCAAATATAGGATCGGTCGGGGAAACTTCGGACACGGCGCGAAAAAGCAAGGCGGTGGCCGGAACGGATTAGCGGGGATTTCAGGTGAGTAGATGTATTCATCTATGGGGGAATCGTCTGGATGGCGCGATGCGCCCCCCTAGTTAGGATTACCCTACTTTTTGCAAGATTTATTTTGTTAGCTAGCTTATCCATTCATGTACACTGCATACCCTTATAGCGAACAGTATATTAAACTGCATGGCATTCATCTATACTTATGCTATATCATTTCGTAGGACACGAACACCTTACCATTGGCATCTGTTGCACGCGCACTATTCACGTGACACACACGTCTTTGGTAATTGCCATTCCACGTGCACTATAGAACCTGTTTATCTTAATATCGTCACCTGCATTCATACTTGATATATGAAACTGCATCGCATGCATATATCTCGCATCATCATCATATTTACATAGAACTCTAGCTAAAATTCACATCATACACATTGATACCATAGACATTTATCATATATAAATGTGGACATTATGATTTTCTTGAGGATTTCAGTATTGCTGCGATTTCTGGATTTTTGGGGAAAACCGCAAGAATTTAACAAAACCTTATATTTATCATTTTCAAAACAAAGTTGCGGTTTTCTCGTGATGTATGTGTCGTCCACCATGAGTTTTCATGTTTTCTGTTGGATTTCGAGACCCGATTCGAGGAGTGGATGAACCGTCTCGGGTATATGGTGGGCCCGGTATGGTACCCCGGGGCAAGAAGACCGAGTTGTAGACGATGAGCCTGGCAGGGGAAGACTACCTACCGGTGATGTCTGGCGTGGCGGATATCCGGAGGATACCGACCGTTGTCGTGAGATTTATGATATGGGCCGATCCGGACTGACGGAGCCCGATATTGAGACAGATATGATTCCTATTTGGTGTCGATGCTTGACACGGGTTTTCAGATGATTTCTTGATGGTATTTAGCTATTATACAGATATTCATGTTCTAAAGTTAAGAATTCAATACCCTTAGCATTTAAAACACTTAAAGACTTAATAATGACATTGCATACCTGTGCATGCATACTAGAGATATTATATCACATATGGACATACATGTTGTGGTGCATTGCGTGCATTCTTACGATTGCCTTATTAGATGTTATATTTACTCACGAGCTGGCAACTCACCCCCGTTGTGCCACAGTGTCTTGCAGGTCGGACCCGTCAGTCTTGTAGCGGCGGGCTATCTTATTATCAGCTCCTTTTGCGCATACTCGCGACATCGCCCGTAGGTGGGTTGCGAGCACACTTTATTTCTTTTGCTTTATCATTATATCTAGTATTCTCCATCTACCACTTTATATTGTATATGCGACCTAGTAATGAGACTGAGAGACTTGTATATTTGTGGTTCTTTTGGGTCGAGTTCACTTGAGCCGGCGTTGTGTTTTCGGATACTTTGCGTTTCTTTCATGCTCTTTTCTTGATATTACTATTATATTGCATGTGGTTGTGATCCGCCTTGGGCGAAGAGCTAGCTCCCGCTTGGGGATGCCATTTTATGTTTACAGGTTTATTATCTTGTTGTACCCATTTTGGGGGATAGAAAATGCAGGGGAGACTCTACCGAAATTTTCAGAAATTTATGATGTTTTTAAGAAGGGATTCTTTGCAACTTAATTGATTTGAAAATCGTTTTCATTAAAGGTTTTCCTTCACTCTCTTTTGATTTTGGTTTAGATTTTTCTGGGCTTTGGCTGACTTAGGTTACGGTACGCCTTTAGACGTCTCGTAATCTAAGTGCCAGTCATGTTCCGTACTTTTGGGTCGTGACAAAGTTGGTATCAGAGCTTAGGTTTTACCTTTCTGAGTGTAGGACGACCTTGGTAGATGGAGTAGGTGACTTAAGCAGAGTGGCGTAGCGTGGGTATGATCCGCGGCATACTTACGATACGGTACTCCGCCTAAGTGACCTTAGGACATAATTGCTTGTATTTCCTTTCTTGATTCCTTGCATTCCTTGATTCAATTGCAATGTCCTTATCAGTCCTGTTTCTTATTCCAGCTTCGATGCCGCCAAAGACTACAAGAGCTCAGCGGGCTGCCGCTAGGGATGAGATTCGGACGGGCCCGTCTGAGGCGAGGATCGAGCGGGATGATACACCTACCCCTCAGGGTCATACTGATCCGCTTTATCCTGACCGTATTGCCAGATTAGAGGCCGGCATGCAAGAGTTGCGGCAGATGATGGGATCTTTAGTTCAGTTTAGCCGGGCACAGAGATCCGAGGACGTTCCTTCCACCGCACAGACCACGATCGTACCTGCTGCACAGATGGTCACTCCTGCTGCTACTACGGAGACTATCCCTGTTTCACTACAGGAGTTCATGAGATTGAGACCTCCAGCTTTTACCGGTACAGATGCGACAGAGGACCCACAGGCATTTCTTGATAGGATGGCTCGGATTTGCCGTTCGTTCAGGTGTTCTGATGATAGATTGGTGGAGTTTGCGAGTTTTCGTCTGGAGGGTCTTGCCCAGACATGGTACGACTCAGTAGAGAGAGGCCGAGCTGCAGGTCTGCCTTCTATGACCTGGGATGAGTTTACATCTGCATTTCTTGCCCGTTTTCTTCCGGAGAGTGTCCGAGATGCTCGAGCCCGTAGTTTTGAGTCTTTGCGCAAGACTCCTGGGATGACAGTGTCGGAGTATGATATACAGTTTACCCAGTTGTCTCGATATGCTCCGTACCTAGTCGACACGGAAGAGAAGAGAATAAAGAGGTTTGTGCGAGGGCTTGATACACAGCTATTCCTTGCCATCGGCACCCAGCACTTTGATACATACGCAGCCGCGATGGATGTAGCCTTACTTTTGGAGGAGCGTATTTCCGAGACTCTGGTCGTTTCTGGGCCGAAGAGGATCCGTACTGATACGCCAGCTCAGCGGCAGATGGGCAGACATCGTAATAGATTATTTCCGGAAGATGGCGGAGGCAGAGGATTGAGACGAGGTCAGTTATTTGGTTCATATCCACAGACCCAGCAGTCGTCTCCAGGATGTTTTCGGTGTGGGAGTCAGTACTACCGTGTCAGAGACTGTACCATGGGACGTCAGGGCGCGGCGACAATCCCGCATGTGACCTTACCACCCTCACCACCTTCTCAGAGAGCTTTACTTCCTACTCCTGATGATGCTCCACGTCAGTCAGATGCTTCTAGAGGCCGTGGGCGTGGCGGTCCAGTTCAGAGAGGACGAGGCGACAGAGGCAGAGGCAGCGGCCGAGGTAGAGGCAGAGGACAGCCAGCCATTAGTGGTGGACAGGCCCGAGTGTTCGCGTTGACTCCTCAGGATGCACAGGCATCCAATGCCGTCGTGACAGGTACTCTGCCAGTATGTTCTTTTGATGCACGGGTATTATTTGATCCAGGCTCCACACATCCCTATGTTTCCACGTATTTTGCACCGAGGTTGGGCCGAGAGTCTTCTCCATTAGATCAGCCGCTTGTCGTTATTACCCCGGTAGGCGAGTCTTTTGTTGCCCGTTTTGTGTACCGATCGTGTTTCGTTCGTATCGGGGAGAGAGATTCTTCAGTTGATTTGATTCTCCTCGATATGCTCGACTTTGACGTTCTTCTTGGTATGGACTGGCTAGCCACCTGTTATGCATCCGTGGACTGCCGTGAAAAGGCAGTCAGATTCAGTTTTCCTGGTGAGCCGGTTCTTATTATTCAGGGTGATCATAGTGCTACCCTTCCCAACTTGATTTATTCTCTTGATTTCTCTTAAGGAAAGGGTGTCAGGGATTCTTAACCTATATTTGTGATACTAGCTCCACAGAGGTTCCGTTGGACCAGGTCCCTGTTGTGAGAGAGTTTCCTGATGTATTCCCTGACGAGCTGCCTGGCCTGCCACCAGAGCGCGAGATTGAGTTCTGTATTGACTTGATCCCTGGCACGGGGCCTATCTCTATACCACCTTATCGGATGGCCCCGGCGGAGCTGAGAGAGCTAAAGGATCAGTTACAGGACTTGCTGGACAAAGGGCTTATCCGACCGAGTGTGTCACCTTGGGGTGCTCCCGTCTTGTTTGTTAAGAAGAAGGACGGAAGTATGCGCTTATGCATTGATTATCGTCAGCTGAACCGGGTTACTGTGCGGAACAGGTATCCCCTACCCCGCATTGATGACTTATTTGATCAGCTCCAGGGTGCAGGGTTTTTCTCGAAGGTTGATTTACGATCAGGTTATCACCAGTTGCGGGTTCGGAAGGAGGATATTCCGAAGACCGCTTTCCGTACTCGTTATGGTCATTATGAGTTCTTGGTGATGTCGTTCGGGCTCACCAATGCCCCGGCAGCTTTTATGGATTTGATGAACCGTGTATTCCGGCCGTATCTCGATCAGTTCATCATTGTGTTCATTGACGACATCTTGGTTTATTCTCGGAGCCGGGAGGAGCATGAACAGCATTTACGTATCACATTGCAGATTTTGAGGGAGCATCAGCTGTTCGCCAAATTTTCCAAGTGCGCATTCTGGCTAGACAGTGTCGATTTCTTGGGTCATGTGGTGACGAGAGATGGTATTTGTGTGGACCCGAAGAAGATCGAGGCAGTTCAGCGTTGGCCTAGACCAGTATCAGTTACAGAGGTTCGCAGTTTCCTAGGTCTGGCCGGCTATTATCGACGTTTCGTCCAGGATTTCTCCCGCATTGCTGCACCTTTGACCGGGTTGACCCGGAAGGGGGTTCCTTTTGATTGGACCCAGGCATGTGAGGATAGCTTCCAGCAGTTGAAGACTCGTCCGCCTACTGCACCAGTGTTAGCATTGCCTTCAGGATCAGGCGGGTTCATGGTATATTGTGATGCTTCTCGAGTGGGGCTGGGATGTGTATTGATGCAGCACGACAGAGTTATCGCGTATGCTTCTCGGCAGCTGAGGAAACACGAACAGAACTACCCCACCCATGATTTAGAGATGGCTGCAGTGGTATTTGCACTTAAGATCTGGAGACATTACCTATACGGTGAGTCGTGCCAGATATTCACTGACCACAAGAGTTTGAAGTATATTTTCCAGCAGCGAGATCTGAACCTGAGACAGCGCCGTTGGATGGAGTTGGTGAAGGATTATGACTGCAAGATTCTATACCATCCGGGCAAGGCGAATGTGGTGGCAGATGCTTTGAGTAGAAGGCCCGGAGGTAGCTTCTCTTGTTTGAGCGCAGTACAGATACAGTCGACGGCGGATTGGCAGGTTTTATGTGATAGCAGAGTGCAGTTCGAGTTTACTCCTACAGGGGGACAGCTGGCCCATTTCAGAGCACGCCCACAGTTACTTGACCGTATCCGCGAGGCGCAGTCCGGCGATGCCCGCATTTTAGAGATTATTGAGCAGATTCGGAAGGGCAGAGTTTTCGAGTTCGTGATTGATGATCAGGGGATACTTCGATTTGGGACTCGACTGTGCGTGCCAGATTCAGAGGGACTGAGGCGCGACATTCTCGAGGAGGCACATAGATCAGCATATAGTGTGCATCCAGGTTCCACCAAGATGTACCGTGATTTGAGAGAGGTTTACTGGTGGGACGGGATGAAGAAGGATATTACAGAATTTGTGTTGAGATGCCTGACTTGTCAGCAAGTCAAGGCCGAGCACCAGAGGCCAGCCGGCGAGTTACAGCCTTTGCCCATCCCTGAGTGGAAGTGGGAGCAGGTCTCCATGGATTTCATTGTCGGTCTACCCAGGACTAGTCGAGAGTACGACTCTATTTGGGTGATTGTGGATCGACTGACGAAAGCGGCTCACTTTCTGCCAGTGAAGACCACTTTTGGATTTTCTCAGTACGCCCAGGTTTATATTGATGAGATAGTGCGCCTGCATGGTGTTCCGACTTGCATCGTGTCCGACCGTGGCACCCAGTTTACCAGCCGATTGTGGCAGAAACTCCAGGAAGCATTGGGCACCCGATTGAGTTTTAGCACAGCCTTTCATCCTCATACTGACGGTCAGTCGGAGCGTACGATTCAGACTCTTGAGGACATGCTCAGAGCTTGTGTTTTGGATTTCGGTGGTAGCTGGGATCGTCATTTGCCTTTGATCGAGTTTTCCTACAATAATAGCTTCCAGGAGACGATTCAGATGGCACCTTTCGAGGCTTTATATGGAAGGAGATGTCGATCGCCTGTATGTTGGACAGAGCTTAGGGAGAGCAGTATTTTGGGGTCTCAGATCGTACAGGAGATGACCGAGAAGATGCAGCTGATTCGGGACAGGATGACAGTGGCACAGAGCAGGCAGAAATCATATGCTGACAGGCGCCGTCGCCGACTCGAGTTCGCTGTCGGCGATCATGTTTTCCTGAAGGTCTCTCCGATGAAAGGTGTGATGAGATTTAGGAGGAAAGGGAAACTGAGTCCTAGATATGTTGGTCCTTTCGAGATCCTAGAGCGCGTTGGTCCAGTCGCTTATCGGTTAGCTCTTCCGCCCAGCTTCCCCGATGTTCACCCCGTATTCCATGTCTCGATGCTCCGCAAGTACCTTCATGATCCTTCCCAGGCGATTCAGCACCAGACGATCCAGTTAGAGCGTGATCTTTCTTTCACCGAGCAGCCGGTTGTCATCTTGGATCGGCAGGTGAAGAAATTGAGGTCGAAGGTTATACCGTCCGTCAAGGTCCTTTGGCGTGGGCCGAACAGCGAGGAGGTCACCTGGGAGACCGAGGTCGAGATGAGGAAGAGATATCCCCATCTTTTTGAAGGTATGCGTAGTTAAATTCTAAATTTGGGGACCGAATTTCTTTAAAGGGGGGAAGATTGTAACCCTTCGAAAATCGTTTAGGCAGTTTTTCGGTAATCGGCTAATTTTTCGGCTTTTTCCGTAAAAAGTCAAAATAGGTATTTTTCATTGTAGACCTGATTATACAAAATTTAGATAAGATATTACTATAATTTTGTCACTAAAATGTCACTTATAATTTTCTAGTTAAATAAAAAAAATTCGTAATTAATTATTTTTTTTATTATTTTAAGCCTTTTTAAATACATTAAATTAGTGATAAATACAAATGTAATTAGGTAAATTTCATAATTAGGAGTCTTTATAAGCTAAAATATGGTGTTAATAAAATTATATCATGTCTTGCAAACTTTTAGTTTTTTGGTGGGAAAATTATGAAAAAAAATGATGAAAAAAGGGTTTTTTTGGAAAAAGTTGATTTGAAAAGCATTAAATGATAACATGTGATGTTTTCTTGACCTAGAAACTTCTCCAAAATTCCCTCATCTCCTCTCCCTTGCTGCTGGCCGACCCCAATCCTGCAGCAAACCACCTCTTCTCACTTCTTTTTCTCTTCATTTTCATGCTAAAATCCATTAAAAATCAACAAATTTCATTCACCCATTCAAAGCCAAACCCTAATCCATTCTCTCTTCAACCCAAATTAGTTCAAAAACTTGATGAAAGGAGGCTTTCTTGGTGACTTGATCATGCTAGGATTCAATTGGTGAGGTAAAATTCTAAACTAGTTTGCTAACTAGTAGTTTATTTGTGCTAAAATCTAATTTTGAAGTATTAATTTAGTGTAAATCCTTGTTCATGAAAAATCAAGAATGGGTTTTGATGTTGAGTTAGGGTTTGAAACATGGTTGTAAAAATTAAGTTAGGGTTTTGGTTATCTAATTGATTAGAATGGTTAATTGTGAAATGATACGCTCGCTAAATCGATAAATTTCGATGTTTGTAACGAATCGGTAAGCAAATCGCTTACTAGTTTTTTTTTGAAAAGTAGAATGCGACCAAATTGCGTTATGTTAGCGATATAATTAGCTTCGTATAGGACTATTAGAGTGCGCGAACGCGGGGTTTCGTCTAGTCGGGTTGTAGTTTAGTCGATTTTCCCGAAATGACGATTCTAGTTAAAGGTTAGCGATTTTCGTGCGTTTCTCCGCGCACCGAGTGCATGCTATGATTAAGTCGAGAGCGTGGATAATTGTATGTTGTGACTTGCATTGTGTTAGGTTTTATAATCTTATGCTTGATATTGTGCAAATATAGGATCGGGCGGGGAAACTTCGGACACGGCGTGAAAAGGCAAGACGGTGGCCGGAACGGATTAGCGGGGATTTCAGGTGAGTAGATGTATTCATCTATGGGGGAATCGTCTGGATGGCGCGATGCACCCCCCTAGTTAGGATTACCCTACTTTTTGCAAGATTTATTTTGTTAGTTAGCTTATCCATTCATGTACACTGCATACCCTTATAGCGAACAGTATATTAAACTGCATGGACATTCATCTATACTTATGCTATATCATTTCGTAGGACACGAACACCTTACCATTGGCATCTGTTGCACGTGCACTATTCATGTGACACACACGCCTTTGGTAATTGCCATGCCACGTGCACTATAGAACCTGTTTATCTTAATATCGTCACCTGCATTCATACTTGATATATGAAACTGCATCGCATGCATATATCTCGCATCATCATCATATTTACATAGAACTCTAGCTAAAATTCACATCATACACATTGATACCATAGACATTTATCATATATAACATGTGGACATTATGATTTTCTTAAGGATTTCAGTATTGCTGCGATTTCTGGATTTTTGGGGAAAACCGCAAGAATTTAACAAAACCTTATATTTATCATTTTCAAAACAAAGTTGCGGTTTTCTCGTGATGTATGTGTCGTCCACCATGAGTTTTCATGTTTTCTTTTGGATTTCGAGACCCGATTCGAGGAGTGGATGAACCGTCTCGGGTACATGGTGGGCCCGGTATGGTACCCCGGGGCAAGAAGATCGAGTTGTAGACGATGAGCCTGGCAGGGGAAGACTACCTACCGGTGATGTCTGGCGTGGCGGATATCCGGAGGATACCGACCGTTGTCGTGAGATTTATGATATGGGCCGATCCGGACTGACGGAGCCCGATATTGAGACAGATATGATTCCTATTTGGTGTCGATGCTTGACACGGGTTTTCAGATGATTTCTTGATGGTATTTAGCTATTATACAGATATTCATGTTCTAAAGTTAAGAATTCAATACCCTTAGCATTTAAAACACTTAAAGACTTAATAATGACATTGCATACCTGTGCATGCATACTAGAGATATTATATCACATATGGACATACATGTTGTGGTGCATTGCGTGCATTCTTACGATTGCCTTATTAGATGTTATATTTACTCACGAGCTGGCAACTCACCCCCGTTGTGCCACAGTGTCTTGCAGGTCGGACCCGTCAGTCTTGTAGCGGCAGGCTATCTTATTATCAGCTCCTTTTGCGCATACTCGCAACATCGCCCGTAGGTGGGTTGCGAGCACACTTTATTTCTTTTGCTTTATCATTGTATCTAGTATTCTCCATCTACCACTTTATATTGTATATGCGACCTAGTGATGAGACTGAGAGACTTGTATATTTGTGGTTCTTTTGGGTCGAGCTCAGTTGAGCCGGCGTTGTGTTTTCGGATACTTTGCGTTTCTTTCATGCTCTTTTCTTGATATTACTATTATATTGCATGTGGTTGTGATCCGCCTTGGACGAAGAGCTAGCTCCCGCTTGGGGATGCCATTTTATGTTTACAGGTTTATTATCTTGTTGTACCCATTTTGGGGGATAGAAAATGCAGGGGAGACTCTGCCGAAACTTTCAGAAATTTATGATGTTTTAAGAAGGGATTCTTTGCAACTTAATTGATTTGAAAATCGTTTTCATTAAAGGTTTTCCTTCACTCTCTTTTGATTTTGGTTTAGATTTTTCTGGGCTTTGGCTGACTTAGGTTACGGTACGCCTTTAGACGTCTCGTAATCTAAGTGCCAGTCACGTTCCGTACTTTCGGGTCGTGACAGTTCTAATGCAACTACACAACTATAAGTCGTGATTCACATTCACTTTTCATATCCCTAAGTTTTCATCTCATATCTCAATATATATATTCAATCACTCATATCTTCTCTGACTATCTTTTTAACCATATCCCCAGTTCCCAAATCTAGGTTTCTACGACTGTATCCTATATATCGGTTTCCATCAAGTTGCGGGGGTGTTATACGCCATCCACCCAACTTCCCCCATAGATATATATCTACTCATCTGATCCTTACTTGCCGAAGTCGATGACGCCACGCTCGTTCTTGTTGTTAAAGTCCACTCGATGGTACCTACATATATACACACAAGATATCGCAAACCCAAAATCACGCACGAAAATCAAAACGGCATGCGAATCGGTCTTAGGTTAGAACCTATAGACTATGCCTGCAAAACCACCAAACAACCCCCGTCGCTGAGTAAAAACATCAGACGACGGAACACAATATCAAATACCAAATCTCAAATTAAAACGAAGTCGCAAAACAATGCAGCAACTTAAGAAAATGGTCCCAGATTTTACCCTAGGTGAAATTAGCCAATTTTGCATACGTGGAGGGTCTAATTTACTGGCGATAAATCCCTGGAACAAACACGAACCAGTTTGGAAGTACCCAGGCCGCAATTTGCGGCCCAAGTGAATAAATCTGCGGCCTGGATTGATAGGTGTGGTCTCGGGTCTTCAGGGTAGCTTCTAGGTTGCCTGCATGACTCACTGTGATCGCAAAATAATTTTCAGAGGCTCCGGGTGTTAGCAGATCTCCAATTCTCATCACAAATCCCACAATTTCCCGATATCGGGGTTTCTATGTTTGGTTTATGGGGTTTTAGCCTCTGGTTTGGTCCATGATACAATCCCTACAGGGGTTTAAGGTCACTATTAAGCCTCAATTTCACCTTGGATTCAATTCAAACCCTAATTCTCAACTTAGAATTTTCAAAGTTCCCTAAACCTCATTTAACCCACTCTAAACTAACATAGATGCTAAAATGAATCAAATACAATACTAATGGTGATGAAAGCACCTCATTTGGCAACTCAAGAAAATTCTTGAGTTGCCTCAAGTGCCCAAAATACAAACTTTCTTGGTCCAAAGTGATTCTGATGAGCTTGTGCAAGCTTTTTGTGAAATGGAAATGAAGTTTTAATGTGGTTTTGGTGATTTTATGAGGAGGTAGAGGAGGGAGGAGGTGGAGGGCAGCCATGGTGAAGTGAGGAGGGAAAAATGAAGAGGAAAACAATGAAAGGGAAACCAATGACCAAGTCAACACAACCCCTCACTCTCTCTTCTCTCTCATGCCCATCCCTCATTCTTTATTCCTTTTCTTTTCTTTTTCTTTTCTAATATTTTCTCTTCTCATTTTAAAACCAAACCAAGCATGAAGAAATAAAGAAAAGACATGGTAGAAAAGTGTAACAATGTGAAAAATGAGTTGGTGCATGTCACATGCACAAAACAAGCTTAATGCACGATTAGTGATATTTAATCGCGATTAGCGTTAAAATGGAATATAATTAGTCATAAGAATTATAATTTGCTTAAATCATATAAAACACCATCATTTCCGTAATTCCTATAATTTGCCAAATATTTTCCACTTTATCGGTATTTAATTATACCGCATATTAAAATATTCACAATATTTATTATTTAATTATAAAAATTCCCAAAAATAATGTTTTATTTTTTTCTGAAATGTTACAGTCTTCCCCCTTAAAGAAATTCGGTCCCCGAATTTAAATTTAAACCCCCAAATACTAAAACATTTCAAAATTCAACTCCATCAACAGGGCTCCGAAATCACGGAAGCTATAGAAATACCACAGCGTATCAAGTGCGCATAAAAACGAGTATAAAACTCAAAACCGAACTCCATCAAGCGTCATGCAAATCATCAGATTTGCACACATATCATCGGAATTACAATGGAGATACAGATCTCGAACTCCATTACTGAAATCCAATATACAATAGTCAAATACTATAATACGTGTACAATACGCATCCTTGAAAATCTCTTTAAACGGAATAAAGCACATGCAAAAATCTTTTCTGAATGGCCGCGTGATGCGTAACTCACGGCACAAGTGATGGACGTGTAAGTCTACGGTAGCGCCCCAGCCGTCTACAGACGCCAAATGCGGAATAAAAACTTTTAAACTGGCGCTATCGTATACTTTAACCCGGATCTGCCATTATTGCTAAACTAACAAACTGTAAAGAGTGTAGAAAGGTTATACCGAACGATCCGAGTCCTTCGTTCTTTAACCATCATCCCACGCTCCGTTGCGGCTGCTCCGATCTCGTCGATCTCCGATATCCTCGTCGAGGTGGCACCACGTCGACGATTCTTTAAACGGGCTCCCGCCTCTGACTTGAGGCAACTCGGTCGTCAAGTTTGCTAAAAGAGACGACAAAGGATGATGTAGAGAATGAGTAGATGACTTTGTCTCACTTCGTCCAAATCCGTGGACGATCGGTTAATGAAGTTGCCGAGGGAATCGGGTGATGGAATGAATTGAGGCAATGAAATTTCCATGCACCCTTAACCATAGTCTTTTCTCACAAGAATGAAATTAATCTCTCTTTTTTTCACTCAAGGGGGCCGGCCACATATAAGTAAAAGAGGGAGGTGATGGTAGGAGCAAGGAGGGGGTGACCATAAAAGAAAGAAGCTTATCTTGATCATTAAAGAAAAGCATGACTCATTTAGAAACAACGAATCAAAACAACCTTAGTCATCAAGCATTAATGGCACCATTAATGCACTAATGACTCACCATGTCAAGTCACACTCTCTAGAATCTTCTAGAAGAATCCATACTCATCTCAAGAAAAGATAAACCCGTCTTTAACTGAATGTTAAAAGACGGCTGATAGAAAACTGGAAACTGGCAACTTCCAAAAGTGATCCTGAAACGACTTTCAGGATAGTCCCGAAACTGTATAAATATACCCGCATTTATATTACGACCGAATACAAATGCAACTGAGACAAAGATATTATATCTACTCACTTTAATACTTGGATCCGGCTTAAACCAAAGCCGACCAGTATCATCTGCCCGAAAAATAACACGTGCGTAAACGCACGTGCATTTTCCGAACCCTGCCATAAAACCATACGGCCTCTACAACGTTTCGCCCGAACTTGGGAAACTGTCTGTGGGGGACTCTAATGACTCGTCAGTACCCTGGCAGTGGGTTTAACCACAAACCGTCAGCGGCACTAGCTATGCGTAACGGCTGCCCATGGACTAACCTCAAGGGAGGCCGATGAGCGAACTCATCCAGAAACCCTACTGAGCCTAACAGTGACAATCTATATACAGTCCGGTCCGTTCGTCTATGAGTATCGCATATCTGCCTAGGGGGCTAGCAACGTCAGACCCCCAATAGCAGTATAAGTTGTGTCGGAGTGTAGCCCAATAACACCCTGAGATACTACTGGAGTACCTACCAGTAAATCTCCTGCCATGGCCATGGACTATGTGTAATGGCTCTCCTAGACACAGCACGACCTCGCCCCCAATACCGGGAGAGACGAATCCCCTGTCGATCCGCTCACGTGCCTCCATATGGCTCGGGACTGTACCCAAAAGCTACCTGTTTGCACGACTCCTTTGAGCCGTGGTAGGGTAGAAATCAAAGCACAGTGGGAACTCATACGAGACAAATGACGACCTCAGGTCGATGAACTAACCTGTACACATGTCACAAGGGAACTGCTATCTGACGATATGTATAATACCAACTAGCAGGTTCCCGGCGAGTCCTGTCCGGTGTACTCATAACCCAATGAGCACCTGTATACATCTTAGGTGATCCAACTGACACCAGTGGCTTATGAGACCGGCCACCGCCCCTCGTCGGGGTCTCGACTGTACACACTAGTCTACTCCGGAGTATCGATGCCCTGTCTCGAAACTCCCACGACTAGGGACCACAATTAAGGATATGCGTATAAACCACCCAACTCTCACGTATATGATCGCCATCATACTGTTGGTGGTAAAGCAAGATCCTAAGGGATCTATCAAAGTGTAACATGTAATCAGTCACCTGAACATGTACACGGCTGATAAAGGCAAACCAGATAGCATACTATCATCTCGAGTAAGATTGTCCTACCGGTATAGGTCCTCCGCAATCATTGCAATCACGTACCTGCGATCCAATAATTGACTATGAGGGCACTATCTCCAACAATCTCCCACTTGCACTCAAGGCTAATTATTGCGATGTCGACTACTCACAGCCCGTGTGAAACCGAACATCCAACTCCTCTACTAATCATTATCACAAAGCCCGTTTGTAAAACTTATTGTGTTCGAGAAATAGCCTTAGTGAGTGGATCCACCTAGAAGTTTCTTTCTATATCTCTCTTTGTCTCAAATTCGCGGAGAAAGCCATCTCCCGAATCGAGTAATACCTGTCTTAGAATATGTCTGGATATCTGATGGGACCTAGTTCATAAATGAACTCTGAATCCAAACTTCTTAGACTGTATCGATCACTGAACCTAATCAGTATCCGGCACCATGCCTCCCACAGTATTCTCTTGGATCACCTGTCCATAATACTGTCCCTCATCAGAGGGAAAACTATAACTCTGACAATCACTCTGTCAACCATGTCACCTTTGAAGCTTGGAATGATAACCGTCTCCCGAAGGAGGCTGCCGTCATCAAATCCGTAGAACATGTAATTATGTTCTAAAATTGCTTCCTTATGTTTCTCCAGGATTGGATTAATACAAACTTATTGCATCTAGTGCAAAAACAACATCTGGTTTGGTACTTGACATCTCATGATTGACTCAATTGCCTAAGCAAGTGATCTGCCAATCATGCACATCCCTCTCCCCTTTAGTCTGTAAGACACCTTTAGAGAGGGTGACTCCATCACCTGCAGGTACACCACCATGCTAGGAGTCATCTATTCTAAAAACCATTAGAATACTGTCAAAGTACCCACATTGGGAAACTACCCAAATCTAGATCTAAAACTATAGATCTAGAAACCAGAATGTCAAATATTATATCCATATCCTGTCTGGAGAAACAACTGTGTGACGACCACAGTACAACCGATCGTAGTATAGGAATTTTACTTCCTATTTTGTGTATGTCATCCAGATACCTTGACATCACACCCTACTACCTTCTTAACAGATCCATCCCCTATTCTGATTGAAGTCAAAACCATGACTATCATATCAAAATTAGATGATCTATCTCCGCTATAACTGCTCTAGTCTATAAATAGATATAAGCATCTTGCCCACTATGCTTCCGCTGCTCCTACTGACTACGACAACCCTCCTACCGGGTCTCATAGCCTGGAACAACAGTAGTGTCAAGTCTTGGTAGATAAGAACCTTCCTGTCACCGTCCTTGAGCCTACCGAAGTACCTCTCGGGTGTCTGAGGTTACCTACCAAATCTGCGGAGTGGCTATTGGAATGTCAAACCTGATTGAATATATAGGTCCTATTAAATTTTCCGTAATCGTTCGTGGTTCTGGAATCACTTCCAGTTCTACCATACTCCTACTACTGTTTTCTGAAGAAAAAAAAATCCATTTTTACTAAAACTGTGGCGAGTCAAGAACAATATCACTATTGATCTTCTAAATGGTAGAATATCAACCCTCGTCATAGCCAGGGTCAACCCACAAACAGCCATTACAGAAACGTGCCCTGAGTTATCCAGAGTCTGGTTTTAAGCATAAGCTGGACAACTCCTCGTACCTTAACATCTTTTAAGGTACGATCCATTCTATATCCAATACAGAAACTTTGGCACTTATTTAATTGGAACCAGATTCAAATCATGCAGCTGTCTCCAGTGCATATCAACTTAATGGAAAGAGGCTAATCAGCATTACTCAACTTAGGAATCCATCCAATTATGAGCAACCTGAAAAAGAAAACACGTTTCTCAAAACCATCACTATCATCTGAATACCAATCACAAGAATCTACATCATCGATATCTTTGAAGAATCCCGATACTTATGACACCTGGTTCTCTACTTTATTCTTATACCCACAACTTCTCAAAACTTAGACCGTGTATTTCTACGAAACACTTGTCTAAATACAAGAGAAGTCATAAGTAAACAGAACATAGTACGATAACCTACCCTTTTGTCCTGATGGACACTGGACAACATACAATACTCTGTATAAGTCCGCTGAGTTAACAACTCAAAACCTGTGCGTCGTAGGTTGAAAACTGTACCCTGGCGATTTCCTCAAATATCACCAATTACAACGAATTCCGATATAATGAGGATAATCACCTAATTCCCAATAACTTACTTCCACTCATCATCTGTAAAACCATACAGATATGAGAATGAAACTTGGTAAATACATACCCTTGGAGTAAGTGTCTAATCGGGAAAACAGTCTTCTATTAACAGTGCACTGAAACATGAAAATGTTTCGTAGGGGTATCCTGGTATTCATAGTAATGCCTCTTCCATAATCCAATTCATGACTTCAACCATATATTTCACTGCCATCTCTCCAAGTCCCTTTATTTGTCTTTAGTCATTACCTTCTGTACACCATCGTTAGGCTAAATGGTTTTCTTCCTTCCCTACCGTTCGGCACCAGCCTATGGTTTGGAAGAAGACTATCCAGTAAGCATAATAGGTGTACCCTCCTAAACCAAGGAGTACTCGCAACTGAGAGAAGGTGATGATAAAAGACAACTGAATAATACCTTATTCTTTTAAAGGTGAAATAGGAATGGCGATGAAGTACGCGGTTTGGTCGTGAATGATATCAGTCGCAATTTACTTTGCCCTCTTTCTAATCCCTTTATTTTGTCTTTACATATTACCTTCTGCACACCCTACTTAGGCTAATTGGTTTTCTTCATTCCCTACCTTTCGGCACCTGCCTATGGTTTGGAATAAGACTATCCAATAAGCGTAATAGGTGTACTCTCCTAAACCAAGGAGCCCTCGCAACCTGAGAGAAGGTGATAATAAAAGACAGCTGAATAAACCAATTCTATTTCTCCTGAACCTGGATCCATCCTCGAAGAAGTCCCTTCGAGTTCGTATATAACCATACGATGGATCTATCCAATGGAAGTGGATATCCGTAGTAATACGGGTGTTCTGAGAAATTCAAAGGGTAAAAGAAGGAGTGGCAATGACTTATGCAACATAGACAATCCAAAAAAGCCAGTATTTTAAGAAGGTTCGGTCAACCTGGTTACTGAGTCATAGTCTAGGGTCGGTCAAAGGTCGCTGCCAAAGAGAGAGAGAAAAGAAACACTCTGCGTGCACTCTAACCTAGATCAGAATGGTCATCACTTTATCTAATCCGGAAACCTCCCACTGTCCTGTCAAATTCTCCTCCAAACCTAAAGAAGAATCAATCGGGATCACCCGAAGAGTAAACCAACTCATCAGTGGGAATCAGGATCCAACTCTCATCGCATGATAACGTGATGGAATGCATCCACGTTACTCATACTCCAGAAGGTATGCGCATACTTGGCAAGTTTCAGTTTCTTTAGAAACTCCCGATACGATTTTTGCCCCATGCTCTTATAACCTTGGCGTTAGGTCAAAATGTCATAAGTCACATGCCAAGTTCTACCCATCACTATCTTGTTAATTTGAACCCACCCGCACATGCCCTTGGCGTTAGGTCAAAATGGCAGAACGGCTGTCCCAAACCAACCCATCTATCTATGCAACAATTGAATACCCAGCAGCTACCAAACACTATGCCTTGGCGTTAGGTGAAAATACATAGCTTGAATACTACTGAATACCCAAAAGAAGTGACGGAGGGCTACGGCTGGTTTTTGGTGAAAAACCTTTAACGTAGTGAACTTGATATCGCTGAAGGAACCTGATAGCTTTTTAAAATATAGTAGCGAAAACCTTTTGCTAAAGAGTTCACTCCCGGTAAAGGGATCTCGGCTCTTTCCTCGTGGAATGAGGTGCAGGATATTCCACTGAATACCGCTATGCAAAGCAACTTGTAATCGACTATAGTGAAGTTATTACCCTGACGCAAATTTCTGTCCAAGGGGTCGGTCCCGGTGAAGGGATATCGGCCCTTGCCCCGTCGAATGAGGTGCAGGATATTCCACTGAATACCGCTATGCATAACAAAAGGAAACGTCTTTGCAATAACACTTTTTAAATTTGTTCCAACAACTGCAAACAGGTTTGTTTTACTTTGCATTGATCAAAATCAATGCAGTCCCATCAATCGATCACACCAGAAAAGAACGAAAATAAAATGTACGTATATGCCATCCGCATTCGTCACTGGGTCCCGTCATCACCCGTTAGGTTACTTAACTAACGACAGAGCGGGGACTGGACTAGCGCGGGTGTAAAACATATACAACATCTAATAGTATATAAACCAATATACAATAATCGCTCCAGGCGTGATAATATGCAACATTACAGAAAAGTAATAAGCATCACAGAACAATACAGATAATCTGGGATCCCCGGGTTTCACAGAGCCGCTGCTGAAACCCGACGTTCCCCTATCGTGTGGATAGCCTGTGCAATGAAACCTAGACCCCTACGGGTGCGGCAAGTAACCCGCCAAAACCTGAAGCGAGGCAGCCCCCTACAGCATAGTGAATGGACCACCCAGCACTTCACGGAATCCGGCAATCTTGAGCACCCCTCCTTGGGTCAACCTGTACCCCCTACGAGTGCGGCGAATAGTCTTCCAATTCTAGAGTGGGACCCCTCTGCCTCTCAAAGCCATGAGATGCGGACCCGTTGCCCCTCAGAACCCGGCTATCCGTGCACTCCGTCGCGGGGCAAAACCTAGTACAGTAATGAAAAATAGTACAACAGGTGCATCGACCGCAACCTGGTCGTGCCCCAAAAGAATATTATACAACAGGCAGTGACGGCTGTCCACAAGTTGGACGCTCGCCCCGCAATATCAAATGTACAAATAAACTCAAACTGTACTACCATTGCACACTGCTATCCACCACGATAAATCCGCAACAACACAGCACAACACAGAACATCAACGCGAATGTCACGTTCGCAAACCCGTCTAAAAGAACTATAGCAATCAGACGCGGTTTACCGGTCAAATGACATTCCCGGTCGGAGATATAATATAAGCACTGTAAACTAACATGTTCAAATTTCGATCGACCAAATATCAAGAAGTGGGCCCCACAACTTACTGGTGAACAGTAACAAAACCTGGGCCCAAATGATATATACCAAAAACCACAAAATCCAGAGAAGAACATACTGTTCAATTTTGGGAGCATGATCTCACCAAGTGGCGGTGGATCCGCGGCCAAACCATGGGTTTGGCCGCGTTTCCGCGGCGACTTGGTGGGATCACGTGCCCAAATTTGGTCCGTGTTCTTAGAAAAGCCTGCACAGATTTTTGAGACATGTAGAAAAATTTTAGGAGACCATTTAAAATCGACAGAAACTGTGAGCTTGGAATTTTGCAATTTTCGATTTCCGGTTCGATCGATATTTTAAACGCGTTAGCACAAGTTAGCATAGCAAAATGGTTAGGCTCTGATACCACTGTAAGTCTACGGTAGAGCCCCGGCCGTCTACAGACGCTAAATGCGGAACAAAAACTTTTAAACTGGCGCTATCGTATACTTTAACCCGGATCTGCCATTATTGCTAAACTAACAAACTGTAAAGAGTGTAGAAAGGTTATACCGAACGATCCGAGTCCTTCGTTCTTTAACCATCATCCCACGCTCCGTTGCGGCTGCTCCGATCTCGTCGATCTCCGATATCATCGTCGAGGTGGCACCACGTCGACGATTCTTTAAACGGGCTCCCGCCTCTGACTTGAGGCAACTCGGTCGTTAAGTTTGCTAAAAGAGACGACCAAGGATGATGTAGAGAATGAGTAGATGACTTTGTCTCACTTCGTCCAAATCCGTGGACGATCGGTTAATGAAGTTGCCGTGGGAATCGGGTGATGGAATGAATTGAGGCAATGAAATTTCCATGCACCCTTAACCATAGTCTTTTCTCACAAGAATGAAATTAATCTCTCTTTTTTTCACTCAAGGGGGCCGGCCACATATAAGTAAAGAGGGAGGTGATGGTAGGAGCAAGGAGGGGGTGACCATAAAAGAAAGAAGCTTATCTTGATCATTAAAGAAAAGCATGACTCATTTAGAAACAATGAATCAAAACAACCTTAGTCATCAAGCATTAATGGCACCATTAATGCACTAATGACTCACCATGTCAAGTCACTCTCTCTAGAATCTTCTAGAAGAATCCGCACTCATCTCAAGAAAAGATAAACCCGTCTTTAACTGAATGTTAAAAGACGGCTGATAGAAAACTGGAAACTGGCAACTTCCAAAAGTGATCCTGAAACGACTTTCAGGATAACCCCGAAACTGTATAAATATACCCGCATTTGTATTACGACCGAATACAAACGCAACTGAGACAAAGATATTATATCTAATCAATATAATACTTGGATCCGGCTTAAACCAAAGCCGACCAGTATCATCTGCCCGAAAAATAACATGTGCGTAAACGCACGTGCATTTTCCGAACCCTGCCATAAAACCATACGGCCTCTACAACGTTTCGCCCGAACTTGGGAAACTGTCTGTGGGGGACTCTAATGACTCGTCAGTACCCTGGCAGTGGGTTTAACCACAAACCGTCAGCGGCACTAGCTATGCGTAACGGCTGCCCATGGACTGACCTCAAGGGAGGCTGATGAGCGAACTCATCCAGAAACCCTACTGAGCCTAACAGTGACAATATATATACAGTCCGGTCCGTTCGTCTATGAGTATCGCATATCTGCCTAGGGGGCTAGCAACGTCAGACCGCCAATAGCAGTATAAGTCGTGTCGGAGTGTAGCCCAATAACACCCTGAGATACTACTGGAGTACCTACCAGTAAATCTCCTGCCATGGCCATGGACTATGTGTAATGGCTCTCCTAGACACAGCACGACCTCGCCCCCAATACCGGGAGAGACGAATCCCCTGCCGATCCGCTCACGTGCCTCCATATGGCTCGGGACTGTACCCAAAAGCTACCTGTTTGCACGACTCCTTTGAGCCGTGGTAGGGTAGAAATCAAAGCACAGTAGGAACTCATACGAGACAAATGACGATCTCAGGTCGATGAACTAACCTGTACACATGTCACAAGGGAACTGCTATCTGACGATATGTATAATACCAACTAGCAGGTTCCCGGCGAGTCCTGTCCGGTGTACTCATAACCCAATGAGCACCTGTATACATCTTAGGTGATCCAACTGACACCAGTGGCTTGTGAGACCGGCCACCGCCCCTCGTCGGGGTCTCGACTGTACACACTAGTCTACTCCGGAGTATCGATGCCCTGTCTCGAAACTCCCACGACTAGGGACCACAATTAAGGATATGCGTATAAACCACCCAACTCTCACGTATATGATCGCCATCATACTGTTGGTGGTAAAGCAAGATCCTAAGGGCTCTATCAAAGTGTAACATGTAATCAGTCGCCTGAACATGTACACGGCTGATAAAGGCAAACCAGATAGCATACTATCATCTCGAGTAAGATTGTCCTACCAGTATAGGTCCTCCGCAATCATTGCAATCACGTACCTGCGATCCAATAATTGACTATGAGGGCACTATCTCCAACAGGACGCTCATTTGTAAAGTAATAAATATACATTCATATATGTTTTGCTAAATATGCGTTCCGCCGTTTCTAAAATATCCCAAAAGTTTTTCCTTTTTAACGTTCGTATCGCTCACGGACACGTAAGAAATAGCGAGACTACAGCTCCTTTCTGAAAACCTCTTGTTAAACTTTTTAAATGCATGCAAAATACTCAGGTACTGTCCTCAATCAGTCCTGTTCGGCTAATTCATAATATAGTGCTTATCATGAAAACAAGGTGCTCAAGAGCAAAATTAGCCTTAATAGGCGTATCCAACAATTATGTGCGTCCGGTGCGCACGGAAATAAAATCCAATCCAAGTGCCACAATATGCACAAAAGCAAAACTAAGTGCAACGGGTGTACACGAAAACCTCTGTCCAGTGCAACGGGTGTGCACGACAATAATTTTGAGTGAAACTATAGTGCACGGAAATCTCAATCCAGTGCAACTATCATGCACGAATGAAAATCCCAATCGAGTGCATCCGGTGTGCACAAAATCTAATATCGAGTGTCGAATATGCACAAAAATCCAATCCAAGCACGTCGGGTTCGTGAAAAGAATCTAGTGCAGTAGCATGTACGAAAACGCACAGCAAGTGCCAACGCGCACGAAAAACGCAATCTGATAACGCAAATGCTCAAAGACATAAATCGGGTGCAACTAAGGCACGAAGTATAAAGCCGGTGCAGCAAATGCACAAAATACCAAGATGGTGCAACAATGTACAAAATACGAATTTGGTGCAACAAATGCACAAAACACGAATCGGGTGCATCCAGTACACGAAATACAAATCCAGTGCATGCAAATTCACAAAGTACAAATTTGGTGCAATAAATGCATGAAAACTCATCAATAACTCAAATGCGTATAAAAGCAACATCGAGTGTACCAAGGTGTATGAAATCATAAACATGTGCAACCGTGTGCATAAAACACGTATCAATGCACTGCAAGCATATATGAGCTATACCGAGTGCAAAATCAATCGAGTGCGTACCACATGTACAAAGCCAACACAACTGTATGAAATCCATGAAATCATAAACACGTGTAGCCAAGGCACAAAATCAATATCAAGTGCAATAGATATGCACAAATCATAAACCAACACAACGGTGTATAAAAGCATATTTCAAGTGCAATAACTATGCACAAAATGTAAATACCCAGTAGGTGCAGCCATGGTGCACAAAAACAATATCATGAAACTAAATCATAAAAATTCAAATCCAAGTGATATAAGCGTGATACTCGGATCGCAAACGCAAATCGCAACAAATGACATTGAGGTACACCTCTTACAATGTCGAAAAATTTCGGTACGCCCAAAACTGGCAGAGCAAGAACATCTGCTTGCCTCCTGCTCATGGTCTGGCGCCCTCTGTTTCTGGGTCCTCATTTCCTTATGGATTACCAATCTCAAAATCCATCATCTCATCGGCTCGGTCAAGTGTGCTAACGGGAATGATTCCGCTCTGTCACTTCTCTGGTCATCTCTCGGCCAATTATCACGACCACTCGTAAAGCAGCACGTCACTGGCGTCGTCCTCTGGCCCTCTGAATACACGTGACACAATTGATCTTCGGTGCAAATCTAATTGCAGCAGTGACCTGGAAGGAACCTGCTCAGGGTTTCTTCCGATCTCACCTATGCCGAACTATACGGAGGCTGGTAGTCTTGAATAATCTTTTCTCATTTTTTCTGGACATCTGCGTTTTCAGCACAACATTTCTTCGGGAACTGACCGCATCCCAACGCCTCTGTATACATATCAGATCTCTAATCTCGTCAGGGAGTAACAATATCTCGTCAGCATCTCGCACGAACCTCTTGTTCCACTCGTCTTTAATATCATCCACTTCGATGTCACATCATGCTATCTGCATACTGCAAATGTCCTCGGCTACAGTCAATCCGGAATTTCTCACACGGACTCGAAATCATGAACTCGGTATCTTCATCACTCTGTAGAAGATATCTAGCCGAACACGTCCTCGGAAACTTGTCCCAACCATCGGAGGAATACTCATTACTCGTCCGTTCTCGATCAACTCACAACGCATCTGGGTGATGTCCTCTATCCGAAACTGGTCAATCCGCTGACCCCCTATCGGATTATCCAACGAACAACGTCATCTCTAGATCGATCTACTCTAGATCTGAATAAGATCCTCCATACTGGAAATCTTCAGCTCAACTGGGCCTGCGTCGGCGCATCAAATCTGACGAATCGCCTTCGTCTCTCTACTCAAGATAGACTAGCTATCATCTATTGCATCTCTGCCAGGAAGCTCCAGCGATCTCAGCTCATAAGCTATGGAAGCAACATCCCATCAATCTCAATAACAGCTGGGTCATCTGTCTGCAAGGTAGACGACATCACGATCTCTGAGGTAGGCGTACATTAACCGTCCTTTCACGACAGGCAGCCTCTATCAATGCCCAGATCTTCCAGTGCAAAACCAACACTCGCCTCAACAAGAGGTCACAACAAAATACTACATCGAGGAGTTCCCATGTCAATAGAAAACACAATGGTCAGTCCTCGTCCATGAGGAGCTCGCCTTGACCGTAACACTAGCAGCAACTCAATCTGCGCCCAAACCATGGTGACAGGAACCTCAAGCGTGTATCGATGAAAACAGATCAAAGGGATGAAAGGCACCAACAGATCCAGAATGGATACATGATCATAAGAAAAAACAGCATCAATGAAAGTATGATCATGGAACGGACAGAATCAAGGATCTCAAATGGATGTATAATCATGGGTATGAAGAGAATCACAGATCTCAAAATATGTACATCCTAATATTTCTTAAGTGGAGTATCGTATCGTAAATATGCCGTTGAAAATACGTACGGTACGTCACTCTACTCATGCTACCTACTCCATCAATCAAGGTCAGCCTATGAAACGAAAGTTCGGGTCTAATACCCCATGTTCAAGTTTAAGTTCCGTAAGATCAAGCCTAGATTCCGAATATATACAAATGCCCTAGGCTCCGTATAGTCAAACATAGACTCGAACCAAGATTAACCTAGCACTCCGATACCAACTTTGTCACGACCCGAAAATTTAGCTTGTAACCAGCACTTAAATCACGCAACGTCTAAAGGCGTAACGTAATTCAAGTAAGCTGAAACCCAGAAGTCTAAACCTTTTTTAAGAAAATAAAAGAGGTGAAGTGTTGAAATAATGGTATAATGAAATCAAGTTTTCTTAAATGCATAGAAAAGGAACATGAATAATGCAAGTGAAATTTACTAGTTTGAAAACATGTTTCGTCTTTTGAAAATTTGGGCAGCACCTCCTTTGTATATTTTGATCCAAAACCACAATACATGATAATATAAAGACATCCCCAAGCGGGAGCTAGCACTTCGCCAATTGGCGGATCTACAACCACGCAAAGCATAAATATAAGTATACGACACCCAACGGCGAAGTTCACCAAAAAGGTAAAGCAAAGCAAGACATCAACCCGAAAAGCCAACATAAAACCCATCGCTCAAGTCTCCCAAATAGAAGTCTTGCCAAGTATCATTACTTATACAATTACTAGTTTGATTGAACGAGTTGACTAGATACAACAGGAAATATAAATACAAGAGTGGGTACGATACAAATTTCCCACCTACCAAGAAAATCTCCCAAAAGTATATGTGTGCCAGCGATACCGCTACTGATCCATGCGGTCAACTTGCAAGAACCGTGGCACAACGGGGGTGAGTTGCCAACTCGTGAGTAGAAAACATCAACAGGTAGAAATCGAATAAAATAACGATTTCCTAGGTCAACTATGTCATAAAGGTAGTTCTATGATATCTAGGGTGACCGTATCTGCATATGTGCCAACAATATACTCAATGTCTATGTGTGTGTGGATATCATCCAACCATGTAATCAATGTCTGTATGCTTGTGGATCCCGTCCACATGTTAACCAATGACACAACAACATCATGCATGTAAATATCAAAAAAGCATATGCATGAAAATATGAGGATATAAACCAACGTGTGTCCCTCGCGACACATCAAAATCATGGAACCTGAGTGTCTAGCATCGACACTCGAAATTATGAAACCCGTGTCCAGCATAGACACGTAAATCCTCATATCTCTCGGGCTCCGTCAGTCCGGATCGACCCACGGGCTCCGTCAGTATGGATCGGCCCATATCATCTCTCGACTCCGGTCGGTATCCTCCGGATAACCGCCGAGCCCAAAAACTATCACCGGTAGGTAGTGCCCCCCCCGCCAGGCTCACCGTCTAATAATACGAGTCTTCTCGCCCCGGGGTACCTCACCGAGTCCACCATATACCCGCAGACGGTACCTACCGCTCCTCGAATCGGGTTTCACATGCCGCTCTCAGAACCGAGAAAACACAAGGTGGACGCATTGAAATATCATATCAAGAGAAATCGGGTATTTAAAACAATACACACTTTCTTTTGAAATCATCACGGTTCTCAAATCTAGAAATCTCATGAAAACAACATATCTCAATGCGTATAATCATAAAGCATGATGTATGCGACATATAACAGAAATGTAAGCATATTCGTATATCATGCAACATGGAACAGTAATATGCATATATCGAGGGAAAACCCGCTCTTTTAAATGAATACAGTTTTAAAGTATATCATGCGGTTTCCAATTTCTCTAAAGTCAAATGCAACATCGTATAAATGTGCATATGTAACTATAGCAGGTAAATTATGTAAGGAGTCATATCATGATGCAGCAATTCTACTGTGTAGTGACATGGCAATTATCGATGATGAAGTGTGTGAGCCGGCCAATCTGTGTAAGTGTGACATACGCATCATCGCTTATGCTGTAGGTGTACTAGCACAGGTATATGTAATGTAATGAGAGTGACATGAACGTAGAATAAAATAAATCATATGCGAATGCTGACAGGTATACGTATCTAACATGACCGAGTCGGTGAATCTATCAATCGGCATCCAGCCTCACAACATCACGTACGGTATAATCTATAGTACGACATCCTCTAGTCAAGGGTATGGATCATTCATCATAAAACTCATCACCTATGGTAAATCATCGTACGACAGCATTAAACCATTAGGGATCCAATCAACCTTTACGACAATGAGGGAACGGACCTAACATCTCGTACAGCATATCAGTCAAGATTCACAACATTATTTAAATTTATATACCTATATCCCAGGCCACATCCACAACAATCTCAAATCTGGGGACCGGCAAGGTATCAATCATCTCAGTCGACTCGTATCCGTATACCAACATATCATCAAGTCATCATCTCTCGTCGTATTTTCTTTTCATCACATTAATTTAATTTTATATATACATTCTACCTTATTAATTTAGTTTCATGTTACTCTAAAACTAGTACTTGTTCTAATGCAACTACACATCTATACGTCGTGATTCACATTCACTTTTCATATCCCTATGTTTTTATCTCATATCTCAATATATATATATTCAATCACTCACATCTTCTCTAACTATCTCTTTAACCATATCCCTGGTTCCCAAATCTAGGTTTCTACGACTGTATCCTATATATCGGTTTCCATCAAGTTGCGGGGGTGCTATACGCCATCCACCCAACTTCCCCCGTAGATATATATCTACTCACCTGATCCTTGCTTGCCGAAGTCGATGACGCCACGCTCATCCTTGTCAATCAAATCCACTCGAGGGTGCCTATATATACACACACAAGATATCGTAAACCGAAATCACGCACGAAAACCAAAACGGCATGCGATTCGCTCATAGGTTAGAACCTATAGCCTACGCCTGCAAAACCAACAAACAACCCTCGTCGCTGACGTACAAATATCAGACGACGGAACACAATATCAAATACCAAATCAAAAATTAAAACGAAGTCGCAAAACAATGCAGCAACTCAAGAAAATGGTCTTAGATTTTACCCTATGTGAAATTAGCCAATTTTGCATATGTGGAGGGTCTAATTTACTGAAGATAAATCCCTGGAACAAACACGAACCAGTTTGGAAGTACCCAGGCCGCAATTTGTGGCCCAAGTGAATAAATCTACGGCCTGGATTGATGGGTTTGGTCTCGGGTCTTCAGTGTAGCTTCTAGGTTGCCTGCATGATTCGCTGTGATCGCTAAATAATTTTCAGAGGCTCCGGGTGTTAGCAGATCTCCAATTCTCATCACAAATCCTACAATTTCCAGATATTGGGGTTTCTATGTTTGGGTTAAGGGGTTTTACCCTCTGGTTTGGTCCATGATACAATCCCTACAGGGGTTTAAGGTCACTATTAAGCCTCAATTTCACCTTTGGATTCAATTCAAACCCTAATTCTCAACTTAGAATTTTCAATGTTCCCTGAGCCTCATTTAACCCGCTCTAAACTAACATAGATGCTAAAATGAATCAAATACAATACTAATGGTGATGAAAGTACCTCATTTGGCAATTCTTGAGTTGCCCCAAGTGCCCAAAATACAAACTTTCTTGGTCCAAAGTGCTTGTGATGAGCTTGTGCATGCTTTTTGTGAAGTGGAGATTAAGTTTTAATGTGGTTTTGGTGATGTTATGAGGAGGTAGAGGAGGGAGAAGGTGGAGGGCAGCCATGGTGAAGTGAGGAGGGGAAAATGAAGAGGAAAACAATGAAGGGGAAACCAATGACCAAGTCAACACAACCCCTCACCCTCTCTTCTCTCTCATACCCATCGCTCATTCTTTATTCCTTTTCTTTTTCTTTTCTAATCTTTTCTCTTCTCATTTTAAAACCAAACCAAGCATGAAGAAATAAAGAAAAGACATGGTAGAAAAGTGTAACAATGTGAAAAATGAGTTGGTGCATGTCACATGCACAAAACAAGCTTAATGCACGATAAGTGATATTTAATCGCGATTAGCGTTAAAATAGAATATTATTAATCATAAGAATTATAATTTGCTTAAATCATATAAAACACCCTCATTTCCGTAATTCCTATAATTTTCCAAATATTTTCCACTTTATCGGTATTTAATTATACCGCATATTAAAATATTCACAATATTTATTATTTAATTATAAAAATTCCCAAAAATAATGTTTTATTTTTTCTGAAATGTCACAGTTATTCCGGGCTTTGACGAGGGTTAACTTTCTACCATCAGGAAGATTAATAGTGATATTGTTCTTAACTCGCCACAGTTTTAGTAAAATGGATCTTTTCAGAAAACAAAAGTGGGAGTATGGTAGAACTGGAAGTGATTCCAGAACCAAAAACGATCACTGAAGATTTGATAAAACCTGAGAATTCAATTGGATTTGACATTCCATTAGCCACTCCGCAGATTTGGTGGGTAACCTCAGGCACCCGGGCGGTACTTCGGTCTTCTCAAAGACGGTGACAGAGAGGTTCTTGTTTACCCAGACTTGCCATTGCTGCTGTTCTAGACTATCAGACTCGGCAGGAGGATGAGTATAGCGTCATTCTAAACTAGCTTTAGAAGTACACGTGTATATGACTCTGCAAGAGGGTTGTTGTAGTCAGTGGGAGCAGCGGAAGTACAGTGGGCAAGTAGCTTGTGTTTATTTATAGACTAAAGAAGGTATAGAGGAAGGAGATCATCTATTTTTTGATGTGACAGTCATAGTCTTTGACTTCATCAGAATAGGAGATGGATCTAGTAAGAAGGTAGTAGGGTGTGATGTCCTGGTAAATGGGATGACATGCACTTTATAGGAAATGAAGTTCCTATACTACTATCGGTTATACCGTAGTTGTCACAAAGGTGTTTCTCCACATAGGACGTGGATATAATATCAGGGTTTCTGGTGACTAGATCTATGATTTTAGATCTAGATTTGGGAAGTATCTCAATTAGGGTACTTGACAATATTCTAAAGGTGTTTTAGAATGGACAACTCATGGCATGGTGGTGAACCTGCAGATGATTGAGTCACCCTCTCTAAAGGATGTCTTTCAGACTAAAGGTGAGAGGGATTTGCATGATTGGCATATCACTTGCTTATGCAGTTGAGTCAATCATGTGATATCAAGTACAACACCAGATATTGTTTTTTGCACTAGCTGCAATAAGCATATATATTAATCCAATCCTGGAGAAACGTTGGGAAGCAGTTTATGAACATAAATTGATGTTCTTGGGATATGGTAACAGCGGCCTCTTTCGGGAGACGGTTATAATTTCAGGCTTCCAAAGTGGCCTGGATGACAGAGTGGCTGTCTGAATTATAGTTTTCCCTCTTTTTGACGGACAGTATGTTGGACATGTGGTCCAAGCGGATGCTGTGGAAGGCATGGCGCAGCATACTGATTAAATTCAGTGGATGATACAGTCTAAGAATGTTGTTGGATCTGGAGTTCATTTATGAACTGGGTGCCATCAGATATCCAGACAAATTCTAAGATAGGTATTGCTCATTTCGGGAGATGGCCATTCTCCGCGAAGTTGAGATATGGAAAGATACAGAATGAAACATTGGAGCGGATCTACTCACTGAGGCTATTTCTTGAACACGATAGTTTCACAAACGAGCTTTGTGAAAACTGATTAGTAGAGAAGTTGGGTGTTCGGTATCACACGGGCTGTGAGTATGCGACACCACAATAATTGGCCTTAAGTGCAAGTGGGAGATTGTTGGCTATAGTACCCTCAAGGCAATTATCATAGTCGCAGGTAGGCGATTGCGATGATTGAGGGATGACCTATACCGATGGAACAGTCTTACTCGAGATGATAGTATGCTATCTGGTTTGTCTTTATCATCATGTACATATTGATAGAGCCCATAGGATTATTGTTTGACTACCAGCATTATGATGGCGATCATATATGTGGGAGCTGGGGGGTCTATAAGCACATACTTAAATGTCCCTAGTCATAGGAGTTTCGAGACTGGGCAACGATACTCCAGAGTAGACTAGTGAATACTGATCGAGACCCCGACAAGGGGCGATGGCCCGGTCTCACAAGCCATTGGTGTTAGTTTGTTCACCTAAGATAGTATACAGGTGCTCATTGCGTTATGAGTACACTGGACGGACTCGCTGGGAACATGCTAGTTGGTATTATACCTATTGTCAGATGGCAGTTCCCTGGTGACATGTGTACAGGTTAGTCTGTCGACCTGAGATCGTCATTTGTCTCGTGTGAGTTCCCACCATGCTTTGATTACTAACCTACCATGTCTCAAAGGAGTCGTGCAAACAGGTTTTAGTTGGCTACAGTCCTGAGCCACATGGAAGCAGCGAGCGGATCGTCGGGGATTCGTCTCTCCCGGTATTGGGGGTTGATGTCGCGTTGTGCACCGGTGGCCATCACCAGAAATCCTCGGCCGGGATAGAAGAGAATTACCGATCCAGGATCGATAGTTTCTCAGGTGGTGATGGGTTTCCTACCAACACTAATTATCGCGTTATTAAGGGTCTGACTTTATCTACCCTCTCTATACTCGATATGCGACACTCTTAGACAAATAGACTGGACTATATGGATATTGTCACTGTCAGGCTCAGTAGGGGTTTGGATGAGTTTGCTCGTCGGCCTTCCTTTCGCTCAATACCTGGATAGCCGTTACGTACAACTATTGCCGCTGACGTGCTTGTAGCTAAACCCACTGCCAGTGTATTGACGAATCTTTAGAGTCCCACATAGAGGGTTTTCACGGTTCAGGCGATATGGTGTAGATAACATATGTTGGTACATACAGGTGTCTGATTAAATATGTGTACAAGCTGCACAGACTTTAATTGGGCGGTTAATAATACTAGCGGCTTAGGATTAAGCCGGATTATTAAATCAGGTTTTGATTTAATAATGTATATATGTATTCTAGTATTATTGTTCACTATTCATTTTCTCTCTTAGCTATTCTTATTTTGATACGAATACTCATATATGAATTTCGATACGCGTACCGGGTAGTATTCCGTATTTATACGGAATAGCTTCTATAAGATGGCCACCTCATTATTAGATTTTCTTTTTAGAAAAGCATTTTGTAAATGAGGTGGAGGGGTGAGTGGGCATGGGCATGGCTTGGCATGTAGAGAAGCATGGCTCTCATTTGTTTATTGAAAAATTGAGGAGATATTTTGTATGCATGGTTCAAAATTAAAGTAGCCATATTCTTTACATGCCATCCAATTTTGATTTTCTTTGTTCACTTGATCATTCTCTCACTCTTGAGAGACTTAGCTTGTTTCCATGGTTGCTCATGCTATTGTTTTCATCACCTCCTTCTTCATGTTCTATGATTGCTTTTTTGAGCACTTGTGATGAGAGAAAAAATATAGTGAGACATTCCTACACCTCTACTCTCCATTGCTAGCAACCTTGGAGCATCGGTTGCCTCGCTTGGCGAGGCTTAAGCTTGAGTCGTTTCCCTCAGGTGGATCATCGTAGATGAAGGAAGACCGGCAACCAAACTCGATCCGCAACCTCTAGGAGCTTGTGATGAAGTTTGAAGACCGAATGACACGGATCAACTCGGTATAACCATTCCTAACTTCTTTTATATTGCTTGCTAGCATAGGGTTTAGGGTACATCCGGGCATCGGGTCATGGTAGTGCCAGTTTAGAAAATATTTGTTCCTCTTTGGCCACGGTTTGATGGCCGGGGCGCTACCGTAACCCAATATCGCCGTTGTATACATATTTTCTTTTCTGTACTAGGATTACCCCGTGGAGGAGTGCTCGAATAGCCAGGTTCTAGAGGGCAACGGGCCCGCATCTCATGGAGATGAGACCGGAGGACCTTACTCTAGAATTGGCGGGCTATTCGCTACACTCGTAGGGGGTATAGGTGAACCCATGGAAGGGTGCTCAACTTACCGGATTCCGTGAAGTGCTGGGTGGCCCACTCACTCTGTTGATTGGGGTTGCCTCACTTCGGAGATTGGCGGGTAACTTGCCACACTCAGAGGGGTCTAGGATCTTCATTGCACTGGCTATCTATACGACCGGAGAACGTCGTGTTTCATTTATGGCTCAAATGAAACGCGATACTCCTAGATTATCTGCTATTCTATATTGTTGTTTCGCATGCTTGTGATGATTTTATCTGCTGTGATAACTATTATCTGCCTGCGATATTGATATATATATTATATATATTTAGTAGATGCTTCTATATGTTTTGCATCCGCGCTAGTCCAGCCCCCGCTCTTCCGTTAGTTAAGTAACCTAACGGTGCATGACGGGGCTCCGAGACGAATGCGGATGGCATATAAAAAAGCACGTTATTTTGGTTCTTTCTTTTGTGGTTTAGAAACATAAAATGATGGGAACGAATTATCGAAATAATGCAAGAAAAAATACACCTAAATAATGTTGTCAGAACCAATTTTAAAACTACTCGGTTTTCTTCAAAACTCATGGTCGTATTCTTTTGTTTTTTTATAGAGGTATTCGGTTAGGAATATCCCGCACCCCATTCTATGAGGGAAGAGCCTTGATCCCTTCATTGGGAGTTCACTCTTAAGCAAAAGTTTATGTTACTATTTTTAAAATGTGTAGCTTAAACCACTTCGTTTCAAAGCCACTCGAGTTCTTTTAACAATATCAAGTTCATTACGTTAAAGGCTTTTCGCCAAAAACCAGTAGCAGCCCTCCGTCATTTCAGATTAATATTACCTAGTATTCATGCTGTGTTTGTTGTCCTTTGTCAAAGCGTAGTGTTCGGTAGCTATGTGGTGCTTTTCTGTTGCATAGTAATGCGATTCTCTAGGACAGTCATAGAGCCTTGTTGGCCTTTGTCAAGGGCTTATACGGGTGGGTTTAAAGTAATCCAGGATAATGACAGGTTGAACTTGACTAGTGGTTTATGGTTTGCTGGGCTTTGTCAGGTCATAAACCGCTAGGGGCAAAAACCGTATCGGGAGTTTCAAACATACGGGAAACTTGCCAGGCGTGCGCATACATTCTGGAGTGTGATGACTTGAGTGGATTCCATCAGGTTATCACATGATTATAGTTGGGTCCTGATTTCCACTGATGAGTATGTATTACTCCTCGGGAGATTTTTCACTTTAGGGTTTGAAGTTGTAAAGTGTAAATGATCCCGACTAGTTCTCCTCTTAGGGTTTGAAGAAGAATTCGAGGAAACAGTGGGAGCCATCCTGATCAGATAAGTGATAACCAATCTGATCTTGATAGAGTGCATGCTGAGTGTTTCTTTTCTCTCTCTCTCTGGTACTGCGACCCATGACTTACCATAAAAACTCATGAACCAATTTGACCGAACCTTTTTACATACTTTGGCTTTGGTTTGTCTTGATTCGCAACAAAGTCGTATATATCCTTGCCACTCCTAATTTACCCTTTGCATTTCTTCAGAACACGTCGTTTGACTACGATGATCCATATTGCATAGAACGGCCATCGTATAGTTTCATACGAACTCGAAGAAGGTACTTCAATTGAGGATGGCCACAGGTTCTGAAGAAGTTGAATAGGATTATCCGGTTGTCTCTTCCCTTCATCTTCTCTCAGGTAGCGAGAGCTCCTTAAATTAGGAGAGTACACCCATTACGCTTATTGGATAGTCTTCTTCCAAACCTTAGGCTGG